>JARQOD010000003.1:124378024-124464562 GCA_033576555.1 Oophaga sylvatica
TTTCCAAAATGGGGTCACATGTGGGGGGTTTCCACTGTTTAGGCACATCAGGGGCCCTCCAAATGCGACATGGCGTTCGTTCCCAATTCCAGCCAATTTTGGTTTGGAAAAGTCAAACGGCGCTCCTTCCCTTTCGAGCCCTGCCGTGCGCCCAAACAGTGGTTCCCCCCCACATATGGGGTATCAGCGTACTCAGGACAAGTTGGATAACAACTTTTGTGGTCCAATTTCTCCTCTTACCCTTGGGAAAATAAAAAATTGGGACTAAAACATCATGCTTGTGGAAAAAATATGATTTTTTTTCTTCACGGCTCCAAATTACAAACTTGCGTGAAGCACTTGGGGGTTCAAAGTGCTCACCACACATCTAGATAAGTTCCTTAGGGGGTCTTGTTTCCAAAATGGGGTCACATGTGGGGGGTTTCCACTGTTTAGGCACATCAGGGGCCCTCCAAACGCGACATGGCGTTCGTTCGCAATTCCAGCCAATTTTGGTTTGGAAAAGTCAAACGGCGCTCCTTCCCTTTCGAGCCCTGCCGTGCGCCCAAACAGTGGTTCCCCCCCACATATGGGGTATCAGCGTACTCAGGACAAGTTGGACAACAACTTTTGTGATCCAATTTCTCCTCTTACCCTTGGGAAAATAAAAAATTGGGGACTAAAACATCATGCTTGTGGAAAAAATATGATTTTTTTTCTTCACGGCTCTACATTACAAACTTGCGTGAAGCACTTGGGGGTTCAAAGTGCTCACCACACATCTAGGTAAGTTCCTTAGGGGGTCTAGTTTCCAAAATGGGGTCACATGTGGGGGGTTTCCACTGTTTAGGCACATCAGGGGCCCTCCAAACGCGACATGGCGTTCATTCCCAATTCCAGCCAATTTTGGTTTGGAAAAGTCAAACGGCGCTCCTTCCCTTTCGAGCCCTGCCGTGCGCCCAAACAGTGGTTCCCCCCCACATATGGGGTATCAGCGTACTCAGGACAAGTTGGACAACAACTTTTGTGGTCCAATTTCTCCTCTTACCCTTGGGAAAATAAAAAATTGGGGACTAAAACATCATGCTTGTGGAAAAAAATATGATTTTTTTTTCACGACTCTACATTATAAACTTGCGTGAAGCACTTGGGGGTTCAAAGTGCTCACCACACATCTAGATAAGTTCCTTAGAGGGTCTAGTTTCCAAAATGGGGTCACATGTGGGGGGTTTCCACTGTTTAGGCATATCAGGGCCTCTCCAAACGCGACATGGCGTCCGTTCTCAATTCCAGCCAATTTTGGTTTGGAAAAGTCAAACTGCGCTCCTTCCATTCCGAGCCCTGCCGTGCGCCCAAACAGTGGTTTTCCCTCACATATGGGGTATCGGCGTACTCAGGAGAAATTGCACAACAACTTTATCAGTCCATTTTCTCCTTTTTCCCTTGTGAATATAAAAAAAATGTTTGTAAAAGATCATTTTTTGTGACTAAAAAGTAAAATGTTCATTTTTTCCATCCACGTTGCTTCAGCTCCTGTGAAGCACCTGAAGGGTTAATATACTTTTTGAATGTGGTTTTGAGTACCTTGAGGGGTGTAGTTTTTACAGTGGTGTCACTTTTGGGTATTTTCTGCTATATACACCCCTCAAAGTGACTTCAAATATGAGGTGGTCCCTAAAAAAAATGGCTTTGTACATTTTGATGTAAAAATGAGAAATCGCTGGTCAACTTTTAACCCTTATAACTTCGTAACAAAAAAAAATTTTGGTTCCAAAATTGTGCTGATGTAGACATGTGGGAAATGTTATTTCTTAACTATTTTCTGTGACATATTTCTCTGTTTTAAGGGAATAAAATTTCAAAGTTTGAAAATTGCTAAATTTTCCAAATTTTCACCATATTTGCGTTTTTTTCATAAATAAACGCAAGTTATATGGAAGAAATTTTACCACTAACATAAAGTACAATATGTCACGAGAAAACAGTCTCAGAATCGCGAAGATCCGTTGAAGCGTTCCAGAGTTATAACCTCATAAAGAGACAGTGGTCAGAATTGTAAAAATTGGCCCGGTCATTAACGTGCAAACCACCCTTGGGGGTGAAGGGGTTAAGGATAGGTAGTTCGTGACGCCACCTGTGGTATCTGGTTAATTGGACCAGCGCTGCTGTAAGGGTCTTCTCAGGGGTGTTATGGGGCAGCTGGGTGGTAAGTCTCCCACAGGTGAGACTGGTCCCTGGAAGTCTATGGTGATGATGCAGGGTGTAGATAAGAATTCAGTCACACACAATGCAGCTTCTTTTCATACCTTTTACTGGTAGATGGTTCAAGCAGATCCCGGGAGCTGGTCGGGGTGGAGAATGCACATTCGGGTAACCGCTGAGCAGGTTAGAGGCCTCCTTTACTTCAAATGTAGGTGAGTCCAACTTGCCTGAAGCGAAGTTAACTCTGAATCTCCAGATTTCTCAATAGCTGTACTGCCCGGCCAACATTGTGGTGGAGCCTTCTAAGTGGTGAAAACTAAGTCCTTACTTTTGTCGTGCACTTGACTCAAAGTCCCCGTTCTCCCTGACTCCGGTTACGTAGTGACACTTAGGGCTGCTCTCTGCGACCTGTAGTCCAGATGCCTCCGGTTTTCTTGTTACTAAGCTTGAAGCTGTAGCAACGCTTCGGACCCCGGTGTCCGGCAATTTAGTGCAGGTAATCCAATACCTGTTGCACTTCTCTAACTTCTCCACTGTGCCCTTCGCCCTGCTTCACGCTCTTAACATAAGCACTTGTAGCTTTCGATGGCGAGGTCAGCTTTCCCTAGGGCTCGCTGAGCAGCCCTCAGTATCCTCTGAGTCACGACTGGACTGACACTGAACTGATCCGTCCGAAGACAGGAACCAGATTCCACTGCTCTCCCTCCTAGGTTGACTGACTGACTGACTCTCTGCTACGTGTCACTCCCCCTATAGCTCAGATGGGTGTGTCTGGAAGTGTGAGTGACAGTGAATGGATATCAAGCGTTGCTGTTACCTTCCTGTGCACTCTCCTGGACTTTATGTGTGCCTGCGTAGCTGGGCCACACAGTGACAGCCCCTCTCCCTCCTCCTGTCAGCAGAGTACACATTGGTGACAGCCCCTCTCCCTCCTCCTGGCAGCAGTGTGCTCATGGTGACAGCCCCTCTCCCTCCTCCTGGCAGCAGTGTGCACATGGTGACAGCCCCTCTCCCTCCTCCTGGCTGCATTGTGCACATGGTGACAGCCCCTCTCCCTCCTCCTGGCTGCAGTGTGCACATGGTGACAGCCCCTCTCCCTCCTCCTGGCAGCAGTGTGCACATGGTGACAGCCCCTCCCCCTCCTCCTGGCAGCAGTGTGCACATGGTGACAGCCCCTCTCCCTCCTCCTGGCTGCAGTGTGCACATGGTGACAGCCCCTCTCCCTCCTCCTGGCTGCATTGTGCACATGGTGACAGCCCCTCTCCCTCCTCCTGGCTGCATTGTGCACATGGTGACAGCCCCTCTCCCTCCTCCTGGAAGCAGAGTACACATTGGTGACAGCCCCTCTCCCTCCTCCTGGCAGCAGTGTGCACATGGTGACAGCCCCTCTCCCTCCTCCTGGCAGCAGTGTGCACATGGTGACAGCCCCTCTCCCTCCTCCTGGCTGCAGTGTCCACATGGTGACAGCCCCTCTCCCTCCTCCTGGCAGCAGTGTGCACATGGTGACAGCCCCTCTCCCTCCTCCTGGCTGCAGTGTGCACATGGTGACAGCCCCTCTCCCTCCTCCTGGCAGCAGTGTGCACATGGTGACAGCCCCTCTCCCTCCTCCTGGCTGCATGTGCACATGGTGACAGCCCCTCTCCCTCCTCCTGGCAGCAGTGTCACATGGTGACAGCCCCTCTCCCTCCTCCTGGCAGCAGTGTGCACATGGTGACAGCCCCTCTCTCCCTCCTCCTGGCAGCAGTGTGCACATGGTGACAGCCCCTCTCCCTCCTCCTGGCTGCATTGTGCACATGGTGACAGCCCCTCTCCCTCCTCCTGGCAGCAGGTGCACATGGTGACAGCCCCTCTCCCTCCTCCTGGCTGCATTGTGCACATGGTGACAGCCCCTCTCCCTCCTCCTGGCTGCAGTGTCCACATGGTGACAGCCCCTCTCCCTCCTCCTGGCTGCAGTGTGCACATGGTGACAGCCCCTCTCCCTCCTCCTGGCTGCAGTGTCCACATGGTGACAGCCCCTCTCCCTCCTCCTGGCTGCAGTGTCCACATGGTGACAGCCCCTCTCCCTCCTCCTGGCTGCAGTGTCCACATGGTGACAGCCCCTCTCCCTCCTCCTGGCAGCAGTGTGCACATGGTGACAGCCCCTCTCCCTCCTCCTGGCAGCAGTGTGCACATGGTGACAGCCCCTCTCCCTCCTCCTGGCAGCAGTTGCACATGGTGACAGCCCCTCTCCTCCTCCTGGCAGCAGTGTGCACATGGTGACAGCCCCTCTCCCTCCTCCTGGCTGCAGTGTCCACATGGTGACAGCCCCTCTCCCTCCTCCTGGCAGCAGTGTGCACATGGTGACAGCCCCTCTCCCTCCTCCTGGCAGCAGTGTGCACATGGTGACAGCCCCTCTCCCTCCTCCTGGCAGCAGTATGCACATGGTGACAGCCCCTCTCCCTCCTCCTGGCGCAGTATGCACATGGTGACAGCCCCTCTCCCTCCTCCTGGCAGCAGTGTGCACATGGTGACAGCTCCTCTCCCTCCTCCTGGCTGCAGTGTGCACATGGTGACAGCCCCTCTCACTCCTCCTGGCTGCAGTGTCCACATGGTGACAGCCCCTCTCCCTCCTCCTGGCAGCAGTGTGCACATGGTGACAGCCCCTCTCCCTCCTCCTGGCAGCAGTATGCACATGGTGACAGCCCCTCTCCCTCCTGGCAGCAGTGTCCACATGGTGACAGCCCCTCTCCCTCCTCCTGGCAGCAGTGTGCACATGGTGACAGCCCCTCTCCCTCCTCCTGGCAGCAGTGTGCACATGGTGACAGCCCCTCTCCCTCCTCCTGGCAGCAGTGTGCACATGGTGACAGCCCCTCTCCCCTCCCTCCTGGCAGCAGAGTGCACATGGTGACTGCCCCTCTCCCTCCTCCTGGCAGCAGTGTGCACATGGTGACAGCCCCTCTCCCTCCTCCTGGCAGGTGTCCAGCTGTCCGGTAATCCCTGCACTGTCTCAGCCTCTTCATTCTCCTCTCCCCCGGTCAATAGTGACAGTCGCTCCCCCCACCTCTGCTCACGTGACCTATCTCTCCTGACAGCTCCTGTGCTCGCCCCCGCTGCCGCTCGTCCCCGTTCCTCTAGCTCTGCGGACCAAGGAGACAGCAGCCCGGCCAGCAGCGCCCGGAGATCACCGGCAGGTACCGAGCCCCTCACTCCCAGCACTGTGCATACCGGGACATGTGTACTGCGTCCTATGGTATAGCCCCGTGGTTCCGGCTGTCATTACACCGCATCACTGTGTACATGTGCATAATGTCACCTATGGAACCATCAGACGGATGATGCTCCTGTGTGTGTGTGGAGGCATGCAGGGCTCTCTCTAAACATGTACATAGTTATAGACTTTGCATATTATATGTATATTACATGTATGTATATAGTGTGTCTGTGTGTTTATATATTTATAGTCTATTGTCTCTATGGTATTTGCCCTGTATATATTCTATCAATTCTTCTCTGCTTTATCTATCCATCTATTTATCTTTTATTATCTATCTATCTATCTATCTATCTATCTATCTATCTATCTATCCCCTATCTATCTACTATCTATCTATTTATTTATCTATCTCTCTATCCCATATCTATCTATCTATCTATCTATCTATCTATCTATCTATCTATCTATCTATCTATCTACCTATCTATGTATCCCATATCTATCTATCTATCTATCTATATCTATCTACTATCTATCTATCTATCTATCTATCTATCTATCCCATATCTACAATCTATCTATCTATCTATCTATCTATCTATCTATCTATCTATCTATCTATCATCTATCCATATTATTATTATCTTATTATCTATCTATCTATCTATCTATCTATCTATCTATCTATCTATCTATCTATCTATCTATCTATCCCATATCTATCTATCTATCTATCTATCTATCTATCTATCTATCTATCTATCTATCTATCTATCTGTCTATCTACGTATCCCATATATATCTATCTGTCTGTCTGTCTATCTGTCTCCATCCATGTCCTCATAGGTTATGGATACGATATTAATCTATTTCTAGAATTTTGGATTTCTTGAATTGGCAGGCAGGTGGAAGCCAGAACAAAGAGGCTGATCTCTGCTGCGCCCCCCTCCCCATCATCTGCATTATTTGAAGGTAGAGACCGGAGAGTCTTTTCTGACTCGTGCATTAACCCCTTCATTGTCACGGAGGCATGGAGCAATTTCAGGACCAGTGATAAAGGCAGCCGGGCGTATGGAGCTTGGCACATGCCGGGCTGAGGTGTGGCACCTCCATCCCTCTGTTGCATCCTATAGACAGGAGGGGGCTTCTCCCTGCGTGTACCGCTATACCCTGTGCATTGTCTGCACATTTTGCTGCTATGGGAGTGACCGAGGGTTTAGTAGATGAAATGATCTGACACACATGATTTTCACGTGTAGCACGCCTCCGGCATACAATGTGTGCCCCCGAGAAGCCTGTATGTACCCTGCCATCTATGGCCGCCGGTATCCCTTCGTTGAGATGCAGGCAGATATCTGCTAGCTGCCAGTAATTTTTGATGTCAGTTCTGTGCTGATCTGGTATCAGCAGCAGCAAGCGTGGCTCCTGTGGGGCGTTGGCATTGCATGCCCTCCCTCTGCAGTAGGTAGGACACAAGGATTTCACATGGCGCTGTGCATTTGTTACATGCCAACCTTGTTGGGGACTGTTTTGCCACAATCCTGCTCTTTGCTTGGCGGATTTCCATACACGCTGTGCCCAGGAGCTGTTATATACCCCCCACCCCCATTACGGCATCATGACTGCTGGCATATTACACACACAATGGTGGTCTGGCGTGTTTTTCTTGGGGTATTTTCTCGTTCTATCTGGCTTGGTCACACCCCTGGTAGCGCAGTCCTCCACACTTTGCAGATGTGCCTCCATCCCTCGCCACACATCAGCCCTGGCTGCGCCCTCCCTGGGTCTATCAATCCCAGCTTTTGTTTCTCTCCCAGCCCCGAAACGCGGGGTCCACAGAGCCCCCTCCGCCACATCTGTTGGTAGTTTACTCTCCCTAACCATGTAGTGTTTTGTGCCGCCCTCCCCCCTCCGGAGAATACACAAGGGGACAGTCTGTGTCTCTTCTCTTGTCCCCAGCTTTGGCAATGCTTATCCTTTTTTTTTTCCGCCTGTCTTTGTGTAGTACAACGGGCGAAGCATTTAATAATAGGTTTTATATCCGCGTTATCAAAGCATCAGAGACGCAATGAAACACAATATGGTAATTTGCAGCTCAGATTGAGAAAATGTGTAAAATTAACATTGGGATGACACGAAACCGCATTTTGTTAAATCTTTCCATTGTATCATTACGGCCTGCTGTCATATATTAGATTATTGCTGGATGGTACGTTGTGTCCGTAGCGGTTTTCCCATAACGTACCTGGTCATCGTGCCATTTGGAGCAGTCTATTGTTCTGCCCGTGCTTCCGGCAGACGCTCGTCTTGTGTTACACACGTGTCGGTTTTAGCTGATGTCATTTATATCTATAATGATCATTTTTATATTGGTTGATGGATGTCAGTGATGTACCCTGTCCTTGTCTTATAGAGGGGCTGTGGTGGTCCTTAGGCCCCTGGTGACCAAGGGGGGCCAATAAGACTGTGTGGTATTAGACATATTATACCCAGCGTATAAAATATTTCTTTTTTTTTTCATTTCCATTTACTCATTGTGCTTAATAATGGCATGAATGGGCTAAAAATTACTTATTGGCTGAGATTTTGACATTGTTCATCAGGGGAAAACTGTATGAAAAAAAGGAAGATAGATATTATGTTTTTAGATAGATGATATCAGACAGACAGACAAATATACATGATTTGGCTAAGATGGAGAGATATAAGATTAATAGATAGTATATTTATCAGTTTAACACCAAATTATCAGATTGACAGACAGATAATAGATAGATAGATATTAGATAGATGGATTTTAGGATAGATAGATAGATAGATAGATAGATAGATAGATAGATAGATAGATAGATAGATAGATAGATATAGATAGATAGATATGATAGATAGATAGATATAAGATAGATGAGATAGATAGATAGATAGATAGATAGATAGACATGATAGATTGATAGATAGATATGAGATAGATAGACTATAGATGATAGATAGATAGATAGATAGATAGACATGATAGATTGATAGATAGATATGAGATAGATAGACATGATAGATAGATAGATAGATAGAAATATAGATTAGATAGATATAGATAGATAGATGTAGATAGATTGATAGATAGATTAGATATATAATAGATATATTAATATAATCTCATTATCTATCTATCTATCTATCTATCTATCTATCTATCTATCTATCTATCTATCTATCTATCTATCTATCTATCTATCTATCATCTATCTATCTATCTATCTATCTATCTATCTAATCTATCTATCTATCTATCTATCTATCTATCTATCTATCTATCTATCTATCTATCTATCTATCTATCTATCTATCTATCTATATTTCTATCTATCTATCTATCTATCTATCTATCTATCTATCTATTCTATCTACTATCTATCTATCTATCTATCTATACTATCTACTATCTATATCTATTATTCTATACTACTACACATACAAGCTATCTATCTACTAACTATCTAACATGATGTTTTATGATATTCATGCACCTGAGACACCATGAGCGACGCTGTGAGTCTCCTGACTTAACAGATTACTCAAAAAGCCATGAGGTTTTGAATCAAGTCTGAATCCATAGCCAGCCGTACATCTTTATTCATACCTTGACTGTCAGACTAGTAAATCAGGCCTAAGACTGAGCAAAATAAGCATTTGTGAGATTTCTAGAATTTATACAAGGATGTGAATATACTGGGCCTCAGGTATGATGGATTCACCATAGCAACCAATTGGATTCCAGCTTTTATATTTGTAGTACAGGTTTGAAAATGAAAAACACAATCTGATTGGTCGCTAGGGCCAACATCACAACGTTGTTTTCTGCATACGTAAGGATCATCGCTTCGGGATAGCAGTGGTTAATAGTTGGCTCCGTACACCAGTGTGGTCTTTGTGATTGTCGGTGCAGGTTAGTAATGAAGTATTGATCACATTTATTCCTCACTGTGTAAGTACTCCGCTTCGTAACCATGGAGATGAAAGCACTAGTTCTCGTTCATAAGTGCTGGAGGACTCCACTTTTCTTTTATTGTAGCTAAGTTTTTATTCATTTGGCCAGACATAACATAAAGCAAAGAAAATGTGAATTATATGTAATATATAAAAATGTCGGTGACGAATATTTTTGCACCTATCACTTTGAATAACGTTGGCGGACCCCCAGGTCCCAGCCGACCTTCCATGGTGAAGGTACCTTATAGGTTGCTGATAAATTGTTCCACCAGAGATGTTATGGTGCACCTCTTGGTCAGCAAAAGGCCAAGATCTCCTTCTAGTGCCAGGTTAGATAATAGCCAGCCCCTTCCACCTCTTTAGCACCAAGCTTCATATCTTGGGAGGGTGGCTATGGTTTCTGGGTAGGGCAAACAGCTGTAAGTTGCTGAACAGAGGCGTATGGAGGTGCACACTAGAGCATCAGATTCAAAATGGCATCCCCTCCCTGTGCTGGTGCCACCCCCTTTGCTAAGTGCAGGCTGCATCCTCTTCGGAAAGTGGAGAGAAAGTCTGGGCCACATAAAATGATGTGGTGGGCTGCACTCGGCCAACGGGTCTTGGGTTGGACACGTGGTTTAGGGAGACAAATTGATTCCTGGGAAAGAGGTATGCAAATTAGCTCCCCTGCAGCGGGGAGAAAAGCTGACTCTCTGGTGCCACCTATCAATGTCTCATCCTCTAATGAGATTTGTACCATGAGCAAGAATACTTACCCAAAGCAGCATCTTTACAGACTTTGGTTTGGCGATTTTCCAAGTCACTCAATATCCTGATTAATTTTAAGTGCAAGCTTTGCAGACTTTGAGGTTGGACGATGCTGGAAATGACCAATATTTAGGGAATTGTCTAAAGAAGAGAAGCTATTTCAGCATAGTTGATAACTTATAGACCTCTGGGACCCCACTGATCTCAGAACAAGGCACTTTGATCCCCATTAGAACGGAGCGGCAGTGCACATGCCCAAATGCCACTCCATTCATTATCAAAGGAGCTGCCGAGGACGGCGCTCTGCATTTTCCGGCAGCCCAATAGAAAATAATGACATTTGCACTTCTGCTCCATTCTAACAGGAATAAACAGCCTTGTTCTTCTTCTAGGTAGTGGTCCGAGCGTTTGGACATCCACTTATCTATAAGTTATGTATTAGAACTTCTCTTTATTAAACCACCCCTTTAAGTCATAGTCAAGGTACCATAGAGGATGGCCATGCAGCTATTTTGGGGCCCTGCGTAGATTGGTTATGCAGAAGAGTCTAACAAGGCAAAAGAACCATCCAGAGGACCTTACTGCCCTTCTCTCCTACTAAGAATTGAAAGGGGGTAAGGATGCAAACAACTATCTGCCGTTTTGGCAGCAGAGGGCGTCATGTTTTGATTGCTCCTATGATGCCCTCTGTATCCTATTGTCATGTATAGTGTACAGTTCCTATAGCGTCTTGTGCTTGGGTGCGAGGAAAACACAGGAGACATAGGTTGAAATGAAATGACTTGTATTACTTCATACAAGCATGCTGAAAAGTTCACACAGTTTGCAGGAACAGCGACAGGAGACACAGCAGGCCAGAGTAACTTCAAGCACTACAATAAATCTCCAAAGCAGGTTCAGGATCTCTTCTCTGTACCGTAATTCCTCTGCAAACATGGATTCACCAAACAGCAGGTTTCCAGAGTCCAAAAGTGTTCCAAGGTTCCTCAGTAGGGAATAGCTGGAGTACAAGTCCAAGGTTTCAGGAGTCAGGTCACAGACTGACTGAGGCTTGATTCAGGAGCACTGATTGTTCAGCTGAGGCTGCTTAAGAAGCAAGAGGGAAGAATCAGGGCGGGAACATGAAAACTGGAAACTCCATATTAACTGAGGGCAAGAGCTGCAGAAAGACAGAAAGCAAAATGGCCGACAGAAAACTGAGTTTCAAGGAACATGTCAACAGAGACAAAGAACCTTACATTACTCCCCCCTTAGGACAACCTCCGGATGACCTCAGACCAGGCTTGTCAGGGTACCTCTGATGAAACTGGCGGAGCAGGCGAGGAGCATTTACATTATTGACTGGTTCCCATGAGTTGTCCTCCACTGGGTAGCCCTGCCATTTAATCAAATATTGCAACTGATTTCTGTACAACCTGGAATCTAGAATCCTTTCCACCATAAATTCTTCCTGACCATCGACCAGCACTGGGTCAGGGCAAGGAGAAGAACGTCCAGGAAACGTATTGGGTGTTGCAGCCTTTAGTAGGGATACATGAAAGACAGGGTGGATTCTCATAGTTCTGGGCAGTTGAAGACGACAAGCAACAGCACTTATAATCTTACTGATCTTATAAGGTCCAATGTACTTATGTCCCAATTTAGACGATGGAATCTTTAATTTAAGATTTCTGGTTGACAGCCAGACCAAATCTCCTACCTTGAAAGCTGGTGCAGGTTTACGAAATTTATCTGCTGCTTTCTTGTACCTTTCCTGAGCCAATTCTAGATTTTCCTTTAGAAGATCCATATTCTTTTGTAAAGAAGTGATTCTTTCAGCCACTGCCGGCAAGGGCGTATCTATGGGAAATCGAGGAAGAATGTTAGGATGATAACCTAGATTGGAGTAAAAAGGAGACTGCTTAGTGGAGGCGCTCTGAGAGTTGTTATAAGAGAACTCAGCCAGTGGAAGTAGATCCACCCAATCATCCTGTAGGTGGCAGATAAAACAGCGGAGATACTGCTCCAGGGTCTGATGGTTCGTTCTGTCTGTCCATTAGTCTGGGGATGAAAAGCAGAAGAAAGGTTTACTTTAATGTCCAATGCTGCACAGAAATTTTGCCAAAACCTTGAAGTGAATTGCACCCTCGATCCGAAATGACCTCATCCGGTACTCCATGTAAGCGAAACGCATTCTTAATCATCAAGTCTGATGTCTGTTTTGCAGTGGGTAAGCCGACACAAGGGATAAAATGAGCTGCCTTTGTTAGACGGTCAACCACCACTAGAATGGTGTTCTTCCCTTGAGAGGTTGGTAACTCCACAATGAAGTCCATAGAAATGGATCCCCACGGCGGGACGGGGTGGGAAGAGGTTGCAACAGACCAGTTGGTGAGGAGCGAGGTGTTTTGCATCTTGCACAGACTTCACATGAAGTGACATAGTTTAAGACATCTTTCCTGTAAGTGGGCCACCAAAAGAAACGAGAAAGAAATTCTTGTGTCTTTAGAATTCCCCTATGCCCGGCTATCTTGGAATCGTGGATGAGTTGCAATACTCTCAATCTGACTGTTTCAGGTATATACAGACGTTGTCCCTGAATCCACACACCATTCTTAAAGACAAGACTTACGTCCCTTGGGGTTGAGCCAATAAAGAATCCGCATGGTATGCTTCCTTGATGTCCTTAAGTAGGTCTTGATTATGAATCACTCCCAGGAATCTAGAGTCAGGAAGAATAGTCTTAGGAGGAGTAAGTGAACGTGTCTCTGCTGAATGAATCCTAGAGAGTGCATCAGCCTTTCCATTGCGCGATCCTGGTCTATAAGAAATGACAAAATTAAATTGGTTTAGGAAAAGATTCCAGCGAGCCTGGCGAGGAGTCAGGCACTTAGCCGACCTGATAAATTCAAGGTTACGATGGTCTGTCAGGACGACTATTTGCTGTGCAGCTCCCTGAAGAAGGTGTCTCCATTCCTTGAAGGCGGCAATAATGGCCAACAATTCTCTATTGCCCACATCGTAGTTCCTCTCAGCCGAAGACAACTGCTGGGAAAAGAAGGTACAGGGATGCAAGACATTCTTCTCACCTGTTCTCTGAGAGAGTATAGCTCCAACGGCACAGTCTGAAGCATCCATCTCTATTATGAAGGCAAGCTCGGGGTTGGGATGTACTAAGATAGGTGCGGTGGTAAATTTATCCTTTAAACAGGAAAATGCTTCCTGAGCTTGCGGGGTCCAGGAGAACCTAGACTGTTTCCTGGTAAGTTGGGTGATAGGTGACACTACCTCAGAAAAATTCTTAATGAAACGTCTATAGAAGTTGGCAAACCCGATGAAACGCTGCACCTCCTTCACATTTCTAGGAATTGGCCAATCCTTGATGGCTTGGGTCTTGCTTCCATCCATACTAATCCCTTGCGTAGATAGTACATACCCCAGAAATTGAATTTCGGTCCTATGGAATTCACATTTTTCAAGTTTGATGTAGAGATGGTTTTGTCTTAGGCGTTCTAAGACCATTCTCACATGTCCATGATGTTCCTCTGTGGAGTTAGAAAAAATTAGAATATCATCCAGATAAATCACCACAAATGTATCTAGGAGATCCCTGAAGATATTCACGAAGTGTTGGAAAGTGGCTGGGGCGGTACTCAGACCAAAAGGCATAACTAGATATTCAAAGTGTCCATAGCGTGACCTGAAAGCAGTCTTCCATTCATCCCCAGGTCTAATACGGACCAAGTTATAGGCCACACGGAGATCCAGTTTAGAGAAAATTTTGGCATGCCGCACTCTCTCCAACAACTCAGGGATTAAAGGCAATGGATAACGGTTTCTAATAGTAACCTTATTGAGTTCCCTATAGTCTATGCAGGGGCTCAGAGATCCATCTTTCTTCTTTACAAAGAAGATGGGTGCACCTGCGGGAGATGAAGAGGGGCGTATGAAGCCCTTGGCTAAATTTTCGTCTATATAATCCTTCAAAGCTTTTAGCTCGGGCCCCGCTAGGGGGTAGATCTTACCAAAAGGTATCTCGGCTCCAGGCAATAATTCAATTGGACAATCATATGGACGGTGAGGAGGAAGCTGATCAGCGTTCTTCTTGTCACATAAATCCACATAGTCCTGGTATACAGCTGGTAGTTCAGGGACTGACATGGTTCCTTTAGGAACAGAGCAAGCTGAAACTCCTTGACTCATCTGTTTCTCCGGAAAGTGTAATTCCTTGGTCTCCCAGTTAATCGTGGGATTCTGCGCCTGCAGCCATGGTAGCCCTAGAATAATGGGAAAGTGGGGAGAAGAGATAAGCAAAAAAGACATTTTCTCCTGATGATCTTTACCCATAAGGACCCTCAAAGGCTCTGTTTCTTGATCCACTGGTCCAGAAGTCAGTAGAGAGCCATCCACAGTCTCCATCTGTACTGGAGTAGCCTTCTTCACTGAACGTATCCCCTGTTTCAGAGCAAAGGAGATATCCATAAAATTTCCACTTGCTCCTGAGTCGATCATAGCAGAGCTAGACACCCAGACTGAGTCAACCCAGAGTTTGATGGAAAGGAAGCAATGAGAATTGTTTCTTTTACAACTCAGCTGGGACACCGCTGAGGAAACTTGAAAAATTGCAGCGTTTATACCGTCATCGTCCCCAGAACTAACAGAGTTTAAGTCAGAGAAATCAAGATCTCTTGCAGCAGATCTCTCTGGAGCCTGAGGCTCGGACATGACAGAGCTCCTCTCGCAACACTCACAGTGAATGACTGCTGCAGTAGTCTTACGAGAACGGCTGGGGCAGTTTATAATGAAGTGCCCTGACTTACCACAGTAGAAACATAGATTTTCCTTTATACGATGTTCTTTGCGTGCATCACTAACCCGTCTTTGTAAAGAGTCCACCTGCATGGGTTCAGGTTCTGGTTCCCTTGTGATCCTACTCAAAGGTTCCTTAGCTGAGGAGGGAGGTAGTAAAAGGTTAGTGCAATTATTTTCGAACCATCTCTCTTGTCTGCGTTCAGTCAGACGAGCATCAATACGGATACAATAGTTAATAAAGTCACCTAACGCAGTGGGAGGGTCGGCACGAGCAAGTTCATCCTTAATCAGTGGAGACAACCCTTTCCGAAAAATAGATTTTTTAGCGGAAGTGTCCCAAGTGGTATCAAGAGCCCATCTCCTGAAATCCAGGGCATATTCGGCTACTGAACGCTTACCTTGGCGCAAAGTTAACATGGCTGCTTCAGCTGTTGCACCTCGATTGGGGTCATCAAACACCTGCCCCATGGCTGAAATAAAAGCATCAAGGTGATTCAAACAATCATCCTCAGTCTCAATCAGAGGGTTTGCCCACATCAAAGCCTTATTGGTAAGCAACATGATTATAGTAAGCACTTTGGATCGTTCAGTGGGAAATTGTGAAGCATGTGCAGAGAAAAATAAATTGCATTGATTAATAAATCCCCTGAATTTCTCACGTTCACCGCCAAATCGAAAAGCAGGTAATTTGGGGATCCCAGAACTCGGGTTATGGCAGGAGCCTGGGCTCGTTCCTCTAGAGCCTCAATCCTGGCTCGCAATTCCTGGGTAGTCTGTCCAAACACTTGCAAATTATGATTAGTGAGGTCCTGTAGACTTGCAAAACGGGTTTTTAAAGTCTGTACATCTGAAAGGATTGTATCAGTCACTCCGCAAAGTTCCTTTATTCGGGCCTCCATCTTCCAGATCTTTTAAGGCAGAAGTGCTGGAAGAGGAAAGGAAAAAAAACAAAAAAAACAACAGTGTTTACCTGTGGTAACACTCCAGAATAAAATTTTAAGGGAATGCGCTCACCTGGAATGGTTGTGAGAAGTCACAACCACTGTCATCACATAAGGTATTAAACGGACATCTGATATCCACAGTCACAGCAGACACGGCTTTCCCAGACCCAGCAGACACTAAACATTGGCTCCTGAATCTTGTCATGTATAGTGTACAGTTCCTATAGCGTCTTGTGCTTGGGTGCGAGGAAAACACAGGAGACATAGGTTGAAATGAAATGACTTGTATTACTTCATACAAGCATGCTGAAAAGTTCACACAGTTTGCAGGAACAGCGACAGGAGACACAGCAGGCCAGAGTAACTTCAAGCACTACAATAAATCTCCAAAGCAGGTTCAGGATCTCTTCTCTGTACCGTAATTCCTCTGCAAACATGGATTCACCAAACAGCAGGTTTCCAGAGTCCAAAAAGTGTTCCAAGGTTCCTCAGTAGGGAATAGCTGGAGTACAAGTCCAAGGTTTCAGGAGTCAGGTCACAGACTGACTGAGGCTTGATTCAGGAGCACTGATTGTTCAGCTGAGGCTGCTTAAGAAGCAAGAGGGAAGAATCAGGGCGGGAACATGAAAACTGGAAACTCCATATTAACTGAGGGCAAGAGCTGCAGAAAGACAGAAAGCAAAATGGCCGACGGAAAACTGAGTTTCAAGGAACATGTCAACAGAGACAAAGAACCTTACACCTATGTACATTATGGGGCTTAGTTTGACGCCATGAGCTACAACTAAGTAGTACAAGTCCCCCACCAGCCATTACATGCCTTCACCACTGGGCAAAGGGGCTTTTGGACCCATCCTCTACTCTTAGGGCTCTACTACTGATTTGAAGGGTAGCATGTGGCCAAAGCATGGTCAATGAGGACAGGAAGCCTGTTTTCCTGAATGCTGTCTATCCCTCGAATATGTTGCAGGCAAATTGCAGCCTGGCACTTACCCAAGCCTTCTGTTTTGCATTACTTTGTTACTGTCGCTCAGTTTTACATTCAGGAATACATCATTTCCATTATGTACATTAGATTTCCCTCCTGGAGACTCTTTTGCTCCCGTCATCTTCTTGTGTGATAAACTTTGACTTAGGGTTAGGTCGTTTTACTTACCTGTCGAGAGATCATGGACGGCTTCTTGTTAGCTGTCATCCTGACCTGCAGAAATGGAGTCTCAAGACCTTACTATAATGGTCCGCCGGTATATCCATGTTTATACTCCGGCACTCTGTGGAGGCTGTCATTGATTAGAAAGGATATGCAAATTAGCTCCCCACCAAGAGGAAGGAAGCAGTCTTTCTAGTGCCACCCATTAGAGGTAGCTACCCTATACTTCAGTGTTCAACACTTTAACAATTCTTGCCACGTGATTTTGGATATTAGCCGAGTCCTGATCCTCTTTGTCTTTCATCAGCCTTTTGGAGGCGAGCTTATTTGCATACTTTTTACCCAGGCAGCATTGCTATCTTAGAGGTCTCCACATGGAGAAACATTACCCCTAGACCTTTGTAGAATGGGAGCATGGGTGATGTCTGGCAGCCCCACTTCAGACCGACAAGGTGCTGAGTAGATACGGGTGAGCGCTAAGCTCCTACATGGCAAACTCGGTCCCCGGTTTAGCCGTCATCTGTAGTCAGGATTTTTGTGGATGATCTCATTGAGAGTCAGATCAGGACACTTCAGCAATGACGTTATGACATTTAGTGTATGTCGTTTCTGATATTACCAGGCAGGTCTACATGTTAAGTGTGAAATATAACATGGAAAACCCAAGCTCAGCTCTGGAGGCCGATTACGTGCCACTGCTTTTCTAGACATGTAGGACATTGGCTGAGTTTTCAGAGCGAGGTACCCTGGGGTCACACACTGGATTAGAAATACTGCCATAATCTTCTGCTTAACCATTCAGGTTTGCATTCATTTGTTTCCAGAGAAAGGGGGATGAAAAGAAGCGAGCAAGAGAAGCCAATGTGCATAGCTAGGAGGAGACGGTGGGCATGTGCCTGATTTCTGGATGGTGTAATAAGCTATTCTGCCTTGACCAGGGAATTTAGATACACATCTAGGGCAGCGAACTAAAACTTTGCCCCCCCATTAAAGGATAGACCTAGTTGCAACTACTTAATATATGTATCTTGTAGTGCAGCAGGGTTGGTACAGTGCAACAGATAGGCAGGGACCACATAAAATTTCAAAGCAAATGTCTTTAATGTCCAAAGTAACTCACAAATGGAAAGCAAATGATATCCTCCGGATCGCAGCCGGGATATCAAGACAGTCCGTATCTGGGACCGGTTTCCGTGGGCGACTGCACCGCTGTGTCACGCTGAGGGGTGCCAGGCGTTTTTGTTTCCTTTGGCTCTGTGTTACTTCACACAATCCGAATGTTGCAGAGCCACCTGCTCTGCAGCTTGCAAACCAAGACTGACACTCAACCCTTTACTGCAGGGTTTTTTCAATTGGGATCTGCGGCCATGGGCCACTTGTAAGACCTGGCTGGAGGGAACGAACTGCCCCACTACCATCCTGTAGTTCACTCCAAAAATGAAAGCCCATGCCAGGTTTTCTTAAATCTGCCTTGGCCAAATAACTTGTCCAAGACCAAACTTTATTCTGAATTGCAACCACAGCTACAGTATATCTGTGACTGCAATGCACTCCAGCGCTTCTATATGCATCTGGGGGGGATACATAGCGTCCCACGCATATGACCCCCTCACTGCCTCACAGTATAGACGCTGTATGCTCATCCTATCTGGCTGCTCTATCCAATGTATGGATTAAATTAAAGGGGTTGTCTAACATGGTAAAACACCTGGTCAACTATAGGCATAGGTGTACCCGTGTAGGGGTGAGTGGCAGCTGAGGCATTTGCTGCTGGTGCTGGGTGAATATTTTAACCTCAGGGACGCTTTTAAAGTAATAAACTGAGCGATACTTACCATGTCTTACCCATGTGACTTCAAAGCAAATCGCTTTGGTGTCTGCACTTGCACCAGATAGACCACCTGCTCTCAATCTGGACTCAGAGCGGGTAGCATGGCTCTGTTTATTATTTCAAAGGCTTTTTTGCAGTTGTCATTTTTTAATGTACCATACATGTCGGACAACCCTTTTAGTGGCCACTTTCCTTGTAAAGTTTGGTCAGGATTGGGTTCTTTAACCAGCTGACTGCCACACCCACTTCCATTTAAATATATGTTGTTTTCATGATAAAACCCCTTCTATCTTCTGTTTAGGCTCCTTTAGTACACCCAACATTCATGATCCGAGTGCGGACCTTGATGTTCTGCCATGG
Organism: Oophaga sylvatica; assembly: GCA_033576555.1. NCBI lineage: Eukaryota > Metazoa > Chordata > Amphibia > Anura > Dendrobatidae > Oophaga > Oophaga sylvatica. The sequence goes on from JARQOD010000003.1 coordinate 124,397,209, forward strand.
GTCTCCTGACCGAATCTCAACTCATGGGTTTATATGAGGCTGCTGAGAAGACCAATGGCCACGACCTGTGAAACCTTCCTTTACTAGTAAAAAAAAATAAAAAAAGAATTTAACTGAAATAAACCATTGTTAGGCTTGGTCCAGACTGCATTTATGCCCACTGACAGGCACATATTCTCAGGAGGTATGTGCCCGACAGTGGGCACAGTCAGGCACCCATTGACCATAGTGCTCCAATGTAAAGACACAAATACCAGTTTCTTTGCCGTGTCCCTCTGTGTAGGAAAAAGCTCATTCTTCTGCGATTTCCAATACTGTTAAACAAATAGATGCAGGCCCATATACATAGGCCTCCTTCTGGTGAATGGTCACCTAAGGGCATGTCAAAGTATACATGAGTTAAAGCTCCTGACCTATGGCTCATGCCAATGTCCATGGATCTTGGTCGAATCATGGATTGCCTGCAAAGGTAGCTACATGAAGATGGGGGTCCTGGCTGGGTGTGTGGGCTTCGTCTATTGGGACGCTACGCTCTCGCAAGGCCGTATGATGCCGGATGTTATACATTTCAATGAGGGAGACCACCACTCGAAAATAAACAGTCTTTTACTTAAGATTAACTTGTTGGGAACTATGTACAATACATAGCGGTGTGCATAACTTCACAAGCGTTTCCTTTATAATACGTAGCATCTTCACCCACAGTTTCTCTACTTCTTCCAAGCTTACTTGTTTCTGCTCATGTTCCTTTGTCTTCACCACAACCCAGCACAATGCTAGTCAGTGCAGTAAGTGAGAGTCCTATACATCAACCTGTGGTTCCGCGTCCTCTTAGGGGAACTAGATTGCCACTATGGCCGGTACTTAGTTTCTCTGCTTGCTGACGCCTTGGAGCTCCCGAATGGGGCACTCTCTTTGTAGCACGTTCCCTGTTACGTCCCAGCCCATTACTTCTCTGAGTTGTAAATTCAGGGCCCTATTGCTAGGTGTCCTGTCCAGGACCCGTCCCTGGTGTATCACTTCTGTCTTTCTGCCACTTTTTCTTTTTCTACTTCGGATCTTGCTATCCACTGCCTCAGTCTACGCTCACTCCAGAGACACCCAAGTCATGTGGGCTCTGCTAACTAGTCAGTCAATAGGTCTTCTTCACTTACATTTTGAGCCTTATGTGACTTCCTACCAGGGAACGGTCTCTGTTCCCTCGCTTAACCCTTCCTACTCTGGGCTAGTCCAAACATTAACCCTAACTCTCCCTACTGTCAGTCAAACTACAACACCGTCACTAATAACGCATGTCACAATACACATTACACATCATAACAATACTCGTGACGTCAAGGGGGAACGTGGGCAGTATGTCAATCTCCTTACGTAAGTACAATATATATAAAGCTGTCATGCTCTGGTTGGAAGACTGACAGCCAGTCCATGCATTTTCGTCCATAACCAGTCTGAGAGCCACAGATGTCTGCATGAGCCCTAATGCTGTAGACCAATGTGTACCTAGCCTTATTTTTACTTATCATTCTCCTATGCTTGGGGCTTTGTAGGAGCATGGTTAGCAAAAGCACCAGGCCGCCATTAAAGAGAAACATCAGAAGTGCAAAGGACATAAGCCCACATAGCCCGATGTAAGGGAGTCCCCTGAGGCTCGGCTGTCCAATTAATGCATGACGGACCATCAAACTGTTAGCACTTACCGTAGTTCTGTCAAATGCTCTAATATGGAAAACAAATCTCTTTGCTAGTTCTTTCTATTTAGCCAAATTGCAGATTGTTATTTATAGGTTAGGATTTATTACATGGTTTGGTTTACTAGATCAGAAAGGCTGTCAGGACAGCTCCAGTATTCTGTACGTATGTCTGCATGACATCCTATGGCACATAAATGGCGTTCACAGACCCGGGAGAGCGCAGCGAGGGGAAAAAGATCTCAGTGTGATTCACGTGTTGGCGATTTATGTGGAAGGATTAATTGCTTTATTATATGATAATTAGACTAATCACAACTCTAAAAAGGCTGTCGCTGACTGATGGACGGCTCTGACCTTAGCAGCGCAGCTTGTGCTTTATAGTTTTTGCAGCTTTATTCTCCTCATTTCACGGGGCTAAAGATTACGCTTTATCCAGTGTGTGATAGAAGAGTCTATAATAGAGGTTATGTCATAAACGGAGCGAGAGGATAAAACAAAGTTCTATGTATTCAAGATTATCGCCACCTAAAATAAAAGCATCACCAGTAAATATAAGGACTCGTGCACACAGGCGTATAAAGGCCAAGGATAAATATGTAAGGAGATGGATATACTGCACACATTCTTTCTTGGAGACACACGTAAAAGGCCTCTTTCACACATCAGTTTTTTGCCATCAGTCGCAATCCGTCGTTTTTAGAAAAAAAACGGATCCAGCAACTGATGACGCTGGATCTTTTTTTTTTCTTATAGACTTGTATTAGCGACGGATGGCCTCACGTTTCATCCGTCGTTCACTGGATCCGTCGGAAATTTTGTGTCCGTCGGGCGGAGACGACGGACAAAGTAACGTTTTTTGTCTCCTTCAAAAAAGTCGGACAGCGACCGATCCAGCCCCGTCCGTTGTTGGCTATAATGGAAGTCTATGGGCGCAGGATCCGTCGCTGTCCGTCAAATGACGGAATCCAGCGACGGATTCCGTTTTTTTAAACTGAGCATGCTCCGATTATTATTACCAGGTAGGGCAATCGTATCCAGCAAAAAAACTGATCTGTCGCATCAGTTTTTTTACAATCTGCACAGGATCCGTTTTTTTTTCCAACTTTCACGGATTGTGACTGATTGTAAAAAACTGATGTGTGAAAGAGGCCTAATGTTGTAATGTTTAAACCAAAATCCACTAGGTACAACTGGAGCGCCCCGAAGGGCCGTGGGGTACTCGGTACCGGGCCGGTCCTTCAGAGAATGTCGCGGCAGCAATGACCCGGTCAGTGGCCCTAGGCGTCCAATAAAATAAATGAGGAAAGTTTATAGGGTACTAATTCGTGACACCACCCGTGGTGTTCGGCAATAAGGGGATGGTCGATGCTGCCTAAGGAGACCGCTGGGGCCGTTGGTGATGCAGCAGAGTTGTTACAGCTATCCACGGGTAGAGCTAGGCCCCAGGGCAGTTATAGTTCCAATAAAGGATAGTGACGTTGGGGTGCAGGACTGAGGGAATAATGAATAAGTGCAGACACATGAACTGTAGTTTCTTTTACCTTTACTTGATGATTTGGAGTGCAGAACGGAGCACTGCTAGCAGATGGAAATTGCAATCCGGACAGCCTGGAAGCAATTTAGGATTCCCTAAGCCAGATAGGTTGGATGACTCCTTACTGCGCTGTCCTCTGAGGTCCTTGCTGCTTAGGCCTCTTTCACACTTCCGTTGTGTGACGTCCGCCCATCCGTGAAAATGGCGGATCCGTCAGAAAAGTAAAAAAACGGATGCAAAACTGGTCAGTTTTCTGACGGATCCGCCAAGAAGATTTCAGAGAGAGAGAGAGAGAGAGAGAGAGAGAGAGAGACCCCGGACACTGTTTTCTGCATTTTACTATTAGTGGCGACGGATCCGCCGGCGGATTCCGTCAAAAATGGATGCTGGCGGATCCGCCGCCCATAGGTGGCCATTATACAAAATGGCGGATGCGGCGGATCCGCCGTTGTCCGCCATTTTGGCGGTCAAAAAAAAACGTTGCATTGGACGTTTTTTTAAAATGACGGACGCCAATTTTTTGGCGGATCCGTCCAAAAACGGACCTAACGGACGACCATCCGTCAAAATCCGTCACTAATGCAAGTCTATGGGAAAAAAACGGATCCGCCAAAAAAAAATGGCGGATCCGTTTTTTCCACATTTTGACGGATTTTGACTGACGTCGCACGACTGAAGTGTGAAAGAGGCCTTAAAGCTATGCTCGAGCCTCTGTTCCTTATTGTCCTAGTACTTGCCTGCATAGCAAGCAGCTTGAGCCTATTGCAGGTGTTGCTCCTTTGTGGCGGCTTCGGGCTCTGATATGCTGCTGTGCCCCAAGTGTTTGATGGGACAGGAGACCTGCAGTTCCCTGCCCTCCGGATTTAGCTGCTGGGACCGTAGTACCCTTCAGCCACGTGTTCCAGTGTCCGGTTCTTAGCGCTCTGCTCTGGGGTGAGCTTGGTCACAGCTCCACTCCACAGGTTTTCCTAGACTTCTCCCTTCCTCTCTAACTCTTCTCTGACTCAGACTGCAACTCTAGTCTGGGGACCAGCTCCTCACTTTTCCAGTCCCCAGCACTGATTGACTAACCCCGCCTCCTGGCCTGCACTAATAGGGAAGCCCCAGGAGTCAGGAAAAGTGTTGAATGCTGATTAGGGTTGAGCATTCCGATACTGCAAATATCGGGTATCGGCCGATATTGGCTGTATCGGAATTCCGATTCCGAGTACCGATATTTTCGTCATATCGGATACCGGAATCGGAATGTCACTGTCACTGTCAGTGTCCGTCGGTCGGGTCTGTCAGGAGTCAGCGGCACTTACCCGGCAGAAGATCTCCGGCGGTCACATCCCGGACTGCTTGATGGCCGCCATCCTCTTCTCCCTGGTGGTCACATGCAGTTTCTCGCGATAACTGCAGTGACTGCTGGGTAATCGCGGCCGTAAAGCAGTCCGATGACGTCACCGCCGGAGAAGCAGGTAATCAGCTGTGCTGCGCCGGGATGTCAGGCTCTGCCTGGCATTCCGATGTAGCAGAGCTGGATCGTCGTGGGACACTCGTTACTATGGACTGCGTCGGACAGGTGGTATACTGTTGGTTTGTTTTTTTTCTTTTTTTACAGGAGATCGATGGCGTCGCAGGAATGAGAGTGTAATAAAAGAAATGAAAACTGTGTTGTCTCTTTTATTTCATTAAAAGACTTTTTTCTTGCTGTGTCTTTTTTTTAAACATTTAAAAACTTTGGGATTAATAATGGATCGGTGTCTTATTGACGCCTCTCCATTATTAACCGGGCTTATTGTCACCGTGCAATCAACGGTGACATTAACCCCTTATTACCCCGCTTGCCACCGCTACAGGGCAAGTGGGAAGAGCCGGGTAAAGTGCCACAATTGGCACATCTTTTGATGCGCCAAATGTGGGGCTGCTGTAGCCTGGTATTATCAGGCTGTTGAGGGCCAAAATCCATGGGCCTTGACAGTCTTTTAATACCAGGCCGCAGCAGTCTGCATTTTACTTGGCTGGTTAACAAAAATAGGGGGGATCCCCACGCCGTTTTTCTTTCGAGGGGATCCCCTATTTTTGTTAACCAGCCAAGCTAAGCAGACTGCTGTGGCCTGGTATTATCAGGCTTGCAAGGTCCATGGATATTGGATCCTTACCAGCCTGAAAAACCAGGCCTCAGCGGTCTGCTTCATCTGGCTGGTTAACAAAAATAGGGGGGACTCCACGCTAATTTTTTTCGAGGGGATCCCCTATTTTTGTTAATCAGCCAAGATATGCAGACTGCTGTGGCCTGGTATTATCAGGCTGGCAAGGTCCATGGATCTTGGCTCCTTAACAGCCTGAAAATCCAGGCCTCAGCGGTCTGCTTCATCTGGCTGGTTAACAAAAATAGGGGGGACCCCACGCCATTTTTTTTTTCGAAGGGAACCCCTATTTTTGTTAATCAGTTCCCTCTGACGTCACTGATGGTGTCCCTGGCTGACCTGAAGTGAAAGTGGAAAGCAATCAATTAAGCTTTCCACTTCCTCTCCTGTCAGCCAGGAGAGGAGCTCATTCATTTGGGGGTTTACTGTGAGGCTGCAGCATTAGCTGCGGTCCCTGCAGTAAACATTAACCCTTTCTGAAGGATTACACCGTGGGACCTGACTGTGCATGGGATAGGTAAGAATAATTTTGCTTTATTATTTTATTTTTATTACAGGAAATGGTTTTAGCAGGTAAATAAAATATGGTCAAAAACTGTGTGATTATTTCATTAAACTTCTTTTTTATTAAAGTGTGTGTGTTTGATTTTTCTTTCATACAATAGGATTAATAATTGATAGTTGTCTAATTGACAGCTCTCAATTATTAACCTGGCTTAAAGTGACCTTTCAATTGCAAGGTCATTTTAACCCCTTATTAACCCATTCGCCACCGCTACAGGGCAATGGGAATAGACGGGCAAAGTGCCAGAAAGGGCAAATCTAATTAGAGATTTGCCCTTTCTGGGGTGTCTGGGGGCAGATGTTAGTAGCCGGGGGGGGCCAAAAATAATGGTCCCTCTCTGGGCTATTATTATCTGCCCCCACTCACTGGCTTTGTCTGTCTGGTTGCGAAAATAGGGCGGGAGCCCACGCATTTTTTTCCAGCAATTTTACACCTCATATATATATATATATATATAACATGTCATTGAGTTTGTGACACATATATATATATATATATATTTATAGTTCATACTCTTCTACATAGTATAATAGCCGCTAATTCAATTGCCGGCTTTTGTGAAAATGCAGAACCCGACATGAAATGACACTTGGTTTACATAGAGTTAACCATGTCTTTTCATGTAGTTTGATATCTGATTTGCACAAACAATTACATGAGTGTAAGTGTGCAAAATTTCACACCTGTAGGGGTTAATTAAAGGTGTAAATTCGTAGCAAAAAAGTCCGTTTTTTTTACAACGAATTTATACCTTTAATTAACCTCTACAGGTGTGAAATTTTGCACACTTACACTCATGTAATTGTTTGTGCAAATCAGATATCAAACTACATGAAAAGACATGGTTAACTCTATGTAAACCAAGTGTCATTTCATGTCGGGTGCTTCTGTCTTTTCACAAAAGCCGGTTTTACCCGCAATTGAATCAGAGGCTATTTTACTATGTAGAAGTGTATAAACTATAAATATATGTATATATATTATGTCACAATGACATGTATATATATATATACAGTCATGGCCAAAAGTTTTGAGAATGACACAAATATTAATTTTTACAAAGTCTACTGCTTCACTTTTTCTAATGGCAATTTGCATATACTCCAGAATGTTATAAAGAGTGATCAGCTTAACAGCAATTACTTGCAAAGTCAATATTTGGCTAGAAAATGAATTTTATCCCCAAAACACATTTCAACATCATTGCAGCCCTGCCTTAAAAGGACCAGCTAACCTCTTTTCAGTGATTGCTCCATGAACACAGGTGTGGGTGTTGATGAGGACATGGCTGGAGATCAATCTGTCATGATTAAGTAAGAATGACACCACTGGACACTTTAAAAGGAGGCTGGTGCTTGGCATCATTGTTTCTCTTCTGTTAACCATGGTTATCTCTAAAGAAACACGTGCAGTCATCATTGCAATGCACAAAAATGGCCTAACAGGGAAGAGTATCGCAGCTAGAAAGATTGCACCTCAGTCAACAATCTATCGCATCATCAAGAACTTCAAGGAGAGAGGTTCCATTGTTGCCAAAAAGGCTCCAGGGCGCCCAAGAAAGACCAGCAAGCGCCAGGACGGTCTCTTAAAAGTGTTTCAGCTGCGGGATCGGGCTACCAGCAGTGCAGAGCTTGCTCAGGAATGGCAGCAGGCAGGTGTGAGTGCATCTGCACGCACTGTGAGGCGGAGACTCTTGGAGCAAGGTCTGGTCTCAAGGAGGGCAGCAAAGAAGCCACTTCTCTCCAGAAAAAACATCATGGACAGACTGATATTCTGCAAAAGGTACAGGCAGTGGACTGCTGAGGACTGGGGTAAAGTTATTTTCTCTGATGAATCCCCTTTTCGATTGTTTGGGACATCAGGAAAACGCCTCATTCGGAGAAGACAAGGTGAGTGCTACCACCAGTCTTGTCTCATGCCAACTGTTAAGCATCCTGAAACCATTCATGTGTGGGGTTGCTTCTCAGCCAAGGGAATCGGCTCTCTCACAGTCTTGCCTAAAAACACAGCCATGAATAAAGAATGGTACCAGAATGTCCTCCAAGAGCAACTTCTCCCAACCCTCCAAGAGCAGTTTGACGATCAACAATGCCTTTTCCAGCATGATGGAGCACCTTGCCATAAAGCAAAGGTGATAACTAAATGGCTCAGGGAACAAAACTTAGAGATTTTGGGTCCATGGCCTGGAAACAACCCAGATCTTAATCCCATTGAGAACTTGTGGTCAATCATCAAGAGACGGGTGGACAAACAAAAACCTAAGAATTCTGACAAAATGAAAGCATTGATTGTGCAAGAATGGACTGCTATCAGTCAGGATTTGGTCCAGAAGTTGATTGAGAGCATGCCAGGGAGAATTGCAGAGGTCCTGAAGAAGAAGGGTCAACACTGCAAATATTGACTTGCTGCATTAACTCATTCTAACTGTCAATATAAGCTTTTGTTACTCATATGTTTGCAATTATTATATTTCTGTCTGTGATAAAAACATCTGTCAAACACACATGAAAACCAGAGGTCTGCAGATCATGTGAAAATATAATATTTGTGTCATTCTCAAAACTTTTGGCCATGACTGTATATATATATGTATTCTATGTGTGTATATTTAGTGTTTACAAGGAAAGAAAGAGGTTTTTTTAGTTACAATATTTTGTTCCCATAGACTTACATTGGATTTCCGGTATCGGGTATCGCCGATATTTTAATGGTATCGGCGATACCATTCCGATTCCGATACTTTTGGATATCGGAAAGTATCGCTCAACTCTAATGCTGATGCTACCTGATCAGGGAACTCCTCCTTGCTTCCAAGCATGACATCACCCCCTGTGAGGGAGGCAATGCCACTGTGGCAACCGGACTCCTGGGGTGCCACACAACCAAATCATGTTAGCTGGATCAGGAGAGGGCAATGTAATGTCCTAACTGATCACAGAAAGCCACTCCATGAAAAAACATATTAGATACAAGAAGAAAAACACATGGTGTTTATGGTGCTTAGAATATATCAAACTTTATTTAATATACTGTGTGTATTATATGTATAATATATGTATAATATCAGATGTATCAAGACATGTATTCCAGCGCACAACATATGGTAGGTCTGCACAAAGTAGATGGAACATGGTGCAACATAATGAAACATACCAAATAATAAATGCTGAAGGTGAGCAGTCCGTTAAGAAACTAACTTGAGACCCCTACGCGCGTTTCGCTTCTTATAAATGATCCTGCTTCATCATCGTTTTTTACTACACATTTCTATGTGAAAACCTCATGAGGAAAATCGCTAAAAGAATGGACGTGCAAAAAAAAAGCATTCCAGGTCAGTTAACAAAAAAATGAAAATCTCAATAATTCTGCTTTAAATTGAACTTAGTGCAGTTTTTATGAGGATTACATCTGGTTAATGATGTAGGTAAAAATCTTATCATATGGAGATTACGTGTGCACATACCATTACTAAGGCCTCATTCAGACGTCAGTGTTTGCACATATGTGTTGTATCTGGTTTTTTTTCTACACGGATACATACACACCCATTATAATACACTGCTCAAAAAAATAAAGGGCACACTCAAATAACACATCCTAGATCTGAATGAATTAAATATTCTCATTGAATACTTTGTTCTGTACAAAGCTGAATGTGCTGACAACAAAATCACACAAAAATCATCAATGGAAATCAAATTATTGGAGGCCTGGATTTGGAGTCACCCACAAAATTAAAGTGGAATGTAATGCCCTTAAAACAAGTCAAAATGATGCTCAGTAGTGTGTGTGGCCTCCACGTGCCTGTATGACCTTCCTGTGCCTGTATGACCTCCCTACAACGCCTGGGCATGCTCCTGATGAGGCGGCGGATGGTCTTCTGAGGGATCTCCTCCTAGACCTGGACTAAAGCATCCGCCAACTCCTGGACAGTCTGTGGTGCAACGTGACGTTGGTGGATGGAGCGAGACATGATTTCCCAGATGTGCTCAATCGGATTCAGGTCTAGGGAACGGGCAGGTCAGTCCATAGCTTCAATGCCTTCATCTTGCAGGAACTGCTGACACACTCCAGCCACATGAGGTCTGGCAATGTCCTGCATTAGGAGGAACCCAGGGCCAACCTCACCAGCATATGGTCTCACAATGGGTCTGAGGATCTCATCTCGGTATCTAATGGCAGTCAGGCTACGTCTGGTGAGCACATGGAGGGCTGTGTGGGCCTCCAAAGAAATGCCACCCCACACTATTACTGACCCACTTCCAAACCGGTCATGCTGAAGGATGTTGCAGGCAGCAGATCGCTCTCTATGGTGTCTCCAGACTCTGTCACGTCTGTCACATGTGCTCAGTGTGAACCTGCTTTCATCTGTGAAGAGCACAGGGCGCCAGTGGCGAATTTACCAATCCTAGTGTTCTGTAGCAAATGCCAAGTGTCCTGCACGGTGTTGGGCTGTGAGCACAACCCCCATCTGTGAACGTCGGGCACTCAGACCATCCTCATGGAGTCGGTTTCTAACCGTTTGTGCAGACACATGGACATTTGTGGCCTGCTGGAGGTCATTTTGCAGGGCTCTGGCAGTGCTCCTCCTGTTCCTCCATGCACAAAGGCGGAGGTAGCGGTCCTGCTACTGGGTTGTTGCCCTTCTGCGGCCCTCTCCACGTCTCCTGGTGTTCTGGCCTGTCTTCTGGTAGCACCTCCAGCCTCTGGACACTACGCTGACAGACACAGCAAACCTTCTTGCCACAGCTCATATTGATGTGCCATCCTGGATGAGCTGCACTACCTGAGCCACTTGTGTGGGTTGTAGAGTCCGTCTCATGCTACCACGAGTGTGAAAGCACAACCAACATTCAAAAGTGACCAAAACATCAGCCAGAAAGTTCAGAACCACTACTTTATTGAGTGTGTCTTGATAATTGCCAATAATTTCCATCTGTTGTCTATTCCATTTGCACAACAGCATGTGAAATTGATTGTCAATCAGTGTTGCTTCCTAAGTGGACAGTTTGATTTCACAGAGGTTTGATTTACTTAGAGTTATATTCTGTTGTTTAAGTGTTCCCTTTATTTTTTTGAGCAGTATATATGGTGCTATTCACATGTCCGTGATTTACACAAACCATTTTTTACCAGCAGCACAGATGAAAAGGGCTAATACAAATCTAGGTGTCCATGAAAAACACATACAGAACACGGATGGCATCGGCGTACAATCCGTGTGCCGTCCGTGTTAAACATTGCAAAGTATAGGAGAAGCTTTGTCATTTATTTATTTCTTTAACAATACCAGAAACCACTGATGACTGATGGAAAAAACGGTCACACGGATGATACACTGAATGTAAAAACGGACACACGGATGACACACTGATGAATGAGGGTAAAAACAATCACATGGATGACACACGGATAGTAAAAGCGATCACATGGATGACACCCGGATGATAAAACGTCACATGGATGACACGGATGTAAAAACGGTCACATGGATGACACGGATGGTAAAAACGGTCACATGGATGACACTGGAAATGGTCGGTAAAAACATCACATGGATGACACACGGATGGTAAAAGCGATCACATGGATGACACACTGATGATAAAAACGGTCACATGGATGACACGGATGGTAAAAACAGTCACATGGATGACACGGATGGTAAAAACGATCACATGGATGACACGGATGGTAAAAACGGTCACATGGATGACACGGATGGTAAAAATGGTCACATGGATGACACTGATGGTAAAAACGGTCACATGGGTAACACACGGATGGTAAAAACAGACACACGGTCCGCACACTGATGACACCAGTATCATTTTTTCACGTACATGTTGGAACACAGAAGTGTGAGTGAAACCTAAAGCAAGATTGCTCAGGAAAATTGTAAAAAGAATGAACACATGTATTGCAATGTCAAAACGACTTGCTTGAACATGTTCCATCCGTTTGCGCTTCTTTTAACCATTTCAGACTTCGAAAGCCATGAAGCGGCTAAGAGAAGTGGCCGGTCCATTCTTCCGTTTGGTAGTTGCTCACTACTTTATACATGCAGTTGAAAAAAAAATGTCAGTATACGAAAATGTCCAAAGAAGATGATGCTTCAATGAAAAACACCACCATGTGCACATGCATTAAAAACGCTCCAAAAAAAAAAAAAGAAGGAAAAAACATCCTAGGTTAATTTTCGCAAGGTAAAGCAAAGAGAAAAAATTCTATTTTTTTTTGCTGCTTTTTTACCCCATCTAGAATATTACCAATAGTGCTATGTGTGAACAGGCCCTAAGTGCCTTGTTTTTTTTTTCTGTTCCTTAGTTGTTAAATTATTAGGCTATTATTGTACATTCAGTCACCTTGAATGTCAGAAGTATTTAGCAGTGCCCCGCAGTGCTGACGTCGGCTGTAACTCAAGGTTTTTTCTTCGATTTTAGATCTTGGCACAGTTTTCTGCCTAGCCACTCCGACTGTCTGGGAACCTGCAGGATGAATAGGACTTTCATTAGAAGCAGGTCTTTAGCTGGTGGCATTAATGGGGGCAATGTGGTGGGGCACTGTTATGTTGATATAGCCTTTTCAGTGGTAGGGCCTTCATATACAGGATGGGCCATTTATGTGGATGGTTGGTGATATCAACTTCCATTGTTTTGTCGGGGTCGTATCGACAAGTTCCAATTCGTCCTCCAGTCACCCCAAATTCAGACTATAAGCATGGGTTAACCGTTTAAAGAATGAGTCAGACAACAGGCTGGTTCAAACTTCAGAGCATGCTTAGAGGGCTATATGCAGGCACCAAATCCAGCAATGTTCTGTTCTTTATTTCCGCATACACAAGGTTAACTACACTGTACAGCAGGGGGGAGCAAAGGGGGACAAGCCATATATGTCTAGTATCCGGTCAATTCTGATTAGTTCACATCTCCTTAGTTCAGTATCCAGAAAGATAACATTGTCTTTCGACTGACGCAACTTCTAGGAATTGGGTACATTTCTTCAGAAACAGGTGTTGACCGGTACTGGCGCCATCTTAGAATAAGTTTCGATCTGAGTAATATTTGGCAAGGAAAACTTATTGTTTCAAAATAGTAGCAAGCACATAAGCATATAGAAATTAAAATATATATATATATATATATATAAAAGTATAAGAAAATATTGACCTTGACAGTTTTTCTTGTGAAATTCTCAATAAGTTTGATGTGTCACATGACCCTCTTCCCATTGAAAAAAATAAAGTTGGATCCAAAATGGCCGACTTCAAAATGGCCACCATGGTCAGCACCCATCTTGAAAAGTTTTCCCCCTCCCATATACTAATGTGCCACAAACAGGAAGTTGATATCACCAACCATTCCCATTTTATTTAGGTGTAACCATATAAATGGCCCACCTTGTCGTAAAGGGTATGTATGAAACATGAACATTTTTTACCTGCAATTGTAGGGACATTTTATAAGGTGTTTCTGAGACCCCATTCAGACGTCCGTCTTTCATGTGCATATTCTATCTATGGTTTTCATGGATGCACGTACGCATTATAGTCTTTTGGGGCTGTTCACATGTTCATGGTTTTTTTTATACGAACTGTCCAAGAGGAGGTTGGAATTTTTTTTTTTAATTTAAGAAAAATGGGTCAAAGAAGATTGAAAATCAGATCCAGCACACTGATTAAAAAAATAAATGGATGTCTGATTAAGGAATTGTCCAGGAGTTGTTTCTATCAGCAGCGCCACTCTAGGCCATTAGTTGCTTTTAGAATTGCAACTCCGTGCCAATAAAGGGGGTAACTCAAGATCACAACTTATCACCTATCCACAGGAGTTCCACACCGATCTTGTAGAGCGGGGAGCACCTTGTCCCCCATTTGAATTAATCGTAGCTCCATTCAATGTCTGTGTACCCCGCTATCTCTGTAAATTGCATAGAAAAGGATAGAAGCGGAGGTGCTGATATATGACCCCTTTTTTAGTGACTGCTGGGGACCGTCAACAATCAGGCACCTACTACCTCTACTGTAGATAGGTAATTGTAGTCTTGGGTTGTCCCACATGGAAACATTTTTCCATAGAAATAGAGACGTGTGCATTCACCTCTACATTCCTGAGAGCGTGATCGAGATAGATCCCTCTGTTGATAAATATCCAACATGGGATAACTTTTTTAAGTAAATAGGGCTGAGCTGCAATACCAGACATGAACCACTGGCAAGTGTGGCGCTGTCTTTCAACAGGAACCCCTTATTCTGCAGGTTTTTGCCGGGTTAGTGCTTCTCTCTTGTCCATTTGATGGCCTTTGCATGAACAAGACCTTACTGTAGTGTTTTGCTGTACACAGGGGAATGCTGTATATACTGTAATGCTTCATCAGCCCTGGCAAATAACACCATAAATTGCGCTATTAGCTGGAGGCTGCGAGTGTTTGCACACCTCCGGGAAGTGATCAGATTCCTCCGAGGCCTGTACTAGGATATTAAATATTAATGTAAAGATACTCGAAGAAAGGAGGATTTTACATGAAAGCGTCAAACCTGGAGAGATTTGGAAACAGGGTCTTAAAGAGGACGTGTCACATACCATCAATACGTAATTGCTGTTAACCAACGGGGTGTGGTGCTCATGAAGACACCCACAGAGAATAGGACCATGCCCACTTGGCTTTTAAAAAATACTAGGAAGAGGGGGCCATATTTCAGGAACAGAGAGGCGCGGGAACAAAAGATTCAGGAGAATAGCAGCATTTACAGTATATCAGATAAAATAATTACCGTACATATCTATGACAAGTTTACATTTTTGATATCGTTAAAAAAATAATCAAATATGAAAAATAATAGCAACTTGATAGTCAGATCTGGACATTTGTTGGAGCTGGTCGACAGTAAAATGTAGGTACACGGGTACAGTAAGTATATTAGGGTACAGGGGTACATTGGGGTAAAGAGGGGTACAGAAGGGTACATTTTGGACGGTAGGTAAAGTACGTATAGTGAGTATCAGTTCAACACAGACCCATAATACATCCATGTATATGGCTGGGTCTTGAATCTCGTGAATATATATAATTGAGTTATTAATACCCTGAAGACTCGCACACTAGAAGCTGCCGAATATAGCTCATTCTGCTGACTCGGTCAGAAATGACTTGGAGTCTGTCTGACCAGACCAGAAATATAAATGTAGGTTATTTGCCTCCAATGAAATGGGCTGCAGTGTGTGGCTGCCAGGATCGCTGTTCCATTTTTTTGCATGAAATTGTCACAGTACATTATATTTGTATTAATACGCTAGTTAGAATTTTAAGCATTTGATAAAACTGCGTATTGGGGTCACGTATTGGGCACCTATTATTGTATCAGAATTTCATCCCACTCCAGGAAAACGAGACATTTTTATCAGGTTGGATATGATGATTGTGATCTTGACAGTTATTTAGATTTGGAGATTATAGCTGCAGTGAAACCTGGATTAGAGCAATAAAATCCTGCCTAAAGCAACTCTGTCATCAGGATTTCACACCCCAAATTATTTATATGTGCCTGTAGCGCTTTCAAAGACACGTCCAGCAATATTTTTACATGGCCAGGCCGTTCCTATGTTACTGAGAAATCAGTGTTTGAATTGATATTCAAATAAGGCTGAAGAGCTATTTGTAGCTCTAAAGCCTCTGTCACTCCAGGTCTATTCCCCGCCCATCGCAGCCTCTTCCTGCTTGCCCGACAGCTTCTTTGCTATGTGACTTCAGGCAAAAGAGCAGTCTGTAAATGAGGAAGAGGCGGTGTTAGGAGGGGAATAGAGCTGGTGTGACAGAGGCTTCAGATCTACAAATAGCTCATTTGCATATAATTTCAAATTCTGGTTTCTAGTAATGGAGGAGTGGACTGGCCATGGAAAAGCCATGTTAAGATATTGCTGGGCTTATCTTTGAAAGATATACATGCACATCACATATAAATAATTTTGGTGGGTGACAGATTCCCCTTAAAGAAGGTTTACACCCCCCATTCCTTCCCCCAAAAAAGGGCCAGCATAGTCTAAAATTAAAAATCAATGCATAGTCATCTGAACATCCCCCACTGCTCATCTCCTAATTCTGCCACGGTCTCCGAGTTTCCTCTTTTAGTAGGTTGCAGACATGTGACCACCTGCGATAATGAACGGTATGTCACTGCTGCCGCCAATGATCGGCTGCAGCTGTCACATCGCTGTTTTAAAAAGAAAATGGAGCTTGGAAATCTGCAGGTGACCTACGTTTCACCAAAAGTGGATTAGTATACATAATTTTTTCTTTTTAGACCATTCTGGCCCATTTTTTAAGCAAAAACAGTAGTGGACAACCCTTTTAAGTAACTTAATGTGACTACACTTTAGGTTTCTGGGCATGACAGCTCCGCTGTGCTACCGACAGAACATAAATCACTATAGAGGCCTACGACAATCTCGGTTTAATCAATGTCTTCTGTATTATGGAGGCCTGAGTCCGAGCTTCCTCAGATATTGGTGAGAAGCCTACATTTATTCCCCTGGTGTCAGCCTAGTCACATATTCCATACTTCTCTGCATGGACTGAACACATGTGCTAATTTGTATAATAGCAGAGCCCATTGTGTGATTTATGTATCCGGTTCATTCAGAGAGAACACATTATGGAAATCAGGATCCATTAGTAAACTCTCACTAGTGTTTCATGAATGACTTAAACATCCTGACACAGGAGACTCACAAGGCGTTCACTTAACCCTTACCCTGCGATACAGAACTGTGTCTGTAACAATTAATCTGGATCTCATATTCCTGTCAAACACCAATCAGCCATAACATTTAAACCACCTGCTTAATATTGTGTAAGTTCCCCTCATGCCACCAGAACAGTTGGGAGATGTAACCCACAGGATCTCTGGTGGGGTCCTGTGGTATCTGCCCTGTGAGCGGCAGAGCTTATAAAGTCCTGTAAGTTGTGAGGTGCGGCCTTCATGCATCGGACATATTTTTTTCCACTAAATCCCACTTGGTGAGACTGAGATCTGGGGAACTTAGGGACAAGTCATCACCTTCCGCAAACCATTACTGAGCGATTTTTGCATCACTGAGAGGGCGAGTTATACTTATGAAAGAGGGCGCTGCCAGAATCTCCTCCACATTTGAGGGATTTCCAAAGCTGAGTTTTGCTATATCATGCAATGTAGGCTATGTTCATCTTGCCATGTCAGTGGCACCGTAGGGACTTATGTCTGAAGCTCTGGAAAACGGGATTCGGTCATATGTGCTGACGGGGCTGTAATGATGCAGACAGTCACTGTGTTGCTCTGTCGGATATCATTTTCGACCGTATCTGCCTATTTGAGGAAGGCTCCAAGACACAGTCATCCGCGTCTTGATTGGAGCCCACTTTGGGTCTGTGCTCAGACCACAATACTTGGTCCAACCGTGGCCATCCTAACATGACCTAACAGCCTCACAAGCATATATGAGATGTTCTTTTGGGTTAAGAGGTAAATGATCAGGCCAGGTAGCATGGACCAGATAATACAATTGCAATAGTTGGCCTGACTGGTGTATGTCCTGACCTCAGCTAACAGTCTCATAGGAATATCTGGGACACTTTGCTCAGGTCAGGAGATCCTTCGGTCAGGCCGGCGTATCACGATCAGAGCACAGACCGTCTTTCGCAGATGTGTGAATTTGGCCTAAAATTAACAATTTGGGAGCCTGATTATGACTTTTAGCTTGATTAACCCTTTTGCTAATGCTTTAATGGATGGATTATGATGAGCAAAGGCTCATCAAAAATGTATGAACCAGGCTGGTAGGATTTTAAGTAGCGTGCACCTCTGGAGCTAATGCTATTATATTACTCACTTGCTTTTACAGTATCATTTACACATGTAGTAGAGATGAATTTGTGCATAAATGGCTCATCACAGCATCCCCTTTAAAGGGAATCTGTCACCCCATTTTTGGCCTATGAGATACGGCCACAGCCATCAGGGGCTTATCTACAGCATTCTGTAATGCTGTAAATAAGCCCCCAATGTCACCTGAAAGAGAAGAAAAACGAGTTATATTATACTCACCCAGGGGTGGTCCACCGTCCGGTCCGATGGGCGGCGCGGTCCGGTTCGGCGCCTCCCATCTTCTAGCGAAGCGGGCCTCTTCTTTCCGTCCCGTCGCGGCTCCTGCACAGGCGCACTGATCTGCCCTGGTGAAGGCACAGCAGAGTACTACAGTGCGCAGGCGCCGGACCTCTCTGACCTTTCCCGGCGCCTGCGCACTGCAGTACTCTGCTCTTCCCTCACCAGGGCAGATCAGTGCGCCTGCGCAGGAGCCGTGACGGGACGGAAAGAAGAGGCCGGCTTCGCTAGAAGATGGGAGGCGCCGAACCGGACTGCGACGCCCATCGGACCGGACAGTCCCTGGATGAGTATAATCTAACTCGTTTTTCTAATCTTTCAAGTTACATCAGGGGCTTATCTAAAGCATTCCAGAATGCTGTAGATAAGCCCCTGATGGCGGTGGCCGTATCTCATAGGCCAAAAATGGGGTGACAGATTTCCTTTAATATCCAAGCTGGGTTGGCGACCAAAGGGCAAGAAGCTGAATTTTGGAAGTGGAAGAGGCAGAAGTGAAATGATAGCTTTTATCTATGTT
This sequence comes from Oophaga sylvatica, assembly GCA_033576555.1. Lineage (NCBI taxonomy): Eukaryota > Metazoa > Chordata > Amphibia > Anura > Dendrobatidae > Oophaga > Oophaga sylvatica. The sequence continues at coordinate 124,415,787 of JARQOD010000003.1, forward strand.
GAAAGATTTTACATACAGTCATGGCCGAAAGTTTTGGCACCCTTGAAATTGTTCTGGAAAATTAAGTATTTCTCCAAGAATATTATTGCATTTACACATGTTTTGTCATACACACGTTTATTTCCTTTGTTTGTATTGGAACAACACAAAAAAAAAAAACAAAGAAAAAAAGCAAATTGGACATGATTTCACACACAAACCCGGAGAAATTTTTTGGCATCTTTCCATAATTGTGGGTAAATAATTTTGTTTCAAGTATGTGATGTTCGTTCAAAGTCACCTGTGGTAAGTAAGAGGTGTAGGTGATATAAAAATCACAGCTGAAACCAGATAAAAAGGGAGAAGTTGACTCAGTCTTTGCGTTGTGTGTCTGTGTGTACCACACTAAGCATGGAGAACAGAAACAGAAGAGAAATGTCCAAGGACTTGAAAACCAAAATTGTTGAACAATAGCAACAATCTCAACGTTACCAGTCCATCTACAGATATCTTGATGTTGCGTTGTCCATGGTGCACAACATAATCAAGAAGTATACAAATTATGGCACTGTAGCTAATCTTCATGGATGTGGAAGACAGAGAAAAATTGATGAAAGATTGCAACGCAGGGTAGTCTGAATAGTGGATAAGCAGCCCCAATCAAGTCCCAAAAAAATTCAAGTTGTCCTGCAGGCTCAGGGTGTATAAGTGTCAGCGCGACTTATCCGTCGACATTTGAATTAAGTGAAACGTACGTGAGTAAGCCAAAATCCTTCTGGGAAAGCAACTTGTGGACAGATGCGATCAAGATAGAGATTTTTGGTAAAGCACAACATTACTGAAAATGGAATGTGGCCTACAGAGGAAAGAACACAGTACTTACAGTAAAATATGGTGGAGGTTCAAAAATATTTTGGGGTTGTTCTGCTGGCTCTGGCACTGGGTGCCTTCACTGTGTGCAAGGCATCATGAAATCTGAAGATTACCAACTAATTTTGGATTGCAATGTAGTGCCCAGTTTCAGAAAGCTGGGTTTGCGTCCTAGCTCAGGGCAATGACCCCAAACATAATTCTAGAAGCACCCAGAAATTGATGAAACAAAGCACTGGAGAGTTCTGAAATGGCTAGAAATTAGTCCGGATCTAAATAATAATAATAATAAAATAATATCCCATTGAACATCGGTGGAGAGATCTTAAAACTGCTGTTGGGAGAAGGCACCCTTCAAATATGAGAGACCTGGAGCAGTTTGCAAAAAAAAGAGTGCTCCAAAATTCCAGGTGAGAGGTGTAAGAAGCTTGGTGATGGTTATAGGAAGCGATTGATTGCAGTTATTTATTCCAAGGGTGTGCAACCAAATATTAAGTCGATGCTGCCAACAATTTTGTCCAGCCCATGTTTAGAGTTTTGTGTGAAATTATATCCAATTTGCCGTTTTTTTATTTTTGTGTTGTTACAATACACACAAAGGAAACATGTGTATAACAAAACGTGTAATTGCAATAATGTTCTGGGAAAAATACCTTTATTCTGGAACAATTTGAAGGGTGCCAACACTTGCATGCGTAGCATGCATTAACGTCACTAAACTATGAGGTGCAGTTGTGCCTCACACCTCAATAAATACGTTCTTGTAAATTGGTCAGATGGTATTACACAGATTTTTATTTAGCTAAAAAAATGATGGCACACAGCACAGAAATATTGATTTGTGATGACTTTATATGAAATCTGTATTAACATTGATAATACCACCACATTATTGTCTTCCGCTGGGCAGCTGCATTTTGCCGATTTAATGATAGTTTAAACAACTGCTGCAGGGGCCGCGCAAAATATTCTGCTGTGGATAATATGCATTTGTGATGAAATATAACCGGAGCCTGTAATAAATGTCTGCCCGGCTTCAGCAGATGTGGAGACAGATTGACTTCCTAGGACAGACAAGGTGAATGAGATTATGTCATACCCGGCCTGAGAAGGAAATCAGGCTTCATATACAGAGAACAAATACTGGAGGATGAATCTATAAATAACACATGATCTAATATCTCTTTTTATTCTTTGCTTTGCTTTCTTTTTGTCAAGAAAACAAAAAGCAACTTTCATCATATTGGCCTTGAATAACCTGGAGTCACCACAAGGGGGTGCGTACAACTGATATATTGAACAGTTTAATGAAAGCGTATGCAGTGAACTCTTAAGCACCCCCTTGTGGTGCTCACAGGTATACAAAATTGATGCATACCACTGATAAATTCCTTTATCAGTTCATTATCCCATATTTTATTTCCTTTGTATGCATTTTGTCCATTGAGGAGCTTGTTTGGGCAAATTTTGTGGAAAAGAAGGTTAACAGGCACTACTTTGCGTGCAGCCGTGGTCCTAAAGATTACTCTTTGGATTGTATTTAACGGAAACCTGTCACTACTGACTTAAAGAGGTTGTCTCAAAAACCAAAACAACATTTATTAATTATTCATAGACTAATGAATGCATGATCACTGTAGTTCCCCCCTCTGATTGTAGGAATAGGAGGTCCAAAGTCCCATGCGTGAATAGAGCAGAAAAGGAGGTCCAAAGTCCCATTTGTGAATAGAGCAGAAGTGGGCCAGTGAATCCTATCCTTATGTAGACAGGAGCAGTGGTCACACATACTCATCACTTCTCCATTCACACAGGGGACTTTGGGACTGTCCTCGTTCTCTATAAGACACCCAGTGATGATGCTTTTATCATCAGTCCTTTTGAAAGGTGATGAAGGTTGTGTATGGGGCAACTCCTTTAACCCCATACAGATATGTGCCGAACATGTGCGCACTGCTTATATGGAGTAAGTAGCTTGAAGACCTGCTCTATGAAACGCTGGAGTCGTCTGTGATACGTAGCTGGCGCCCAAAAATAAAAATTGTACCCCAAAATTATACTATTAAAAACTACAGGTCGCAAGGGAAAAAAAGGTACATTAATAGAAGGATAAAAATGTTGGGTCTCAGAAAATGATGACATAAACCAATTTTTTTTTACAAAGTTCTGAATTTTTTTTAACCACTAAAATATATGTTTTATAAATTCGCCGTAATCGTACTGACCAGGCAAATAAATTAAACCCATAAAAAGCCATGTAAACAAACCACAAAAATTGGAACTACGTTTTTTTTCACAATTTGATCCATTTTATTTTTTTTTAATCCCATTTTTGACTTCATCATATCATAAAGTGCCATTCAACACTCCAACTTCTTGCTGCCAAAAAAATGCCTACGTATGACTATGGGGACAGAAAAATAAAAAAGGTTTGGCTATTGTAAGAAGGGGAGGATAGGAAACTAAAGCACAAAATGAAAAATCGCCCCCGTCCCTAAGAGTTTAAGTTGTCCTTCCATTTTAGATCAGTGTGTCAGAAACTGGCAACTTCAATGGAACGGGCCGACCATCTACCATATCTGATGTCAGAGAGAAGGACTGGGCAGTTGTACAGCCAATCTATAGCCCAAGTACAGTGGCTTGTAAAAGTTTGGGCACCATGGTCAAAATTACTGTTATTGTGAACAGTTAAACAAGTTGAAAATTAAATGATCTCTAAAAGGCCTAAAGTTAAAGGGAATCTGTCACCCCATTTTTGCCCTATGAGATAGGGCCACCGCCATCAGGGGCTTATCTACAGCATTCATGTTACCTGAAAGTGAAGAAAAACGCGTTATAAAATACTCACCCAGGGTGTTCCATTGTCTGGTAAGGAGGGAGTCGCGGTCCGGTTCGGCGCCTCCCATCTTGTAACGAAGCCGGCCTCTTCTTTCCGACCCGTCGCGGCTCCTGCGCAGGCGCACTGATCTGCCCTGGTGAGGGCAGAGCAGAGTACTGCAGTGCGCAGGCGCCGGACCTCTCTGACTTTTCCCGGCGCCTGCGCACTGCAGTACTCTGCTCTGCCCTCACCAGGGCAGAGCAGTGCGCCTGAGCAGGAGCCGCGACGGGATGGAAAGAAGAGGCCGGCTTCGTTAGAAGATGGGAGGCGCCGAACCCAACCGCGACTTCCTCCGGACCGGACCTGAAGGTGGACCGCCCCTGGGTGAGTATTTTATAACTCGTTTTTCTTCACTTTCAGGTAATATCGGGGCTTATCTACAGCATTACAGAATGCTGTAGATAAGCCCCTGATGGCGGTGGTCCTATCTCATAGGGCAAAAATGGGGTGACAGATTCCCTTTAAAGATGACACATTTCCTTTGTATTTTAGGAAAAAAAAATATATATATGTTGTCATTTTTTTTACATTTTAATTTTTTTTTTAAATTACAAAAGGAAAATGGGTCAATGCAAAAATTTGGGCACCCTCGTGGATTTGTGTGCTCAGATAACTTTGACCATGATTTCAGACCTTTATTAGCCTGTTAGGGTTATGGCCTGTTCACTGTCATGGTTGGGAAAGGACAGATGATGCAAGTTTCCCAGCTTTACAAAAACCCAGCCTCCTCTAACCTTGTGCCAAAAAAAACAGTAGACATGGGTTCTTCTAAGCATCTGCCTAGCACTCTGAAAATAAAAATGGTGGAAGTCCACAAAGTAGTAGAGGGCTATAAGAAGATATCAAAGCCTTTCTTCAGTTTGACATGTAATTGAGAAATGGCAGTTAACAGGAACAGTGGAGGTCAAGATAAGGTCTGGAAGATCAAGCAAAATGTCAGTGAGAGATGCTCGTAGGATTGATAGAGAGGCAAATGTACTGCCATCCGTGTGCTGTCCGTGATTTTCATGGATCCATAGACTTGTATGGATAATTTTGATAGGTGATGCTGAGCAAAAATGGACACATCTCCTCTATTTTTTGCAGAAACATTGTCCTGAAATAACACGTACATTTAAATAGCCGTATTGTTTATAATGAGTACTTTTTCTACCTCTGAAAAACACGGATAGAACACATACATGAAAACAACATGTACAGAAAAAACACAGAACTTGTTTGTAAAATGCAGATAGGACACGTACACACGTGGTCAAAATTGTTAGTACCCCTTAATGACAGAAAAACCCAGAATGGCCACAGAAATAACTTGAATCTGACAAAAATAATAATAAATCAAAAATCTATGAGAATGAACAAATGAAAGTCAGACATTGCATTTTCACCATGCTTCCACAGAATTAAAAAAAAAAATAAAACTCATGAAATAGGCCTGGACAGAAATGATAGTACCCTTAACTTAATATTTTGTTGCACAATCTTTTGAGGCAATCACTGCAATCAAACGATTCCTGTAACTGTCAATGAGACTTCTGCACCACTCGACAGGTATTTTGGCCCACATTGCTCAAGAGCAAACTGCTCCAGTTGTCTCGTGTTAAAGGTTGCCTTTTCCAGACGGCATGTTTCAGCTCTTTCCAAAGATGTTCAATAGGATTTAGGTCATGGCTCATAGAAAACCACTTCAGAATAGTCCAATATTTTCCTCTTAGCCATTCTTGGGTGTTTTTAGCTGTGTGTTTTGGGTCATTATCCTGTTGCAAGACCCATGACCTGCGACTGAGATCAAGCTTTCTGACACTGGACAGCACATTTCTCTCTAGAATCCCTTGATAGTCTTGAGATTTCATTGTACCCTGCACAGATTCTAGACACCCTGTGCCAGATGGAGCAAAGCAGCCCCAGAACATAACAGAGCCTCCTCCATGTTTCACAGTAGGGACAGTTTTCTTTTCTTGATATGCTTCATTTTTCCGTCTGTGAACATAGAGCTGATGTGCCTTGCCAAAAAGTTATCTTTTTGTCTCATCTGCCCATAGGACATTCTCCCCGAAGCTTTGTGGCTTGTCAACATGTAGTTTGACAAATTCCAGTCTGGCTTTTTTATGATTTTTTTCAACAATGGTGTCCTCCTTGGTCGTCTCCCATGAAGTCCACTTTGGCTCATACAACAAGGGATGGTGCGATCTGACACTGATGTTCCTTGAGCTTGAAGTTCACCTTTAACCTGTTCAGAAGTTTTTATGAGCTCTTTTGTTACCATTCGTATTATCCGTCTCTTTGATTTGTCATCAATTTTCCTCCTGCGGCCACGTCCAGGGAGGTTGGCTACAGTCCCATGGAGCTAAATTTCTGAATAATATGTGCAACTGTAGTCACAGGAACATCAAGCTGCTTGCAGATGGTCTTATAACTTTTACCTTTAACATGTTTGTCTATAATTTTCTTTCTAATCTGCTGAGACAAACTCTTTTCTTCGCTTCCTCTGGTCCATGTTGAGTGTGATACACACCATGTCATCAAACAGCAGTGAGTATCTGTAGCCCTCTATACGGGCTCACTCACTGATTCCAAGATTGTAGACACCTGTGATGCTAATTAGTGGATACACCTTGATTTAACATGTCCCCTTTGTCACATTATTTTTAGGGGCACCATCATTTCTGTCCAGGCCTATTTCATGAGTTTTATATTTTTTAAAATTCTGTGGAAGAATGGTTGAAAAGCAATGTCTGACTTTCATTTGTTCATTTTCATAGATTTTTGATTTATTATTACTTTTGTCAGATTCAAGTTATTTCTGTGACCATTGTGGGTTTTTCTGTCATTAAACGAGGGGTACCAACAATTTTGACCACGTGTGTATGGGAAAATCTCGGATAGAACACGTCTGTAAAACTACGAATAATGCACTAATGTAAACTATGGATAGGACAGGTATGTGAAAAACACGGATGTCTCAATGAGGCCTTACAGACATTTTTCGCTTTGCGTCCTCCGTAGAGGGTAGAGTGGCTCTTTACCAGATAGCAGCACTAGGAAATTAGCGACATTTACAGACGCAGGACAGGAGTGCAGAGCACATCCTCCATGGATTTTTGGTGACCTCGGCTTGTCACAGCTCCTCGCTGTCACTGCTGCGTCCCTGATGTCGCCTGCCACTAGGCAGCACGTCTGATTGGCAGGCCATGTATTTCTCCTGAGGAAGTGACAGTTTGGTAGGCTTGTCTGTAAAGCTCGTCGTCTCCCCCCTCCATGCGGATGGATATTTATAGATGTGACACAGGAAGGATTGATGAAACTCAAGCTGCCGTTCCACCGGCTCATGTAACTCCACATATGACACACAGAAAACACGGGGAGCCCTGCATGTGGGGAGCTATCTAGTATACACATAGCCATAGCAGAGGCGAGTATAGGGAACCTGGCAGCTGACAGGTAAGGGCATCCTGTGCGGTTTGCAGCTTTCTATATAGGCTTGAAAAGTGCAAACGCCTAGACAGCTCGGTGCCAAATGCATGTGGTGTCCCCCCTCTTATATACACATTAACCTCACAGACCCCCTTCACTCATATTATGCCTCCTTGCAGTACTTCTCACTTCTGCCTTATTTTGGTTGTATAACCATTTCCCCCTACGCTCCTTTTTGTTCATATCTGCATGTGTACAGGTTTCCTTATCCCTTGCACCACGCTTTTTTGCTTAAAAATACCCTTCTAAATGTATTTCAGCATCCACGCCAAAAGAAGGGCACCACTTCATAAGGCATTGATGCGGCAGAGGCAAATAATACCTGGAAGTGACATCAGGACTGGCGCGTACGCAGACAAAAGTTGATTGCTATGTCCAAAACTGGGCAAAATTATCTGCGCATGCGCCAGTCCGATGCTTTGCTGAGACAATTTGATTAGCGTGGGATGACTGGGGGACATCATCCACATCATTTTAAAGAGGAGGTGCGCTCTTATTGTACAGTCCCATATTGCAAAAATGCAGCAAATTCACAGTCCTTGCATAGTCCTTTTGAAAAAATGTCATGCGCATGCTATGAAAAATACCCATACTGTAAAATGGAAAGACCAATGGTTTTAGATCCTGATCAGGCTGCTCACGTCAGTGCAAATTTCACCTTTTGGAAAAGCTAAGGGTGAAATGTGCATCTCCCTGTCACCTTCATCACATCAATATCCACAGTGGCCGCTGGGGGTTTGACCATTGGGACCCCCAGTGATATCGAGAACAGTCCTTTGAAGCACAGTTGGAGAAAGCCAGGTAAGGCTACTTTCACACATCAGGTTTTTTCCGCCAGGCAGGATCCGGCGTAAATTGTGGAAAACTGATGAAACGGATCATATCCTTTTCGTCCGTTTTTTTACCCGTTTTACGACGGATCCGGTTTTTAAAAATGCCCATGGGGCTCCCAAACGATGATCTGTTTCCTGGGGGCTGGCCAATTGGATCTGAGCATGCTCAGACTTAAAAACCGGATCTAGTGACCGGATCCGTCTTTTTCCGGATCCGGCGCCCATAGACTTCCATTGTAGCAAAATGCCGGAAGCGCTGCATCCGGCGCTGTCTGGTTTTTTGCCGCAGACAAAAAACGTTTCTGGAGACGGTTTTTCCAGACGCCAGAATTAAAATTTTAGCCGGATCCAGCAAAAAAACAGAAGAAATGGTAGGCCATGCGGCCGATCCGGTGCTAATACAAGTCAATGAGAAAAAAACTGTTCCGGCGGCAGATTTCGCCGGATCCGGTTTTACTAAAAATAGCCGGATCCTGCCTGTCGGAAAAAGCCTGATGTGTGAAAGTAGCCTAAAGCATACTGCTATTTCAGTTCAGTCCCACAATGAATGGAGCAGAGGTTGATTGTGCGCGCCTCTACACCATTCATGATGGGATTTTTCAGAGCCACCTTCTCAGTTTTCCTAATTACAGACTATTTTTTAAGCAATGTGGGGCTACTAGGCTCTAAAAGATGTGAAAGGTATTTTCAAGCCAAAAAGGATGGTGAAAATGGTTTAGAAAGATCAAACCTAGCGACACGTTCCCTTTTAAATAATAATTTTTTTTGCTGACTGCAGCCATCACAAGGGGAGTTTATTCTACCGCGTATTATGTTCTTATTGAGTTCAGTGTTTACAAAAGCTCCCTCTAGTGGTGACTTCTTGCAGCCCAAACGTTATGATTTAGTTCTGTGACTATGCAGAGGACTTAGATCACTGTATAAGAAATAAATCAGAACAGTTTGCTGAAACAAAAAAATGACATGGGGTTGGGAGGTGGGCATCGGACACATATACACCAGTCTATTTATTCTCTGTAATAAAATAACCACCAAAGCAGAGCTTGTCTGATGACCTCACCCGAATTTGCCTTCCGCCGATCTGATATTGATGACCTATCTCAAAGAGATCGAGGTAGGAGACAACCCCTTTAGGCAGTTTCTACTATTTTTTGTTTAAAAAATGAAACAAACAAAAATGAGCAAATTATGTCATGGAAAAGATTTGCACAAAAAATTGTGACTTTTCTTGCCGCTAGCCAACTTGGAAAAGTGAGAAGAAAAGTGGCAGTGGTTTCCTAAGATGTATTCAAATTTAATAAAAAAAGAAAGCCTGAAAATGCCACAAATCTGGGGGCAAACCTATGTCTATTTAACGCGAACCTGTCAGCTGACACATGCTGCCCGATCAGCGTGCAGCATGTGTCAAACGCTGCGGTACAATTTCAGCCAGGTATGTTTGATTCTGAAATGGTACCGCCTTTGAAAGCCGCCAGGGACTGAGCTGCACAGGAGACTAGTCAGAAAGGCAGGTCCACGACGGCTTCTCCCTGCCTGCTGCCCTTGACTGACGGGTCCCTTCCAACATATGGCTGAAATCATACGGCCAATGTCTGATACATGCTCCCAGAATCATGTATGGCATGTATCCGCTGCCAGGGTCCCTTTAATGCAGGCTTAGTTTTTATTCTCTGATGGTAGAGAGTACCCAAGTAAGTAAGAAACCGTGCGATCCTGGAATAAATAAAAATAAATTTGATTAATTGGGGTGCAGCCCTCATGTGGTTCCTCTAATGAAGACTACATTTCCTATGATACTTCTGACTTTTCCAAGGGGTCGGAGTCACATCACTTTGCAATTGCAATGATCTGAATACAGCAGTGACATAGAATTGTTGTACCCATCACTGTGCATAAGGGACATACAGAGGAACAAGGATGGAGCAGGATAGGGAGCTGTCATAGGTGATGATGTCATCCAGTTGATCACAGGAAGTCAGAGACTGACTTCCTGTCTGCACGGGAGAGCATGTATTGGACTGGTAGTCAGACTGGATATCACATGACACAGCCGCTCATAATAAAACAATATTGAGTGTATGGATCTAATTGAACTGGGAGACAATCAATTACACATCAAAACTATTACTGGTGAGATAACATTGTATGTGCAAAAACAACCCCAAATTGCTGACTTGCTACTTTAATTGGTTTTGACACTTTCCAGTGAAGTTCTAACCCACTTGCTTCATAGATCGTTGTGCTCCCAGCTAATTGGCAGCATCCTCGGTGTTTGGACCCTAGCTGCGTGGTAAAGAAACCTGTTATGTGCTTAGCATTAGTTGAAATCCTGTTACTGAGACAACATCTAAACGACTCTGCCAAATGAGGCAAAGAATGGATCACATCTCATCCATCAGCTATGGCCAGTGGGTAATGCTGTGCAGAGCACACAGAGGAATATTCTTAGAGGGCTAGATTCCTTAATATGGTATTCTTGGAATTTTCAGTCTCTGCGTTGCGAAAAGTAATATCAATTAGAATTGAATCTTGGTGTAAATGAGCGGTTAATCAATTTATGTGTGTAATATCTTGATGAAATCATCTAAATTAATTAGGTACCAACTTTGCAACTTTAACAAAATCAAATACCAACTTGTCTCCACAGCTCCCTCACACAGCTATGCGTCTCCATGGTTACAGACTACAAACAAAGTCTGTGTAGTCTGCTCCTGCGGTCATACTCCTTCTCCATCGCTTCTGCTTATCGCTAACATACAATATGGTAGTTTGGCGAGACAGATTGAAGAAAGGAGTATTACTGCAGAGTCAGACTACACACAGTTTATTTGTAGTCTGTTACCATGGAGACACACAGATCTGCAGGAACTGAAGACACAGTACAGTACTAATGATGTTCGATTTCTTCTTTGAATTCATTCCATATTGAAGTATTGCCTGTTATAAGATCCCACTACTATCTATTTCTTTACCTGTGCCTTTTTAGCATGTAGATAAAGGGTCTTGATGCAATATCCCCCCACCCCGCTCCCAACAATATTGTAAACAAGACAAGTGTTAACTTCATTGATGGCGTTTCCAATTCCTCAACTGCGGCCACAGGTCGAATGAAATGCCCGGGAGCAGAGCTCGTCCATATTGCCCCTATTCTGCCAGCTTCTCTAGATAAACTGCTGACTCTCTCAAGTGTTTCAGGGAAGGGGGGAGTCTGCAGCTCGAAGATAAAGCATTCGCCATGTCATGAGGATTCCCTGCTGGATGAGATAAACGTCAGAGTCCTCCCTTTGCATTTATCTGTCTCTTCTAGAGCTGATAACTGATATTGCCCATTGACACACAAGTGCCTACTTCCACTGGGACCCTATATAAAAGGTAGGTCTGCGGGTTTCACGTTCAGGCTACTTTTGCAATGCACTTGGGGTGGGGTGAATAATGATCTTGGTTAGGACTAGCCGGTACCAAAGGAAATTGTGTATCCATTTGTCCTTATAAATGGCAAGAAGAGAAAACATGGCATCATCACAGTAGGAGGGAGCCATTAAGGGGCTAGTCTGCACTGAGGATGTATAAGATGCATAGTAGCTTGTATTGAGGCAGCAAATATATGATATTAGGTCTGGCACCTATTGTAAAATCTCCACTGGAGGCTTTTATTTGTGGTCTATGACATTTATTGGCACAAAAATAAATGCTGATGAAATTAAATGTGACCTAGCCATGCCTTAAAATGCTGCCGCATTTAGCGATATAGTTAACGACGCTATCGCCGTTAGCGATCTTCTTAACGACTTTAGCGGTACAAAAGTACCGCTAAATCGCTAAGAAAGGTGCCACACAGCGATAAAATACTTACCCAGCGGGAGCGCCGACGAGAAAATAGGGTCCGGAACGATTCCAGCGACGAGCGAGATCACAGCAGGAAGCTCGTCGCTGGCAGCTGCCACACTGAACAACATCGCTAACGGGATCGCTAAATAGTGACGTTTTTTAGCGATCCCGTTAGCGATATTGTTTAGTGTGGCATACCCTTTAGGCTCCATACAACTCCATATATCCCAGTATCCAGGACCTATTGGTCACGGTGCATTAGCGAACACTGTGGCTTCTTCATTATTTGCAGTGGTTCATAGTACAATGAAGTGCGCAGTGCAGTGGCCCTGTACTCACAGCTATGCCTGGCGTTACAGTGAAGGTGATTGAGCTGCAATACCATACACGGCCACTATGAAGTGTAGGGAGTTGTGCAGCACACCGCAGTGTAAACACTGTAGAGTGGGAAAACGCCAAACCAAAGCCTCCGAGACACCGCTGACACAGGTATTGGGGCATAAAGCCTTATTCAGACATTTGGGGTTTTTTTGTTTTGGGAAGTGGGTGGGTTTGCGTACAAGACTGTACTGTATCCAAGTTTTATCCATTTTTGGTTTGAGTGTGTTTCTTACTATCAGTGTAGCATCTGTTTTTCTTCTATGCAAAAAAACCCAAACATTTCAAAGATTTTCCCACCCATTAAACAGTAAAAAACATACAACATTGAGAGGGCATCTGACTGCTGTTTTTTTTTTTTTTGTGGATGGTCGGTCCACCCCCCCAAAAATGGACATATCTACCCACCCATATATTTATATTGCATGCGTGTTTTATCCTTGGAAATCTTAGATAAAACGTAAGCGAAACACGGACGTCTGAATGAAGCCTTAGAGTATGTTCACACTGTGTCTGGTTTCCAAAAACGTCCGTTCTCCAAAAACGTCCGTTCTCCAAGCAGAAGACCCTACAGGAAACAACCCTTTTCTCTGTCGTTTTTTCTCCTTATTCAGCTTTTGTTAGTAAGTTCTTGGTTGTTTCCTAAACGTTACTTTTTCTTCATTGTTTTTTATGCTGACGTTTTTAAAAGAAACGCAAAAAAACACACTAAAAGGAAGGCACAGAATTGTTTTTTAGCTTTTAAACTGACTAGTTTTATAAGTATTGAGTGCCTTCTTAGCAGAAAACGCCAGAATGGACGTCACTTCTTTTAAACGCTTGGCGTTTTTGTAAGCCTGAAGCATTTAAAAGATGCTCCATATGCGCCAAAAACTGAATAGCAAGTTGTTTTTTTTTTATTTAAAACAATCAGACCATTCTTTTAGGTGTTTTCTCCCTGCTTTTTTTTTACTCCTGAAAAATTCTGGAAAAAGAAGCAGTGTGAACAGACCCTTAGGCATATGGACGTCATGAAGGTGGCCCTACTTGCCCACTTTGTCAGACATTTTGCCGGGATGTCTGTGGTGATCAGCCGATCGCGAAGGAGATCTCATATTAGGGTATGTGCACACGCCGTCTGAAAAGCGACATAAAGTTTGCACTGAAACGTCAAAACAGCTTTTTCATAAGTTCAGTCTTTTTTTGCTTCTATTAATCAGTTCACGCTAAAAAAGCCACAAAGCGGCTAAAAGAGGTGACCAGTCCTTTCTGCGGGTGGCTTCTGCTTGGAGTAACGAAAAAGGCAAAAAGGCATCAGGGAAGGCTTGTCTAAAAGACACACATACTTTTAAACGTTTGCCATTCCCTTTAAATGTGGTCATTCTTGAATTTGGCACTGTTGACTCTGGTTTTCCAAGCTATGGCATAACAGATGACCGTATACACAGACCCGCAGCGGTGATCACTCCACCGCATCTGTCAGACTAATTGATAATGGACGATACGCTTTATCTGACGTAGTATAATTGGTCGGCCGCATACTCTGAAATGCAGAGTAATATCTTCAGGGCTGGAGATTTCTCAGGAGCCAGAGATTTGCCGCAGGATCCTTGCTGCTTGGGTTGCATTCTGTTAATGACCACAGAAGTGCTTATTGCTGGCTCACTTTAGGTTGGGTTTGCTGCTGGAGTGCACTGACTTGATATTATGTAGTATAGTAATTTTTATATAACTGGTTACAATCATAGTTACGTAGATTGAAAACTGACATAATTCCATGAAATTCACTTTTCTCTAGCTAGTCTACTGTGCATATTCCCCATTAGGTCATTTTGATTTAAGCTGTCCCCTTTGTAGTGCGTTATCTGTGCAGGCCACTTCCCGCTTGTTTAAACTACCGCTTGCAGTTCCACTTACAGCCACTATCAGTACCTGATATTTTCTATAGAAACCAGTGCAACAGCGCCCCCAGTTACAATCAGTACATATTCTGTCAACTTGTTTAAAAATAAATTGATGAGCTGTAGTATCAAAAGAGGTAATGAAGGCATATGAAGGGGTAGTATATATTTGACAGCTAGTGAAAACTAAGTTGATATGTTGGAAGCAGAAAAATGGGCAAGCTTAAAGGGGTTGTCTACTTTTTTTTTATATAAATGCATGTACCGTAACTGGGACTAAAAATACTTTTCGCCATTGGGTTTCTTTAAAAATTGCACCATTTGTCTTCTGCAGTGTCAGTGTTGTACTGTCTACTGCTGGCTCTAGAATGAGCTAACTGAGAATCTGTCAGTCCAACTGTGATGGTCTGACGGGTAGTTTATACGATACGATAAGATACGATACACTTTATTGATCCCGGGGGAAACTCCTTTATCTCTCTTATTCCGAGCTCTTCTCAACTGATTGATGACCACAGATCACAATAAAGTTGACTGTGCAGGTAGACAGACAAACGTTAACAATTTTTTAATGAAACCCAATAGCAAAAATGATTTTCAGCCAGAAACTCATGAATCTTGATGGTTTGACAATTGAGTTAGAGCACTACCAAAACTGCAGGATTTGTGGAGTGTTCCTGGTAAATGCTTGGTAGTTAGTGATCCTTGGTGACAGGGTTGTTGTTTTACAATGTTTGACGTATTCTACAAATCTAGACCTAGGGTGATCTTCAGTCCTGTATGAGAAGGCAAGTGCTGCAATAAACTGAAACACCTCACTCCCAAAACACTATTTCACCTAATCTGGGTCATAAATTAAAGCAAAAGTTTCCCTTTAAGCGTTTCTAGCACTTCAAAGAAAAGCAGCGGCAGATACATCGTTCTGTGTCTGTCCCCCGCTGATAATGGGAGACTCAGTACATGTCGTTGTCAGGCTCAGGTTTTCTGATACCCTGACGGTGGAATATGGCAATAACAGTGATACAGTCCTAACATGGCTGCTGTGTTTTCTCCTCCTTCTCCCACTGAGGCGATTTCTCAGCATCTTGTATGTTCAGACTCGGTTTTTTTGAGAAATCTTTTGGAGTGGGTCTGCGCCAAAAGACGCCCGAAAAAGCACTCAAAAACAATTAAAGGACTCTACTTATTCATTTAAATTGAAAAACAACTTTGTTCTACATTCAGTACATTCAGGCTTTTCATCTTTCCTTTTTATTAGCTTCAGGTTTCCAAAGACGCCAAGCCTTTAAAAGTAGTGACCTGTCAATTCTTCATGAATTTTTCACTGTAAAGCACCTCCATACTTTAAAATAGAAGTCAACAGGAAGGCTACAATAGAGCATGGGCATCTTTTTAAGCGTTTTGCCAGATTTTTGTTGAGGTAATTTCACCTCATAAAACATTAGCATCGCATTCATTATTTTATGAATTTAAAAAAAAAATGTGAGAAAATCGTCCAGAAAAAAACGCTTAAAAAGCATTTACAAAATGCTTCATGAAACGTTAAAAAACCACCAAGAAAAAAAACTCTTCAGGACGAGAAAACGCCACATAGAACGAGCTTTTCCTGAAGCCAATTCCACTTGAAAACTTGTTTTTGTCCGCCTCATAAAAAAGCACCATCTGAATATAGCCTAATACGTCTCTGTGAAGTGTTATTACCTCAGGTTTTATACCAGGCCTTGCTCCATCCGTGTTCTGCCCATTGGAGGGAAAAGTCATGAAGTGGCATCGCAAACAGATTACATCACATAATTTTATGTGGCTCTCTGAGAAAATGCCATTCATAAAAATAGATGTCCAATAACCGGGAGTGGCAGACATAATATTTACAGCCCCATGTAACCCATAAAAGCTGGGCGCACATGACTCATGAATTTCATTCTCTAGGGCCTATAAATACTACACAGATTACTGGGAGTCGCATTAGTCCGCTCAGAAATACACACTGCCTCCTAATGAGTTTTTGGCAGGCAGTAACTGAAGGGTTAACAAAGCTGGTTGTTTGCAGCACTAATGCTATTTTGTACCATCTTAACAATATTATTTATGTTATTGTTTATTTTGTACATTTTTCACCCAAATCAGTGATCCATGTTGTCAGCGACTGCAAAACTTTGGTTTTTACTGCATTTTGAAGGGATAATGGCCAGACTGCAGATCTGGGATATTTCTGGGCTAGGAAAATGGTTGTGTGCATTCTACGTTCAGTGTGTCAAGCGTGACCTACGTAAATACTCAAAATGAAGAAAGAAAGTATTTGAAGGGTCTTTACAGTACTCATGGTGGTCAGGGTAGCCGTAGCAGACGTAGGAGTTGTGCGACCTAATGAGGTGTTGACTTCTCTTATGACAGTCTTGCACCAAAAGTCCACTGGAGTGGGGTGTACCAAATCTTAAAGGGAATCTGTCACCCTAAATTGGCGGGATATTTAAATGATGGCAGTCAGGTCAGATGGGCGGTGTTTTTGGTACTTGCCTTAACATGTTGTTCGCCGCTGTCTCCATTATTTCTGGGAATTGTAGTCGTTGCCCTCCATATAACGCGCCTGCGCATTGCAATCTGCGGCAAAGCATACTGCACGTGCGCAATTCAAGATTGCAATGCGCAGGCGCGTTATATGGAGGGCAACGACTACAATTCCCAGAAATAATGGAGACAGCGGCGAACAACATGTTAAGGCAAGTACCCAAAACACCGCCCATCTAACCTGACTGCCATATTTAAATATCCCGCCAATTTAGGGTGACAGATTCCCTTTAATGAGACACATACCTTTTAATAAATTTGGCACATTTTTGGACTGTTCATGCATCAGAAAATGTAATTTACAGCAGTGATGATTTGCCATAGATTTTGGTTGCAATTAACACCACTTTATAGCTAATTGCTCGCACTGTGTTTGGGCATGCCCCATTTTAGAAAGCCAGACCCAGTGCAAAAAAATAGCAATCCATCTCCAATAGGTGACTATTAAAGTCTACAGTCCCGAATCCCGTTTTGCGAGGGGTTCAGATATAAGCCCCGACGGAGCCACTTGAACTGGTGTCTGAACACAGTGTGAAAGCACCCTTAGGATATGTACACACATTGCGGATTTGTTGCTGATCTGCAGCGGAATTGCCGCGTGGAATTGAAGCAGATCTGCAAGTGTTTGACCAAGCAATGTTATTAAATGCGAAAAAAAATTGCTGTGCACATGCTGTGGAAAATTCCGCAGCGGTTTATTTTCCGCAGCATGTCAATTCTTTCTGCGGATCTGCTGCGTTCCTACACCCATTAAATTAGTGAAATCCGCAGGGCAAAAAATGCATGGCAATCCGCAAAAAATCCACACAAAATCCGCATAAAAAACGCTCCGATTTTGACATGCGTTTTCTGCCAAGAGAGGCAGAATCTGTGGAAAATTCCGTACGGAATCCGCAGCGGTTTATTTTCCGCAGCATGTCAATTCTTTTTGCGGATCTGCTGCATTCTTACACCCATTGAATTAATGAAATCTGCAGAGGTAAAAACGCATGCCAATCCGCAAAAAATCTGCACAAAAAACGCACAAAATCCACAAAAAAAAAAGTGCAGATTTTTTATGCGTTTTCTGGCAAGAGATGCAGAATCCGCTCAGGAAATTCCTGAACCCAATCCGCAACGTGTGTACATACCCTTAGACTAAAAATAAGTCCCACAATTGGATGTGTTAAAAAAATATTCCTGTCCCGAGATAATCTTATAAATGTGCCCCTGCTGTGTACTGTGTAATGGCCGTGTCTGACTAAGTAGTGACATGTATGGAGATACCACAGCTTCTGGGCAGGGGAGGAAGCGAAAGAGAGTATACAGACAGGACAGCATGGAATAACAGCTGATTCTTTCTGTGAGATAAAACAAGTTTTTAAACAGGCAGCGAGATGTTTTTCCTTACAGCAAACAACAGCTGCGATCCCCTGCTGTGTAATATCTGTATACTCTTTTCCTTCCTCCCCTGCCCAGGAGCTGTGGTATGATCAGACCATGTCCCTGTACGGTCAGACACGGCCATTACACAGTACACAGCAGGGGCACATTTATAAGATTATCTCAGCACAGGAATTTTTTTTAACACATCCAATTGTGAAACATATTTTTATTCCAAGATCTACTCATTAAAGTATACTTTGTGGGAAAACCCCCTATAAGAAAAGGGTCATGTTTAGTGTGGGAGGCAGCTTGCTTTATCAGAAACCTTCTGGAGCTGCTATACTTATATAGAAATCATAAATTTATTCTCTTTGTTTCAAAGATGTACAGAAAGCAGCTTGTCTGAATATTGTGTATTCTTGTGCCAGACCATATAGACATGGTGCTGTTGAGTGGATACACTTCATTCCCCGCCCTAGACTGCACCCGTCCACCCTTGTGTTCCCTTATGTTATTGTATACTGCATATTATATGATATCCCTGAGGCCAGAAAAATGTAATAAAGATTCTCAGTAATTAAATACATTCTTCTCAGTAAATGGACTGTCATAACAACCAAAGGGGCTGCAGAGGACACGGCGGCAGATACAGGCTTTCCAGCGCGATGCCTTTATGTCGCATGGCAACCTTCATTTTTGTATTCTCGGCTGATGAGGTGCAATGAGGGTAAAGCAGTGCTGCTTTTTGCAATTTTCACATATATTAGGCTGATGCCAGATATGGGTACTGTAGTTTATCTGCATATTATTCTCTAGGGAAGAGCAGCATAACTTGTATGTGTATTTGGCTGCCGTGTCCTCATTAATAACCCTGATGTCAGTGTTAGGTAGTACTGCAAATGCATCCGGTCTGTGCACTTTCTCCCTTATTGTGCTCCTTCTAGTCCTTGGCAGCCGCACAGTAATTGACGTTCTCCTAAGGGGTTTGGAGCCTGACTTGTAAAAGCACATTACCGTCTTTGAGATTTTCCTGATGCCATCTTCTGTCTAACAATGAAATATAAGAGCTAGGTTTTAAGCTTATTACTTTATTGCCATCTCTCCACCTGCGTTGGTACTGCACCACGTCATTGGCGACTACTTATCTGATTGACATGTACTCACTTGTGTTACCTAGGTTCATCATAATCCAGGATGACTGATCAGTATCAGGACTATGATGCAGTGGGGGACCATGCCGGTGATGGCTCCGCTCACGAGACCAACTCTGGAGGCACTGGTGGAAATGATGGCAGTCACGCACAGGAGGGTGTCATCAGGCTGCCAACTGCATCACGACATGGAGATGGTAAGTGGAGAATTTACATAATGTATAGTTTTTTTTTGTGATCTTTGTGGGAAACAAGCAGGACTAAGAGAACATTACCTTTGTTTTCTCCTTTAATATCAGGTGACCTAATTGGTCAACGCCAGTGAGTTTAGTGTACAGTCATCCTTACAAGGTCACTTGGGTTTTACCATAATGGTGCTCTGAGTTTCCAACCTAATATATAATCCCTCTGAGCCTTACGAATGTCTCCTTCTAGCTTGTTTTTGCGGACGCCCCTGCCGTTTCATGGCAACACTTACTTATGATACCCTTTTACTAAACTGCATCCCAATAGCTCCACTTTCCAGCACTGAAGAAGTTTTTGACACCTTTGAGGGCAGGGAGGAGTATATCTGTGGGGTGCCAGGTAAGGCCTCCAGTGTAGAAGGTGGTGCTGGTGACTTAGATTTAGTGTGTGCTTAGATGCGAGTATCCAGATCCTAGGGAACATTGTATGAGGTCTGAAAGTTACACACGCTTATAACGTCATACACAGATGCAATCAAAGTTATTGAGCCCTTTCATGATCAGAGTGTTCAGTACTCAGAAGAGCAATCTGTGTTGACCTGATGCAAACATGACGCATAATCACACACCAGCTTCACACACCAGGAATCTCAGCTCTTTCCTCATGGACAATAACTTTCACTAATATTCTTGGAATGTCAAGAGAGTGGAAGAGTTAAGACAAGAGACCATTGCTTTACACAAACAAGGAAAAACATACTAAGGCTGGTTTCACACGTCCGTAAATTTTCGGTACCGGAAAAAAACTGTACCGGAGATGTCCGTGTGTGTGCTACGTGCGGCACACGTGTGGCAACCACGTGCCGCCGTGTGCTGCATCAGTACTACACGGACGGCCGTTAGGGAAGTAGCGCTACTGTAAGCGCTGTTACCCGGTGGCAGGTGCTGAACGCGGCTTTCATCCATTCTCCCCTGCTTTGCCGGCGATCAGCATGAGCAGGGGAGAATGAATAAATGAGAAGCAGCGGGCGCAGGCTCAGTAACTAGCGCTGACGTCACCTCTCCGGTTGTAAACTGTAATTCCCCAGATATGGATTACGCCGTGGAACTGAATGCCGGACAGGTATGGTATATTGTTGGTTTATTATTTTTATTTTTTTACAGAAGATCGAGGGCTTTGCTGGGATTAGCAGTGTAATAAAGATGGCAAAACTGTGTGGTGTTTGATTTCATTAAAATACTTTATTCTTATTGTGTGGTGTTTATTTAACCCTTTACAAACTATAGGATTAGTAATGAGTAGGTGTCTTATTGACACCTCGGCATTACTAAGCCGGCCTTAATGTCACCTTACAATAGAAAGGTGACATTAACCCCCTAATACTCCACTTGCCACCACCACAGGGCAAGTGGGAAGAACCCGACAAAGCTCCAGAATTGGCGCATCTAATAGATGCGCCTTTTCTGGGCAGCTGCGGGCTGCTGCTGTTTTTAGGCTGAGGGGGGCCCATATCCATGGCCCCTTACCAGCCTGAGAATAGCAGCCCGCACCTGTGAGTTTTGCCAGGTTGGTTCAAAAAATAAGGGGGTCCCCACGTCGGGTTTTTCTTTCATTCATTCTCCCCTGCTCGCGCTGCTCGCCGGCAGAGCAGGGGAGAAGAAATAACAGCCTCGTTCAGCACCACACACAGAGGAACAGCGCTTCCCCGGCGGCCGTCCGTGCACATGGAGGACAGTGTGCACTGTTCTCCGTGTCCACGTGTGCGGTACGTTTTGCCGGCCGTGTGTCCTAGTGAAAATGGACATGTTTGCGTGTTTTGCACACGGAAAAACGGTCCGTGAAAACACACTGACATGTGCATAGACCCATTAATTTGAATGGATCTACGTGAGTATATTTCTCCAGTACGTGTGAAAACTGTCACCACACGTACCGGAGACACTGACGTGTGAAAGGGGCATTTAATTTTCCTGGAGATGTAGTTGGAAGCAGACACAATTTCAAAGCTAAAAGAATGCTGGGCACAATACCTGGACGTGGCAGAAGAGCAAGCTGTCACCAGTTTCCTGAGGAGGCAGGTGGTCTAAAAGCCTTGTGTTACTGGAAAATAACTGCAGCAAGATTTGATGGCGGAAGGCACTGAGGTTTTAGTTAGCACAGTAAGACAATGCGCACGCGGCATCTTTTTCAGGTGTATTCCGTCCTCGGAATGCGTCTGGAAAGGCATCCATAAAAAGCACGTAGTACCCAACAATGTCTCAACTATTTCACTACAGGGTTTGGAAACCTTGAAGTGGATAAAAGAAGTGACATACTCATTCTTCGGTCGGTTTCCACATTGAAGCCGCTCATTTGTTTTACTGCTCGGTATAGAGCCAGACAGCTGTGGCAGAGCAGTCACAAGAACAGTGGCAAAGTTGCCTCAGAAAAGCAACTTTGCCTGGGGAAACTCATCGGCTGTGCTTCTGTCTAGAAGATGCTGTATGCACATACTCTAAGGGTGTGCTCACACTGAGTCTTTTGAGGTGGATAATTGAGATATTTCACTTTAAAAACTCAGTCACAAGAACAGTGGCAAAGTTGCCTCAGAAAAGCAACTTTGCCTGGGGAAACTCATCGGCTGTGCTTCTGTCTAGAAGATGCTGTATGCACATACTCTAAGGGTGTGCTCACACTGAGTCTTTTGAGGTGGATAATTGAGATATTCCACTTTAAAAACTCAGCAAAAACTCAGCGTGAACGCACCATAAGGCGCATACTAAACACTAAAGGTCTCCTTGCCTGAACTCCAAGACATACACCTTTATGACCCCAGAAAAGTAATCTCCAATATATTCAAAACCATATAAATAAGCCACATAGGTTTTAGGATTCTGTTCAGTGGAGTTATGTAAAAAAACAGGAACCTTTCAGATGTATAGATCGGTGGTATGTGTCAAAGAGGAAAAATAAAGTGCTTAAAAGAACATCCTGCCTTCAGTAAAACATGGCGGTAGCGTGCTGATCCCTACAGTGAAACATAGTGGTGGCTTGATGATGCCTACAATGAAGCATTACAGTGGCTTGATGATGTCTACAGTGAAGCATGGTAGTTTCTCGATGATGCCTACAATTAAGCATAGCGGTGGCTCAATGATACTCTTGGGCTGTTGTGCTTGTACTGGCACTGGAAACTTATACTATATGGTGAACAAGATGGAGGAAATCAAGAATCAGGAAATTGTCAGAGAAAACACCTTATCTTATGTGAGGAAAGTAGAGCTTGGGCATCATAGGACCTTCCTACAGGAAAATGATCCCAAGCATACCTCAAAGTCTACTAAGGCTTGGTTTCAGAAGAAGTCCTGGAAGATTTTCCAAGCCACACTTATAGGGAATTTAAATTGTGAGCCTCAATGAAGACAGTGATAACAATGTGTGTAAAGCACTCTGGAATATGACGGCACTATATATGTATGTAAAAGAAATAAATATAACAAAAGATTCTGGAGTTACGCTCACAGCCACATGGCTTGAAATCTGTAGAAAATCTTTGGTTGGCTTTGCAGTTGAAAGACGCAAACTAAGAATATTAGTGATGTAGAGACCATTGTCCATGAGAAAAAAACACTTATTATATTAGTTGTGCTGAGCTATTTACATTGTTCTCTTTCATTGATTTATTGCAAACAGCAGAACTTTTATACATTTTCCTAATAAACCTAATTTGCAATAGGGGGTGAATAGCTTAGATCACAACTGTAATTTAGGCATATTCATTTCTTTATTACTTCATTGAGTTCATATTTACTCCTTATTTATCAAGTCTTGCTGGAAGATGACCTACATGTAGTTTTTGATGCATAGCATATTGATGGTGTGGCACATATAGCACTATAATCCGCAGTTAATATGAAACTTGCAACCATGGACTGCAGACCAAGCAAACCAAAGGAAGCAGCAGATGACAATGTTATGTATGCCTGCTGGTATGATCAGCAATCATCAGCACTCTGACTGTTGTGAAACTACAGCTCCCAGCATTCCCTGACTGCAGCAAGCTGTCTCTGATTACTGGGAGAGGTAGGCTAGGCTAAGTGGCGACACTGATCTTGTGACATGCAGATGGCGGTGTCACATTATGACGTTGCCTCTAACGATTGTCAGTGTGGTCACGCTGTACCATGATGCAATCATTGCAAAAATTCCAAGATTTGTAGATGCTAAACACAAATGCATCTTTGACCCTTCAGGTCTCAAGTAAATTGTGTGCGATTTATGACTCATAATTAACCTGTCTACGATTTTTTCTTTTTGCAAGTGTAAAATTGGCGCACAAGTTGCACAAATATTTTTGGTTGAATGATTTAACTCTAAAGTCAATGTGAGGGCGCCCCAAGGTTTTCCCAATATGGCCTCATTTAGACTTAAGTAATTGATCAGTAGTTTTCAGTGCTGATCCAATATGAAGGTGTGAATTAGGTGTATGTCACACTATACAGACTTGTTAATTGGCTCCCTTTGCAATACAAATGTTTTCGTTTATAGGTTATTCATACAGGCAGGTATTGTGCCAATTCAAAAATACAAACAGCCTGTCCTCAAAGTAAGGGTCCTGTCACACATAGTGACTCACCAGCGATCCCGACAACGATGTGCACTTGTTAGGATCGCTGGTGTGTCACTACATGATCGCTGCTGAGTTGCCAAACAGGCAGCTCTCAGCAGCGATCAGGACAGCGACTATGCGGGTAACAAGTGACGCACGTCGCTTAGTTACCCGCAGTGTATGTTAGATACCAGCGCTCTGGTGCAGGGGAGCTGGTAACCAAGGTACACATCGGGTTTCTAGGCACCGCTCGGCGCTTAGAAACCCGCTGTGTACCTTGGTTACCAGCTCCCCTGCACCAGAGCGCTGGTATCTAACATACACATCGGGTTTCCAGGCGCCTGGAAACCTGATGTTTACCTTGGTTACCAGCTCCAGCTTGCTTATCGCTGGTCTCCCGCCTGTCACACGCAGCAATGCGCGCTGGCCAGCGGGAGACCAGCGATCAAAAAATGGTCCAGGACATTCAGTGACGATCAGCGACACCCAGCAGGGGGGCTGATCGTCGCTGTGTGTCACACTAAGCGAGATTGCTGGCTAGGTCGCTGCTACGTCACAAAATCGGTGACGTTTCAGCGATCTTGCTAGCAATCTCGCTATGTGTAACGGGGCCTTAAGAGAACTAGGTCTCTAGCACCACCTATTGGAAGTAGCAATACTATAAATCAAAGTCAACCCTTTTACCGATGAGGGACAAGACCCTTGAAACAGCTGTCTGAAAATGAAGATTCTGGTTTGGCTTCCAATTCTTTAGTTATATGGCAAAGCTCTTTAAAGGGTTATATTGACTTCTAGGAGTGCTGCATCCAATAGGTGGCACTAGACATTCTGTTTCTCTTCCTATATGAAAAGACTATTTGCATGTTGTATTTCCCAAGGAGCAATACATGGTCTATAAGTCTCCGTTTGCCAGCTTGGAGACCTCTTTAAAGGGTTATTCCCATCTCCATAGATGGATATTGTCCGATAGTGCTTGTAGAAGCAAATAGTTTTGCAATTTGCTGCTTATTAACTTTGCAGCCGTTCTTGAGGAATGAACACTTTTCTTTTGGTTACATCTTGTTGCTTAGGACATCGACCATTTCTGCTAGAGATAACAGCGTGTTGCAATGATCCTGACCAGCTTTAAAACAGTGTTTACAAGCTCAGTAGAAAACAGCTTGTGAGCACGGCGCATGTTCCACTGTCCTAACAGCAGTAGTCGGTATTCAAGGCAAAGAGCTGTAAACAGAGAAAGAGTGTTAATAAGTTAAGACCAGGTGAAAAATGTAGTGAGAAGTAAATTGCAAAATTGCTTGTATTTACAAGCATTACGACAGTGCCCATTTATGAAGGTGAGAATAAGCCTTTAAGAAAATCTTTGACCCTAGAGTTCAAAAAAGCGCAGAAAGTGTTTTATGGCAATTTGCCAACAATTTGGGATTGTTTTTTTGTCAATGAGGCTTGTGCAATGTGCTGAACCATTTATTGTCTGCGTAGCGCACTTTTTACACCCTAAGGCCTCTTTCACACTTCAGTCGTGCGACGTCAGTCAAAATCCGTCAAAATGTGAAAAAACGGATCCGCCAATTTTTTTGGCGATCGGTTTTTTTCCCATAGACTTGCATTAGTGACGGATTTTGACGGATGGTCGTCCGTTAGGTCCGTTTTTGGACGGATCCGCCAAAAAATTGGCGTCCGTCATTTAAAAAACTCCAATGCAACGTTTTTTTTGACCCAAAATGGCGGACAACGGCGGATCATCCGCCATTTTGTATAATGGCCGCCTATGGGCGGCGGATCCGCCAGCATCCATTTTGACGGAATCCTCTCTCTCTCTCTCTCTCACTCTCTCTCTCTCTCTCTCTCTCTCTCTCTCTCTCTCTCCGTGAAATCTTCTTGGCGGATCCGTCAGAAAACTGACCAGTTTTGCATCCGTTTTTTTACTTTTCTGACGGATCCGCCATTTTCACGGATGGGCGGACGTCACACAACGAAAGTGTGAAAGAGGCCTAACAAGCCCTCTACCTGTGCCAGATGGACTTAGTCAAATAAGCTTTTATCCCCCACTCACTGACTGCACGCAAAGACTGAGGTGTTGAATCATGATGTGTATTCAAAAGTTGTAGAGCTTTTCATTTTTCAGAGATGAAAGGGTTTTTTTGTTTTTTTTTTGGGGGGGGGGGAGAGTTTATAATGATCATTTATCCAGAAGCTGGCCATACATTAGGGATTTCAGACAAATGTTTACTGAATGACCAGTGGCATAACTTGATACTTGTGGGCCCCAGTGCAAAATCTTTAACTATCACCGGTTGTTAATAATATTGAACTTCTCATATGGTCAGCAGGGACCTTTTGGGCCCTCCTAGGCTACAGGTCCTGGGTGCAACTACTACCCCTGCACTTACTATATTAATGCTCTTGCAAATGACTCCTTGTTGGTCTGTGATGGTTGGTGTCATCCAAGGCTTCTCAAGATATAAGGTGCTGGTCATCAAAAGCCACATCACTCCTGAGGGCCCCATCATGCTCTGTGTGCAGCAGAGGTGCGGGGGAATTCCTTTACAAATGAATGGGAATTCTACCACCTCTCTACTAACAGCAGCGCAACATCGTGTTTTTTAGATAGTTGCAGAACCTGGTGGTGGGATCTGCATGTAATACAGTATACTTTTATGGCATATAAACGTATGACATGGGAATACGCCTTTAAAACGGCAAAATCACAGATCAATCTCTGTTGGCATCTGCGGCTTGGTCAGAGCTTCTGAGATGCAGATCTGTCATTTGGATTGAGACACTTTTCACACATCCAACAAGGACCAAGAAATCCCTCTTTTCGACTGACATCTTCCATCTGTCACGCCCTCTCGTTTAATGAAAAAGTAAAAAATGTTGTAAACCATCCAAAATCTCTAAGGCTTGGCAATCTTCCAGATTAGCTGAGCAATGTGAATAGGGCTTGGATAAGCATCAAAGGTGTGACAGTACCATGCCACCTTCATTCTGCTTATTGGTGGAGGGTCTTGATTAAAAAAAACAAACCATAAACCTTCATAAAAGAAAATCGCCCCAAAATTGTGAAATATTATACCCCCAAAACGCAAAATAATTCCAGTTATAGTGCAAGGAAAGCATTCCAGGAAGATAAATGGCACGCAAAGGTAAGTGCTGATCTATATAGACAGCATTAAATGTATTTAATATTAATATATTCAGACGAATAAACATCATTTGCTGTTTTCACCATGACTTGTCTAACTTCATGCCAATCTGAATTCCCCCCCACCCGGCACAGGTCTAGCACATTTCCCTGGGGATCAGGTTCACATTTCAGCATTTGACCGGATGCAGTGACATTCCATGTTCTCATCGCCCTCTTCATTACTAGGACTGAGCAATGCCCAAACCAGAGGGAGTGGAAATAAGTTATGGTCTCTCTATATTAATGGGAAAACCAGGGCCGAGCTCAGATGTGACGGTGTAACACTAGTACACTGCTAAAAGTTTACACATTGGAAATCCAGAGAATTTCACCCCCTTTGATTCTCTTTAGATTGACCCAATTCTGTTCGGATACTGAAAGACACAGCTTGAGGCTGGCGTGAAGATCGAAAGACACAGAATGCCAAAAACAGGTTCCCAGCTACGGCATGAATGCCCCTTCACAATCAGCTCCAGACAAAGGCAGACGTATCCCGTCTCAGTTTAAATCTTATAAAATCTATATCCGCAAACAGAGTCTCATCAAAACGTTCGGCTTTTTACTTTAATAGTTAGTGAATCAATTTCTGAATTGCAACTTTCATTGTTAACTTCTAGAGACTCTTCCCTGGTCATCAAAAATATTGCAGCGTGATCCCTTTACTGTAGTCCTCCATATACGATCTCTGCTGAATACAGATCGTCAATCAGCAACGCATACAGTGGCCAGAATATAGGCGAGCTGCTGTACAGTAATCTGCTTACCTGGAGAAAGACAATCTGCTACTGACACACTGGGGCGGATTTATTGAGAAAGTCCTATTAATGTTGCTGAGGATGAAAGCAGCCATGTTTCTTTTTTTTTTTTGCTTTTTATAATCCCTTTGATTAGGTGGTCCAGAATTAGTCCAACAAGGTGGCAGCACTACTCCTGTTCATAGATTGTGTCTCAATATGACTTATAGCCAGAGGTGGCGCTGTATTTTGAAGAAAGCCACCATTTGCCTAAATTCCTGGAAAAGAAGTTTATGCAAATTTATAAAAAAAAATCTGTATAAAAGGGTTCTAAGCTGAATTATTTCAGGGCCTACAATGTTGGTCTAGTGTTGGTAAGTATCGCACACACCACAAATAGGTCTGCGGTCAGACATATGGTGATTTAAGAGAAATATACACAAATTTATTTCCTGTAGCGCCAACATATTCCACAGCATTGTACAAACATTGTCAACATTCACATTAGCCCCTCTCTGCACATGTCACACACTAGGGTCAATTTCATAGGAAGCTAATTAATCTCTGAAAGCGGTAGTCTTACGTTTGGAAGTTATTCAATATCCATTGGATAGGGGATAACTTCCTGATCACTGGGGGCTGTACGCTGGGACCCCACAAATGCCTTGAACCAGGGCCCTGAAGAGCGCCATATAAATAGAGCGGTGGACGATTTAATTTGTAATGGGTCAGATGGAAATTGCCGAGTTCTGCGGCACACCCGTAAGAATGAACGCAGCGGCAGTGCGCATGATCGACCGCTGCTCCATTCACATGGGACTCTTAGAGCTGCCGATTCTTGGGATCGGTGGAGGTCCCAGTGTTCGGACTCCAGTGATTGGGTGGGACGTTACCCACTATCTTATGATAGGGGATAAATTCCAAACTTGAGAATATACCTTAAAGGTATGTGCACACAACGTCTTTTTCAAGAGGGTATAGGGTATTCTCCATAACCTGCCGGAAAAAGCTCTAAATAAACGCTATAAAGGATGAACTTATGCACTGTAATGTAGAAATGTCTTGCTGTTCATATGTTCAGTTTTTTGAGGTTCTTTTTCGGCTTCAGGTTCCAAAGATGTGAAGAGGTTAAAAGAAGTGACCCGACCCATCTTCTGGCGGCTTCTGCTTGGCAACCATTCCCTAGTTTATGTAATACTAGTTTAAATAAAAGCCACCAGTGAAAGATGTCACAAAAAAATGATGAAGAGACGCCAAAAATGTTGCTTCAGGAAAAACATGCCTGAACTGTCTTCCTCCTGAAAAAGTTGTTGTGTTTCCATACGTCACATGCCCTAAGTGAGTTTTGTGGTTTCAGACAATTCTTTTTCCCAGGCTGCAGTTTTCTTTACTCACCGTCCTCAGGTCCAGTGCTGAGTCTCTGGTGTCTTTTATTATCTGCAGCGCGGACATCATGTTGACAGCGCGGCAGCCGGTCAGTGAGCTCAGTGGCTCATGCCGTCGACTTGGGCAGAGCCGCTGAGGTCACAGATTAGCTGCAGCGCTGTTGACGTGATGCAGACAATAACAGACTCCGCAAGCAGCGGCAGAGACTCATCGCTGGACCCCATTAAGGTGAGTAAGGTAAACTGTAGCCAGGGCACAGAGGTTTTTCTGAAACCGGAAAACCTATTTTTAGCCCCTATACACATTAGACTAAGGTCTAATAAATGCACTGATGTCTTCAAAATCAACCCACTATATAGGAGTATGGGGCCCCTAACTCTTCCTTAATAGATAATGTCAGATTTCAGACAGCTGCCGCTAATGGAATCTAGTAGCGGCTCTCTTATTGAGAACACAGGAGCGCTCGGCCGAACTGAAAGTTCTTGTTTATGGGGGAATCTGGAGACATAGCATATTTATGGGGGGCTTTAGTGTGCTAACCACTGAGCCACCATGCCTCTGATGATCTTTCATACTCCTCTCCCTGTATGACCCCTTTAGGTATCTCAATAATGTGCCTTCATTCACTTCCATTGTTTTCCTCTTACATTTGCTTTTCATTGATGGACATATGGGGGTATTAAAATCCTCAGTAATCCACACCAGGCGGACAGCGGGAGGCCGTAGGTAATGTCACGCAGTTCTGCCAGTAGCATTAAATGTCTTTGACATGTTCTGGCCCCGGGGCCGCCCACCACAGATTGGCTCCTTGTTCGTAAAGAACCTGGCTTACGTTACGAGCCAATGATGGTAATGAGGCGGAGAACAGTACATTAGGGGTGATCTTTAATGTGCCGGCTTTACACATGCTTAACCCATACTGTTTTATCATCCTGTTACAGACATCAGCCCTGTGCTAGAGGACGATCTAACTAATGGTGAACCAGTAAAGGGACAGGGTCATACAGAGACCCCTGAGGCAACCACTGGTAAGGCAGAACATGGGCAGGTTAACCACTCGCATGACGCTACCTCTCTTGGTACGGCTTTGCCTTTGCGTCTGCCATCCTTTTGCCTTTGCATGGATTTTGAGTTTCTTGATGCAGGGAATGCGTGCATTGTGTGGGTGATAGATGTAGGTTTTGGATCAAAATCATTCAATTAACCTTGCCTCCAGAAGGGTTTACTTCTCACAATAGGACAGGGGCTGTGACAATCTAATTATAACACCATCTTGATGGCAGCCACATAAGCAGCAGTGTCTCCTAAAGTCACTGACTGTTATCTTTCTATTCCTAGCAGCTCCCTTAGTATACCAACAGCGCCGCTATGGCTATAGGCTGTGTCTGGTATTACATCTTATCACCATCCCTCGAGAGGGCCTCTATGACGCCGTGTTTTGTCTGGCTTACTTGACATATCCGTTTGCACTGTATCAAAATATTTAAACGGACACGTTTGTATTTCCATAGAATATAATGGGGAAACTTATGTCAAGTTGATGTGCGTTTGACATATATTTCTACACATATCGGTATCGAAACGTATTTTTACACAATGCAGAAAACCCAGTCTGCTGCACTTTTTCATCCTTTAAAGCCATTTTATTCTCTGAAACTCCCCGGCGTTTCTAAGAAAATTTACATTGAGAATCCGTCTGGGGACCTTGCATGCCCAATAAAAGGATCGGGCATGTTGAAATTCAACTGCCTGATCCTTCCCAGACAAATGATGTTGGTATGCCCCTGTCGAAATCAAAAGGTTCAACCAACATGAGTCCAGCGTGAATTAGCTGTTGAGACCGTGGGTAGATAAACTTCTCCACTTTACCTATTGCTATGCCCAACCTTCTAATTGTGTCCGTGGGGGTCTCAATTTTCCTCAACAGCAGATGTCTGAGGATGGGTCAGGTATTCTGAATTTCAACATGTCCTCTCCATAGGAGATAAGCATCTGTCAGAGGTGTGTGACAGCACCTTAACTCACTTTCCCCATTCAGACCACATGGCCGGGTTAAGCCAAGCATGCATGTGTATGGGAAGGGGGTCTGGAGGAACAGCCGAGAGACAGCTATGTATAGTATATGGCCAACTTACTTCTACAGATGCAAATATGACTTAGGGAATGTCAATTCTATTTTGATCCATTACCTTCTTTTATCACACACCACAGTTTCCTTGCTGCTTCTACTAACTCTGCTGACTAGTACCTTTTACTAGATGCTAACAGTTTCTTGAAGGGAATCTGTCATCAGGTTTTTGCCACCTAATCTGAGAGCAGCATGATGTTGACGCAGAGACCCTGATTTCAGCGATCTGTCATTTCCTGGACTGCTTGCTGTAGTTTCGATAAAAATCATTGTTTTATTAGCAGGAGATTATCACTAGAGGACTAGTAAACCTGTTGCCAGGTAGTTCTGCATATTCATGAGCTCTATATAACCCCTCCCCCACCGATTGGCAGCTTTCTGCCTATGCACAGTGTACACAGGAACCAGCCAATCAGTGGTGTGGGCTGAGTCATATGCAGCTCAGCATTTAGAGAACTGCTAGATCTGCAGCAGAGAAAACAGGGATTTTATCAAAATGACGGCAAGCAGCTCAGTAAGCAATAAGTAGGTGGAGTCAGGGTTTCTTCCCCTACATTATGCTGCTATCAAATAGGTTAGAAAAAAACAGACAGCTTCCCTTTAAAAGGGGTGTTTCGGTTTTATGTAAAACGTATCATTTAAATTGCACCAACCCATCAATCTTTAATTCATTGATAACAATTAGAGATTTTATAAACTGATGAAGAAATAAATCAAAAAGTATATTTGAAAGTAGCTAAACTTTCCATTACAAGGTGATTATTTTACATAAGACGTGGAGAAACCCTTCATACATAACTGGGTTATCCTCCTCTATTCAGCATGAGGACCTTTATCTCTTCTCTTGTTCTGCAGCTTGGTTCGCTTTTTGGCTTTTCTGGCACTTTTTCTGTTGGAAAGTAGACTTCCCATTCTGTCTTCTTCTTCAGCGAGTATTCTTGATTTTCTCGCCTGCTGCTGTTTTATTTCTGTCCTCTTGAGATCTGAACATGAGACCGTGCAGCCATACAAGAAAGCTGCAGCTAAGATGGGCAGCACCGAGGAGCATGGTCCTTGGTATTGATTGAGTTTATACAACAGTACCATATTATAAAAAGTAATATTAGCCGGGTCATGCACCTTCTATAGCCGTCGGCCAAACACTCATCTGGCTGAAGGCTGTATCTCACAGCTACGTCATTCACATGCACACCTGGTTTTGCAGAGCGTGCATAATTGTCAATGGGTAATAGGCCATTGTTATATATCTATGATAACGACTAATCTGCCATGAGAAAACACGATCGGGCATCTTAAACTTCAACATGTCCAATCCTTTTTCTCTCCTACTTCTGCCGAAAGGAAGAGTAGCAGAATGGCTTGTACACAACAGATGATCTGATAGCCCCACCAACATCAGTGTCTATCATTGCCAACATGCCTTTAATTAGAGTAAAATTCAAAAATTAAACAGAAGGAGGTAATTCCAATAATATAAAATATAAATAATAATAGTAATAAGATCATACAACTGTATGCCAACTCCCGAAAGATGGATGGCAAACCATCCGGGTAGATAAAGAACAAACAAATGGAAATGGCGGAGAAAAATGACCAGCAGGATCAAGATAAATAAATAAAGAATAAATAAATAAAAAAAGAATAAAAAATAAATAAAATTGATAAAATCAACACAATAAAATGAAAAATAGCCTTTATTAGTTATTGGCACAGTACAAACATCAGTATGTGTGCAAAATATAATAAAAAGAAAGCACAAAAACCACAGATAAAAAGCGGGTTACTTATAGTACATATAAAAAATAATAAACTCAATATAAAGTTTGTTGAAACTATAGTAACCCGTAAGTTTCAATAAAGGCTCACAAATAGCCAAAAATAATAATAGGCTCAGTTAATGAAACCTAGGTAATTTGCCACAAAAAATTAAAACATGTGCCTGATCTATAGCATAGTTATCCTGAATCATCATTGCTCCTTGCTTATTTGATCCGACACCGAGTAGTGCGCATGCGCGGCCTGACGTGCCGGGTGGTTGCATGGCAGCTGTGTCTCTATGTGACGAGCACGCTGGGCCTTTGACCCGGCAGTGTTTGACCACGTGACGCCTGCCGCAATGTGACTTCTGGCTTGCGCTGGCGGCTCATGCGCCGTTGCTGTACTCGCCGCGGATCCACTATACTATAAATACTCCACTTGTATTACGTTTTACCATCCCCCTGACGAAGGAAATTCATTCCGAAACGCGCGTCGGGGCACTTCTTGTGGCACACCGTAGTTATTTCAAGGCTCACAGGTAGTTTTCCCAACATTGTTGCACTGATTGTTCATTTGCACCATGCTATTTTGCACGCTGCCTTTTTTCCACTCTGGTTATACACCAGTTAGCACTTATGCACTTTAATTAGATATTGTTGATTTATCACCTTGTCCTTATTTTTGTGGTGTTTTTATCTACTTTTTTCTTATTTTTTGTGGCAAATTACCTAGGTTTCATTAACTGAGCCTATTATTATTTTTGGCTATTTGTGAGCCTTTATTGAAACTTACAGGTTACTATAGTTTCAATAAACTTTATATTGAGTTTATTGTTTTTTATATTACTATTAGTACCCTGCTTTTTATCTGTGGTTTTTGTGCTTTCTTTTATTATATTTTGCACACATACTGATTAATGTTTGTACTGTGCCAATAACTAATAAAGGCTATTTTTCATTTTATTGTGTTGATTTTATAATTTTATTTATTTTTTATTCTTTTTTTTATTTATTTATTCTGATCCTGCTGGTCATTTTTCTCCGCCATTTCCATTTCTTTGTTCTTTAATTAAAGTAGTATTGTATAATTAGTTGTCAGCCATCTGACTTGACAGCTATTCCTCTCGACTCCGCCAAGTACATGAATGGGAGAGGAGAGAAAGCCGCTACCAGACTGGCAGTGACATATCTCCACGGTAACATAAGATTGGGCATGTTAAATTCGAACACGTCCCATCCTTTATACCGCTAAGGGAGACAGGACACCCCCATGTACATTAGATAATTGGAGGGTCCCACTGAAATTGTCCGTTTCAACATATTTTCATCCAGTGTGTATTGGCACATTTAGTTCATGTAGAGACCAATCATGAAACACTTGGCACAGTCTGCGCTTCCCCTATTGTAAAGATGGCTGAAGTCATTATATATGTAGGTTGATGGTTAAACAACGATTTACCAAGTAATTGACTGGTGAACAATTGTTATGCAGGTACAGCCATGCACATTTTAGTCCATATTGGCCATTAAATTAGTTCAAACTGGTCACACATTATCAGTGGGATCAGCCAAAAAGGAACAATTTTGGGACTATTTTTTAGATCTAACAAAATGTAATCAGTTGGCTAAAGGAACCTGAAGTTTCAGCCACTTAGTTCTCATTTCTCATTGGCTACCTTTTGGACATCTGAGATCAGTCAGTTATAGTTACTGAGGACTGTTTACTTATCTATACTTTATATCCTTCAGCTGAGGAAGCTGGCGTCGGTAATACCCCCCATCAAGAGGACCAGGCTGCAGAGATTGCAGTGAAAGGTACTGCTCACTTGTTTGACCCCAGCACATGTGCAGAAAACCTATTAAGTGAATACTAATCTTTTCCTGAGCATTTTGCCATTTTTACTGTACAGAGGTATACATAGCACTTCCAGACAATTCACTAATGGTCATCCCACCAATAAATTGCAAAAAAAGTGAATTGTGTAGACCATGGTGGAATCTTCTATTGAAATGCCCTTTTTATGCCTGCTCTATTCCTTCCATTTAGAGAGCCAGTATTGTGGTTTGAACTGTCCTTCTATTTTGTGGGTTCCCTCAAAGACTGACAAACGATTTTAGGTGGTATTTTTTTCTACTTGTTTCCACTAAGGTCACCATACAACCCATTGCGTTCTTCGAGCAACCTAATAGTTTATCAGTGGTAAGAAATCTGCTCTTGGCTCAATCATGTCAGCAGCCTTTGTTTGGCTTTTTATGTGCAATGGTAGAAGATCTGTGGTCATTAGAAAAGTGTATTAAAACATTATGGTATATTGCATTTACAAGTTAATATTCTCGAAAGAAACATTCTGACCATTGATCATCCATTATGAAGGTTTGGATATGGAGATATAGTTGGCCAGCACATTTTTCTCCATGACAAATATCAATGTCATCTGTTAAGACATTCTTTGTGTTGGGTAGATTTTCTCTATTACGTGTATTAGCCTCACATTTTCTGTGTATTATGTGATAATGCATATTCATTTCATCTATTCATGCCAAATTTGTACAATTTCACCTGAATCTTAGAGATAAGATTTCCGGCAAACGCAGGAGAGACGGAAATTCAGGAGTCTTCAAGTAGCACACCGGAAACAGAAGTGGGTATGGAAGGAGACAGATCTATAACAGAACGGGACGTGGATGATTTGTGTGTCATCACTGGAGACACATGTGAAGATGTAAGCCCTGGATGGACGACTTTGAGTAATGAACTTACAGAACCATGTGAACTCCAAGGCAAACAGGTCTTCACCCAAGAATCAAATGGCATTGTTAGTCATAAGGATGATGACGATGGCTTGGAAGAACACAGGTATGAAGGTGAGGAGGTGGAGCATGATAGCACAATATCTACAGAAGCATCACTTGGTGTACAGCCCGAGACGAATGGTCTTGAGTTGGGAGTAGAAGAAGCTGACAAGCTCCTTGATGGCTCAGTCTTCTCAGAATCAATCTCTAAACATAAAGGTGATGACCAGAAATCCCATGATGACATGGCTGCCGATTCGTTGTCAGTGGAAGAAGTACTACCTCGCCCACGGGCCATCTGTATCTGTTTACCAAGTGGAGGTTGATGCCAACAAGCCAATAGATGGCAAACAGATGTCACCATGTGAAGCTGCTGATACACCGAGTGAGGACACAGAAGAAAAACAGTTACCTTCTCCTGGAGAGGTTGGTGGGATCCCTAAAAAAAGAGTATCTCCACTTGGATCTGGAATACCCATCAGCCGGGTTCCTGTACTGAAAGGTGTGTTCCCAGTTGTTATCTACTAAAGTCTCCGATTTCCCTCGGCTGCCTTTTGCTTTCCTAACTTGCTTGAAGGAGGCACAAATAATTAATAGCACACATCAACCACCCGTCCCAATTTTCTTCACCTCCTCGTATGGTTATCATTGTTCGGTTTGCCATTGTCTCCCAGCGCATGACGCACGTTGCATGATCTCCACCCTTCTCACTGCATGTCTTTCAACGTACTGTATACTCATCTAACAGCAAGCGGCGCCTAGAAAACACGTGCATGACAAATTCTTTACAGCAACAAGATGGACACCCAAGAGTTGAGAAGGATACAGAAATTGTGTGTAATATTTACAGTATGTCTGTTTGTTGCCCTCAACATTTGATGAGTAAATGAAATTATATCAGAAAAATATTGCATTGAAGGTAAATGTATAAGGATTTCCCTTGGGATTCACTGTTAATGGAGAATGTGGAGGAAAGAAATTTGGACTCTGAGGTCATTATAAAGGTAGCTATATACATGATGAATATTTCTTTCTCTGATAGACTCAGCCTGTCCATACAATTATTTGTAATACTACATTTCCCGTGCAGCAGTCCAGGGTTCCCCTAAGTGATCGGGTGCTTTTTTTGTTGTTATGATAAAAACTTTTAAAGAGAACCCATTGGGACAACTTTTATACTGAACCCAGTGGTTTCGCTGGATAGGTCCTAGAAAAATGATAAAAATGATACCGGTCTTGTAGTAATCCGATGTGCCAGTGCTGAGAAATCAAGCATTAAACCCATAATTTAATTAGCCTGAAAGTGCATTGGGATGTGTTAATGCACTGGCTTGCCCCCAATGCACTTCAGCAGTAATTTGCATGTGACTTCAAAGCTTGATTTCTTGGCACTGGCTCATCGGATTACTACAAGACTGGTATCATTTTTATTGTTATATTAGGAGCTATACAGTCATACCACTAGTTACAGTAGTAAAATCCTCTTGACAGGTTCCCTTTAAAGTGGTTGTACAGCATATGTAATTTCTGCCATGGCACAGAGATAGGCTGCAGGTATTCTAACTTATTAGGACATGTGCACGGTGGCTGTTGGGTATCAGGCAGTTCCCTCTACAACTGTCACTACCTGTGTGCAGCATCCACGCAGGATGCAGAAATAAAAGGAGCTACATAAACACTTCACATTTTCATTTTTTGCTTGTGCACGTGAACATGGTATTTTTTGTAGACATTACATTATGTACTACCTGAAAAGTAGGAGACCAGACTACCCATGGAGAAGGACTATGCGGACCCGTGCTCTATTAGATCGTATACGTTTGCCATGGGTCTCTACTTACTCTCTTTTTTCTTGGGTTACACTAGTTTATTGAATTGCTATGTCCACATAAGTATTTATTTATATTGTTCTCTATATTCATATCAAATATACACTTTTTTTACATTTGCTTTTATTAAA
The DNA here is from genome assembly GCA_033576555.1 of Oophaga sylvatica. NCBI lineage: Eukaryota > Metazoa > Chordata > Amphibia > Anura > Dendrobatidae > Oophaga > Oophaga sylvatica. The sequence continues at coordinate 124,453,704 of JARQOD010000003.1, forward strand.
TGTGTAGTTGCAGCTGTACAGTACTGAGTGGGTTAATGCCGACTTCAGACATGATGTCACTACATAAACTTTTGCCGTTTGGGGCTGCCGCCTTTATACCATATATCCAGCAGTCTGGAAAGTAGACGTGCCATTAGGTATAAACACGGGGAATGGAAATAATAATAATAATAATAATAATAATCTTTATTTATATAGCGCCAACATATTCCGCAGCGCTTTACATTTTAACAGTTTCAGAACACAAGTCATAAGTAACAACGTTAACAATACAATAATTAAAGCCAAATAAGCCGCCCCTGCTCGTGAGAGCTTACAATCTACAATGAGGTGGGGGGAGATACAAAGTACAGGTGTGTATATACAATGGTGCATTTACAATGATGGTCCAGCCATCTTGAGGGAGTGAGTGAGGGATGGATGGAGACAGTGAATGGGCTACACACACACACTTACACATAGAATGACTTTGATTAGTGAATGTGATAGGCCGCTCTGAACAAATGTGTTTTGAGGGAGCGCCTGAAACCATGCAAATTGTGGATAGTCCTAATTTCTTGGGGTAGAGCATTCTAGAGGATTGGCGCAGCGCGGGAGAAGTCTTGGAGTCGGGAGTGGGAGGTACGGATTAGTGCAGAGGTTAGTCGAAGGTCGTTTGCAGAGCGCAGCAGTCGGTTAGGCCGATAGATAGAAATGAGGGAGGAGATGTAGGGGGGTGCTGCAGTGTGGAGAGCTTTGTGGGTGAGAACCAGTACTTTGAATTGGATCCTATAATGAATGGGCAGCCAGTGTAAGGACTGGCGAAGAGCGGATGCGTCCGAGTACCGATTAGCCAGATGGATGACCCTGGCTGCTGCAAATCCTGCATGGCCGAATACACAAATGGCTTAATCACAATAATGCTGATGTTTCCCATCTGTCTCACTCGCTGACGTACTGTATACAAAGATGATTATTGACATGTTTTAAAGGAACACACCAAGAAAACCTGATACTGATACGTGTAGTTTTATGCTGAGGGGGAGGCAGAGCATTTTTTGTTCTCAGAGTCTCTGTGTCATTCTCCACCCCCACATTTGTGTTTCTTTAAGAAATAGGCACAGATGGAAAAGTCTGGACACAACTTACTGGGTTGTTTACTCTAACTGGAGCCCAATAGCAAAGTAACTTAATGGATACCCCTTCTTCATCCTCAAAAAATAAAACTATTTGATGGAAAGGTTTCCAGCTTATAGGCGCCATCGCAGGAGCTCATACTCTCAACTTTTAAAAACAGGGAAAGGGACATGTATTTCACAAACACAAAAATTGTACCCCTACTGTAGCCCTTTATTGTTCTCACTCATACAATATGCTTTCCATGGCCCTCATTGAGTATGATTCCCCCAAAAAATTCCCCCTCCCACACACAGTACAATTCCCCTATAGTGAAATTCCTCACACAATGTGCCCCTACACGTGCACAGTAGGATGACTCTATAGTGTCCCTAACACAGTATGATGCTGCAACAGTGTCCACACCATAGTATGATGCCCCCACAACCACCAACACAGTATGATGTGACCACTGCACACCCCATTCATTATGATACTGCAACAGTCCCCCTCCAACGCAGTATGTTGTCCCCACAGTGCCCCTTACACAATATTATTTAACCACAGTTCCCCAACACCGTATGATGCCAACAGACTTCCCCCACATACATTGTGAGGCCCCTACCCAGTAAGAATCTTCTACATCCCCCCCACACAGTATGATGCCTCCACAGCCCCACAAAACAGTATGATGGCCATACTGTACCTCATACACAATATGATGGCCCTCAAAGTCTCACACACAGTATAATGGCTCTCGCTGCCTGCAATATAAAGTATGATGGCCCCCACAGTTCCCTACACAGTTTGATTACCCCCTCAGTCCCCTCACACAAAATTGAGGCCCCCACACACAGCATGCTGTCCCCATAACTATGCACGCAGTATGATTACCCCCACAGCACACACAGTATGATTGATGATTGCTCCTACTCATCATGCGGCACCATTCCAAAAGAATTGACTGACAAGTTTCATCATTGTGCTTTCTGCGCTGAGACTCGGATGTACAGACTGAATACAGTTCCACAGTTGAATTCAGCTATATTTGATTCGGATGCAGGACACTCTTGAAATGTAGCCACCAGCACAGTGTTGCTTGACACCACCCTACCCCCACAATCGCGGGTCCCATAATGGCTGCATGGTTTGCCACTGTTAGCAGTATGCCACCGCTTCAAGCTATCATTTAGCCACTTTTGTTTATGAATGATTACTTTGTGATCGGCGGGGTCCAACTACTGAGAGCAGGGCTCTGCAATGAGCCATCAGAATGGAGCGGTGGCGGCACACGCGTTCCACCGCTCTTTGTATTGTCTATAGGATTGCTAGAGAAAATCAAGTACAGCTGTACGCATTCCTGTGCTCTGGATCTATGGTGATCCAATCTGTATGACCCCCACCAATCACAAAGTTATGACCAATCCTGTGGAAAATGTGCAGATAAAGACTGTTTATAGATAGACGGTAGTTTGATGCGAGGTCGGGTGGATCTTTTGCATTGTCTCTAATGGGCCATCCAGTTGTTATAAGTAGTGAAGGTAGAAATTACCATTGTCGACCAATATAAACTTTAAAGCATACTAGACTTCTATTGTAGAAAAAGAAAAATTAATCCACATAATATGTAAGTTTATAATTGTTATGCGTCTTCATTGACAAATGAAGTCGATTTTGCTTTTCTATACAGGTTAAAAGAAAGTATACCAATGCTTATACATCAAACGTGACGTTAACACACAGCCCTAAACTGCACTCAAATGCAGGTTCACATTTAAGAACAGTTTTATAGTTTACACATAGAATTTACAGGAAACATTGGAAATTTATTGAAGCTTTTGTTCCAGTTTTCTGGCATAAAAAAAAAACAAACACCAATTTTGTAGCGTTTCGTGCAGCCCTGATAATTTGGTGCGAAGTACAGTAATGCAGCCCGAAGAAAAACTGACTTCAAGCTTCAATTCATCTCATGATAAATTCCCTCTTGTAAGCCACTTTGTAATTTATCATGTACATATCTTATATATACTCTCCTCTCCTTAGCTCAGATCTGCTTGTCTTGTGTCAGTACTGGTAAGTTTTCTATATGTCCTAGTTTAGTCTTTATCCCATGACATAATCTCTCCAGAAGACCTCATTAGATTAGCCCACCCAGGGACCAAGGGATGTGTCTGTCTGGAGACTGTAAGCTGTTCTAGGGCAATCAGCAGAAATGTACTACTGTACTTGCTGTAATTCAGGATCATTAGACCCTTAATTACTGCTGTAAAAACATTATGGGTTCTTCTAACCAGCGCACCAGTTTCACAGGACAGTGCTTCAGGAGAAGACTACAGCGCTGTGTTCTGCACTGTACAGTTGCTCAAGCTGCTGCTTGCAGCCTTGAGCATTAACAAGTTGGTCTAGGATCATGTAACCCCATAGATGCCAAAATCAATGGTGACTGCCGAAAAAGTATTGTAAAAAAAAAAGTCCTCATACAGTTATATTGAAAGAAAAATAAAAGAAAAGTATGGATCTTGACATGCAATGATAAAAAATGATTGGTATTTGGAGCCATATTCTTGGTATCAGAAGGCACAGATCCTATTGACAGTTGTCAATGGCGATAATTCATACATTTCTATGAGGCAGACAGAAGCCACATGATGTGCAGTTAAGAGGAAACGCATTCGCCTGCATCCTCCCAGTTTTTGAAGTCGACTCATTTATATTGATGTTCAGAGGAGAATGCTACTTTTTTATTTCATTTTGGCAGTGATCCCACCGGCTTTGTCTTTTTGGTGTGAATGGCTATTTTTTGAGCCTCCGAATGCTTTGGCTTCCTATTTAAAAAAAAAAAAAAACACTTAAGTGTCAACAGCAATGTATAAATTATGTCATGTCTAGACTCCAGTAAGATGGATCAATGGAGCATGTCATAGCACTTATCCAACACATCCCAATAGACAGGACTAGTGAAGAGCGAGCATGGTCGCCACTTGAGCGATCACCGGGTGCTCGGGTACGCATCGAATATCACTGGTGCTCAAGCGCCATGCTCAAGTCCCAGCCCCGCATGTTTCGCAGCTGTCAGACAGCCAATAAACATGTAGGGATTGCCTGTGTATGCAGACTATCCTTGCATGGTTTTTGGCTCTCAAACATTCTCCAGGGTGCGGACTTGAGCATGGTTCTCGAGCATCAGCAATATTCGATGTGTACTCGAGCACCCCAAGTGGCGAGCATGCTCGCTCATCATTACTCACCATACATATTCATTCACGTTACTAAAAAGGACCCTTCACCAGATCAAAAGTAGCCAGTTTTTGCTCTTATTTTATTGAATAGTCCATTTTTTGGGTTTTCTTAAATCTGCCATACGGTTCCAAATGGATGGACCTTTTCACTTATTGCAATTTTTTTTTAATCTTTACCAAGGGGGCGTGTCTCACGGGATTCTCTAGGGGCGTGTCTTCAGGCTGCTATGTAATTTTACCCTGTGAGCCGTGCCCGTTTGATAAAGACCATATTTTGCACTGAATAAAAAGACCAATATCTCTGGAACCATTCTAGCGAATTAAAAAAATAAAAATAAAAAAACCCTGCATACTCAAGGGAGCAGCGGGATAAAATAGGAACAAAAACTGGCCACCTTTGACCTGGTGGAAGTCTACTTTAATTAGTCTAGTACTCGCTTATTGAGAAAAAGTATGCATTTCTGCGAGTTTTCTGAAGATGTAGTATCTAAATGTCTGAGTTATAGTACTACTTACAAGGCTGGTGCGGCATACACGGACCCTTCTTGTGCGTTATTTTAGTACCAGATCTGGATCATATTTATGGGTAAGTAGCTTTGGTAACATGGTTTTGATTTTTGACAGTGGGATATGTTAATGGGTACGATGCTTAATGCATTAACCCCCATGCACATTAGAGCAAAATCAGCCAAAACCATCATTTTTTTTTTTCGGTACTGTCCAGCTACTGAGGCCTACTGACAATCCTCAAATAGATGGTATCGGGGAGAAAGAAGGATCGGGCATGTTGAGTCTTAACACCCGATCCATTTGTTCTTAGAAAAGTTAGTCCACCAGTGGCCAAACTACGTATATATGTGTAAGGGAGGTCAGTAGGAATAAAGGTATATGGCAACCTTCAGCCATACATGAAGGATGGACCGAGTAAGCTGTGGATGAGTACAGCATGGACCTATGTCAAGGAAGACTTTCTGGTTACCCCATGAAAAGTGATCAGGTCTGCTTGTCAGGATATGGTATGATCCAACAGTTTTAGGCCGATTTTTTAAGAACTACCACCATTGCCTGTAGGAGATGGCCGCACCTTCATGGCCGTGGACCATGGTACCGCATGAAATCCCTAAATAAAAATAAATTTTTGTTTTGTTGCAGCACATGATCAAGAGAAACATGAACGTGACGCCCCAGAGAAAGGAGAGGTGAGTGTAGAAGTCCTGACTCTCACTTTGTGAGGACTCTCTGGCAAACAAAGCCTTACTTCTGTGCACAGTACTTACAGTATATACTATCTTACCTTGGCCCTTAACACTACTCACATGGCTTCCACGCGTCTTCCTTAGTAGCGGCCTATCTTGTATTTTCTGCACTCATAGTCCTAACCTACCATATTATGATGCTGCTGCGGGGACAGAACAGGCCATCTTTTGTACAACCTTCCCGACTGAGTGAATGTTCATATTGGGGCGTTCATTTTTACTTTCCCTTTTTCCAAGAGCCAGAACTGTTTTATTTTTTTTGTCGTTATGTTTTTTTTGTGGAAGATTTATAGATTTAAATGACATTCATTTTAGCATTTTAGGAAGTAATGTAATGAAAGATGGGAAAAAATTCCAAGTGGTGTTAAATGAAAAACGCAATGCTTTATGATGAAACGTATGCAGTAAAACTGACCTGGAAATACCGTACATATTGGTATTTTTTTGGTAATTTAGTAGATAAAAAAAAAATTATGCACTTTTTATAAAAAAATTGTCAGTGTTTTTATTTTTAATTTTGTAAAAGAAAAATGATTTTTCCATGGACAATAATATACGAGGTCTTGTTTTTACTGGGTAATCTATAGGTTTTATGGTTACCATATGACATTTTGTTCACTTTTTATGGCGTTTTTGGAGGGTGTTGTTTTGATCCTTTTCTTTACAGCATTAACAGTAAGGGCTACCGTAATTAATATTATATTTTCATAGATTGGACTTTGAATGCATCAATACCAAATATGTTACAAAAATTATTATTTATTTTTTTATTACTTTTCACTTATTTTTTTAGTTACTCAAGGAGACTTGAACCTGCAATCGTTAGTTTTCTTGTACTGTATACTGCAATAATTAATGATTGTAGTATGTAGTAGAAATCGCAATGTCCTATGAATGAGAGTACAAGATTACAGCTGTGAGGGACCTCAGCAGGCCCCTGCCTGTCATAAGAAGTAATTGGTACCCCTTGACTGCATTGCATGGTGACTGATGGGTGCCACAAATGACTCCCCACTGGCACCACACCACATAAATTCAGATGCTAGAGATTGAAAGTGATATTTAGGTAGTTAAATAGCAGCAATCAGAGCTATCTCCGATCGCTGCTGTTGGAGAGAGGTGCTGACTGTAGCACCGCTGGCGCAAACCTGCTGTGTATGGAGTGAGCTCAGTTGCCGAGTCCCCTCTATAAAATTAATGAATAAATCAATAAAATATGGCTCCTCAGTCGGGAATGGCTTACAAATGGTGGCAAGTTCAGTCCTTGCAGAAACATTACATCCAACCGCACTCACTGTAGGACATACTGGTACTTCATATGTGAGTCTGGAAGGTGATAAGGCAGCAACAGCAGAGGCAAATGGAGAGCTGTGCCAGTACGAATGCAGGTCCGGGGCTGACCGCATCATTTAAGAACCTCAACTAGCAGCTTAATATGGATGGTAGAGGTTGGGCCAGGACTTGCACCCATCATTCAGGCAAAGAAACGTGCCAATAATATGCATGTCTGAAATTGACCTAATACTCACGGAAAATATAATTTCTGAAATATAAAGGTTTAGCGAGAGCCAAAGGAGAAGAAAATCTTGGATTATCGAGGTAGACCAGTGATCTACAACCTGCAGCTCTCAGGTTATGCTGGCCGTTGTAGTACCTTGTTGAGAACCGCTGATAGATTGTAGATTATTCCCAATAACAATATTCCTACTAACACAGATTACGCTACCCATTACATTTTTTCCCATTTACTTTGATTTTGCATTTTTCTTCATTGCTTTATTTATTTGTGCTAGAACTTATATTAAAAGTGCAATCCACAGAAGATTAAAAAAACAACCAGAGAACTATGCTTAGGCCGGGATCTCACATGCGAGGAATACGGCCGAGTCTCGCATGTTAATACCCGGCACTGCCGCCGGCCTCGGGATTGGAGCGTGCGGCCGCATAGCAATAAATGAAGCAGCACGCTCCGCTCCTGAGGCCGGCGGCATTGCCGGGTATTATCATGCGAGACTCTGCCGTATTCCTCGCATGTGAGATCCCTGCCTTAGTCTCATGATCTATCAACATTTTTCTCTCCTTTTGTTTTTATTTTCCCTGGTTTAATGCTGCGTTAGACATAAAGCATGGAAAAAATCCATTTCTCCACCCTTTGGGGATGTGCACACTGAATCTTTTTCAGGTGTATTTCACCTGAAAAAGTTCTTAAAAACAGCTAAAAAGAATTAATATATGCACTTCAATTTGCTGCGAGAGGCCGTGCACGGTGCCGATACAGCGTGTCACAGGCAGGGTGCATATGCCCGCCGACTACAGTGAGGGGCAAGGACTCCTGAATATCAGTGGCCTTATTAATAATGGTCTCATTAGTAGCTGTTTGCAGATTGTTAATCCAGTACAGTTTTGCATTATTTTTAGACAAGGGCCCAAGCACATTTTGGATGCCTATTATGAAGGGGCATTTCTTTGCTTTGCACCACATAGTGGTTTAGATGCTGCAGCAGTTATAGTGAGACTTATAGTGGCTTTGTGGCATATTGAGATTCTGGTTTGGCTTTTATCCTCAGTCATATGGCAAGGCTCATTAAAGGGTCGATAATGACTTTTAGCATTGCTACCTCCAATAGGTGGCACTAGAGTTCAAGTCCTCGTCCTCTCTGAAGAGACAATTTGCATATTTAATTTCCCAAAGGAGCTTGCATGGTATATATGTCTCCTCACTCTGACATGCCAGGCCTGGCTTGTCACTTTCCACAAAGAAAGATCCCAGCTTTAAGCCTCTCACCTAGCCAAATCAGATCTTATACTTTGCACTGATGAGGGGCAACAGCCTGAAACATCTTGTCTTCAAATTGAGAGTCTGTTTTGGCTTTTGTCCTCAGTCATATGGCAAGGCTCGTTAAAGGGTTGATATTCACTTTTAGAATTGCTACTACCAATAGGTGGCACTAGAGTTCAAGTCCTCGTCCTCTCTGAAGAGGCAATTTGCATATTTAATATCGCAGCGGAGCATGCATGTATAAGTCTCCTCACTCTACATGCCAGGCCTGGCTTGTCACTCTCCACATGTTACCCCTTAGGTCCCTGGCTCATCCCATGAATGTTTTAATGGGTAGAACAGATTTCCATTGGCGAGAACCATTCAGATTGTTACCATCTGTTGAATCATTGTTTGTTTTTTTCGGGACTGGAGCGTGTCACTGTCTGGAACCCCAAGGATTGCACTTTTAATTCTCGATCTAGCTGTGTCATTCTTCATAACATTTTTATTTTCGTTTCCACGATTTCTTTTTCTGTTCATTGAATATTTTGTTTTACATTTGGAAGAAATCCTCTACACCACCCATTGTCAAACTCACAACAAGCAGAACTTCCACTATCCCCAAAAGATCCCCTTCTGCTAGCACAATCACCCAGAAAAAAACTTCCACTCCGACAGTACCTCCATCACGGAGCCTTACACAGCGGCCTTCCCCTGCAACGTATCGCCCACTGGGCCCTTCACCACAGGCTAAGGTAAGGGGAGAACCATAATAAGTGCATTAGTTTTTATGGAACACATTGGTAAATGTCTACCTCAATTTAGAGACCACCTATATTACCTTATAAAAGGAAAGTATTAAGACCAGATTGAAGCTTGTGTATGGTTCGGTTCCGTTCATTGTCTCCAGATGCATTGATCGGACGGTATCAGACATTTTACGTTATATAGATTAGGGGCCTGCATGACCCATGTCTAAGAGAGCAAAGTGGCAGGAAATCCAGGCTACAATATTAAGAGTATTTAGAGATAGTATGCTGAACAAAAAAGACCATCTGAGCCTGAACTTGCGAATGTACCAGCAGACATGTCAGAAAAAAGTAGACAGAAGGGTCATAGACTTATACTGGGCCTACATGACTCATAGCCATAGCCTTTAGGTGACTCACATGCTGCTATCACTGCTTGTACTGTCATCTCTAAGAGAAGGAAGGAGAAACACAAGTGACAATATTTAGAGGTGACGGAGAGTGTTTGACAGGAACCATCCACTGAGCTCTGAACTTGTCAAAGCACAAGCAGACATGTCAGAGAATCAAGTCTTCAAAATAAATGGATCATTACGAACATGAGACACATTACATAAGTTGCAAAGTATACAAACACATATCTAAAAATCATTTTGCTCATATAGTAGGTGTGAAGGAAGTTTTGGCAATCATTCTTGCCTAATGTTACTAATAAAGTGGGCCTCTTTACGGTTCTTGAAAGCAGTAAGGTGACAAGACATCACTAGGACTCAAACCACAATAGATTTAGTTTGTGAACACCATCATCTTCACTTCTCTGTTATGTTTTTGGGTGCTGGAACATATTTTTATGGTTGGTATGAACCCTAACCCTAGAGTCAGGACCAGCTGGCAATATTCCGCTCTACGACATAACTACAGAGCAGTTGGATCAGCGCAGTTTGGCATTTCAGAAGAAGTAATTGTTAGTCCAGTTGTACTGAGAAGTTGAATGGGCACAAAAGTAAAAATTAGACAAAGGAAAGAAATGCATATGTTTATAATGAAAGGGTTAAACTGTAAAATATTGATAGAGAATGGAGGCGTCCAGTTAAACCAAGCAGTAGAACAAATGTCAAAAATAGATTATTGCCATTGATTGCTTTGTGTGTTATTTATAATAACAGGACGGAGTTCATGATGGTACCGGGTTAAGCAGCCACCAGTCCGGAGCCCGGCCAACACAACCAGGATCCCATCGAAGACTCCCACAGTCCCTAAGACTCCCCCTAGTGGTAAGCTAGTTCATATGTGAGAATCAGTGCACAGTACCAGGTCATTATTCTGCGCAGAATATCTTAGTAATGGAGTAGACAAACTGATTAAAACATTTTTGTGATATTCTGTGCTGCACAATCTTTATATCTGGTTTTCACTACCTACTTGAGATGGTATGATCTGCCAATTGAGCCGGACCCGTATTCTGCTGACAGACACGCAGGCTAGTGGTGTGGAACTTGTCCTGAACTTTTATAGAACAGATAAGGCTTGTATAAGGCGCCACTCACACAGATACGTGTGGTGCACCATGCCGGCTCACAGCCTGTTAGTGACGCCATAGAATTAGATAAAGTGGGCTGCCCAGAACTATGTACAATGGATCTAAAACGTCTTACCACATGACAAAAAACGGCCATTTTAACAGGGGTGTATAGACTTTTTATATCCACTGTATCCTTGTGCACCCCACAAGGATAGACACGAATACCCCCCCCCCCCC
>JARQOD010000003.1:124464662-124489864 GCA_033576555.1 Oophaga sylvatica
TTTTACCACAGATCTTACTCCAGTCTTGCACATCACCCTGCTCCCTCATCAAGACCAGCATGAAAAACGCAGGTCTTGATGAATCGTGACCATCGTCTTACAACTACAGGGATAAGAGTTGATGCAAATCGATTCATAAGACCCTATCCATTGTCCATATTAGTAATCTGTGGTCGCTGGACAGGATCCCTGAGAACCACCTCTTACCTAAAAGCATCCCAGCTCGTCTTTTGGTTTGCAGGTCTGGCATAACGTCATCATTGTGGCGTTATGCACATGTTACATTGTGACAGGCCGGCTAATCAAATGAAGAGCCACGGATGGCAGCAGTTTTCACAGATTACAGACATAGCCAATAGACCGGATCCTGCAAATCGATTCACACCAATATTAACAGGGATGTATCTACGCAGAATTAAAGATATCACAGTACTGTACATTACCAAACATGTTTCGCAGGCAGGCTTCATCAGGAGGTTTTCTATCCCAATGTAATCCTAACGTTGTACCGTTAGCAAAGCTTGCAATCACACATATTACACGCTCATTTGTATTTGTCTTTTCCAGATTGAGAGCCACAAACTGTCTTTCAGGGAGAATGCCAAAGCTAAGACGGACCACGGAGCAGAGATTGTTTACAAGTCTCCTGACCCTTCTGGAGAGACGTCCCCCCGCCGTCTCAGCAATGTTTCCTCTTCCGGCAGCATTAACATGTCTGACTCCCCACAACTCTCCACATTGGCTGACCAAGTCTCTGCCTCCCTCGCTAAGCAAGGATTGTGATGAGTTAATCTCTGTATGGGAGCTGGTGGTGCGAGAGATGTAGCCAAGATTTAAGAAAAAGGGAAAGTTACATAAAATTGCCCACACCCAATTGAATAATGAAACTGTCTCTTGTATACTTATTTATTACACGTCCCATCCTTGGAGGAGCATCTCCACCTACTCACTAGTAGCAGAGGGGAGAAATCGGGTGTATTCATTGATGTTATGTATATTTGGTTTTCATTCTAAGACACAAAGGGGTGATAAAGGTGAGTGCCATATAGATCTGCCATTTCCATTGGGTCCCTAGGACAGAGCAGTCTTAAGCATGGGCGGGGACTCAGCAGCCATCCTGTTCACCATATAAGGAAGAGACCACTCCCCCTGGCTCAGACTCAGCAGTCATCCTGTTCACCATATAAGGAAGAGACCACTCCCCCTGGCTCAGAGGGTCGTTAATTATTTTGAGCCATCACTGCAATAGTTGCTTCCTTATACCATTAGGGTTTTTCCAGGATTAGAAAGGATCTGCTTTTTCATCAAAAACAGCGCCAGTCTTATAAATGGGTTGTGTCTGGTTTCGCAGCTCATTCCAGCAAATAGACCGGAGTGGCGCAATTTCTGGAATTAACTATTTAAAAAATAAACTTTTCTGAGGCATGACATTGCTTTAACACACGATTTTCATTTTCTTCTAAGGGGATCTGGTGTTGCATGATTGCAAACTCTCAGACGAAGAAATAGAAGTGTTCAGTCTATAGTAAACACTTGCTTTCCCATAGTCTCGGTTTCAATCAACTTACACTATAGGGACGAGCCAAATCCGTACTAAAAGCTTTTTTTTTTTATAGTCAGCACTGCCAAATCTGTAGTATGACTTTAAGACGCCCCCCATGTTTCATGTCCTTAAGATAGCACCCCAGCACCGGCATGCATGCTGCAGGAATGATAAGGTGTTTAGCACCTCCTGCAATGAACAGGTTATTCCACCCTTAGATTATAACCTGTGTGCACTTTTTCGGGTGACCCCTGTCCATCCCTCCGATACATGTCCACCTTGCCCTGAAGTTTGCTTGTTCTCTCTGAACTCCTGTGTGTGATTTATAACAGAATTGAAGAATTCGCAGTGGCTGCTATCCTGGTTTTGAGGGTTTTTTATGCTGTCCTTCCTCTGCAGCCCCTTCACTTTCTAATTTCAGTATTGCCTTCCTTTCTCCCCTCTGTTAACGTCATTGGTAACGACCCCCCCAATATACACCCCCTTTTCTCTCCATTGTGTCTGTGGCTGTCCATATTCTGTGTCGTGTCTGACCAGCTGGTTCACACGGTCTGTTGCTGTATAAGTGGATTTGGAAATAAAGTTATTAATACAACATACTGTAGGTCTCAGGAGCTTCATTTTCATTCTTGTAGGAAAAGGGCACTTCCACAGTCATATACAGTTGTGTTCAAAAGTTTAGATACCCTGGCAGAATTTTTGCTTTTTTAGCCTTTTTTCAGAGAATATGAATGATAACACCAAAACTTTTTCTCCACTCATGGTTAGTGGTTGGGTGAAGCCATTTATTGTCAACCTACTGTGTTTTCTCTTTTTAAATCATGACAACCCAAAACATCCAAATGACCCTGATCAAAAGTTCACACACCCTGATGATTTTGGCCTGATAACATGCACAGAACATCACACAAATCAGTTTGAACGGTTACTGAAGGTAACATGCTCACCTGTAACCTGTCTGCTTGTAATCAGTGCGTGTGCATAAAAGTGGAGTGAATTTCTGGGATCCAGACAGACTCTTGCATCTTTCATCCAGCCACTGACGTTTCTGAATTGTGAGTTATGGGGAAAGCAAAAGAATGGTCAACGGATCTACGGGAAAAGGTAGTTGAACTGTATAAAACAGGAAAGGGATACAAAAATATATCAATTCCTTGGATAATGACAGCAGCATTCAAACTGTGATTAACAAATGGAAAATCAGGGGCTCTGTAAAAACAAAACCACCGTCAGGTAGACCAACAAAAATGTTGTCCACAACTGCCAGGAAAATTGTTGGGGATGCAAAGAAAAACCCACATATAACATCAGCTGAAATACTGGACTCTCTGAAAACTAGCAGTGTGGCTGTTTCAAGATGCACTTGAAGAAAAATAGGCTGCATGGTCAAGTCGCCAGAAGAAAGCCATTACTTTGTAAATGCCGCAAAGTATCTCGCCTACAATACGCAAAACAGCAGAGACAAGCCTCAAAACTTCTGGAACAAGGCAATTTGGAGTGATGAGACCAAAATTTAACTTTTTGGCCACAACCATAAACGTTACATTTGGAGAGAGGTCAACAAGGCCTATGATGAAAGGAACACCATTCCTACTGTAAAGCACGGAGGTGGATAGCTGATGTTTTATGGATGTGTGAGCTACAAAGGCACAGGAAACTTGGTGAAAGTTGATGGAAAGATGAATGCAGCACGTTATCAGCAAATACTGGAGGCAAATTTGCACTCATCAGCCCGGAAGCTGAACATGGGACGTACTTGGACGTTCCAACATGACAACGATCCAAAACACAAGGCAAAGTCAACCTGTCATTGGCTACAACAGAACAAAGTGAAGGTTCTGGAGTGGCCATCTCAGTCTTCTGACCTCAATATCATTGAGCCCCTATGGGGAGATCTCAAGCGCGCAGTTCATGCTAGACAGCCCAGGAATTTACAGGAACTGGAGGCTTTTTGCCAAGAAGAGTGGGCAGCTTTACCATCTGAGAAAATAACCTCATCCACAACTACCACAAAAGACTTCAAGCTGTCATTGATGTTAGAGGGGGCAATCCACGGTATTAAGAAATGGGGTATGTAAACTTTTGATCAGGGTCATTTGGATGTTTTGGGTTGTCATTATGATTTAAAAAGAGAAAACACTGTAGTTTGACAATAAATGGTTTCACCCAACCACTAACCATGAGTGGAGAAAAAGTTTTGGTGTTATCATTCATATTCTCTGAAAAAAAGTCCAAGAAAGCAAAAATTCTGCTGGGGTACGTAAACTTTTTGAGCACAACTGCAGAGTTATTTTTTTAGGCTATGGTCACTCCAGAATTTTTAGAAATTGCAAATTTTAGGAAAAACAACCTTATCATGTGATCATAGCTTGTTTAATGCTTAATCCTTTTAATGCTGGGGACCACCCCAATGGATGTCTGCAAAAGCAAGAACTGGAGTATAGTACTCCTACTGAAATGAAGTCCATCATTGGAAAATGACTCCTCAAATCAAGCACATGCCACCCGTGCACCCTTCTACTTACTTAATTTCCATCTATCTCCACCCTCTTCTTCCTTGACTGACAGTTCTGGTTTTACAGGAGCCAGAGGACAATAGATGGAAAACAAGTAGATAGGAGGGTGCAGTGACCTGCTTGGCCTCGGCAAGGCTGCACCAAGCACCGGTGCTTGGTTTGAATAGTCATTCTCTGATGACAAACTCTCTTTAGTCTGGTTTATCTATGTACTTACCCTCATAAGTGACAATATTAAAACTATATGCATGATACTGTGTAGGTGCCCCATGTGTCATCAAAGCTGCTTTGACCTGTTAAGACATGGAACTCCACAAGTTTTCTGAAGGTGTCCTGCGATACCTGGCACCAAGACGTTAGCAGCAGATTTTAAAGGACTATTGCCTTCAGTGAGTCTGTCAGCACCAAGTGACTGTTCAAACCAAACATTTGTGTTTGATGCACTGTTGGTGTTGCCAAACTGTTCAGTGTACCTTGCCACCTACCGTATTTTGCGGTTTTTAAGATGCAACCCAAATTTTGAGGAGAAAAATAGGAAAACACTTATTTTTAATAAAATGGTGGAGCTTCTTGCAATCCACGCGTCTTATTGCTTACCAGGGGTGGTGGCTGCGGTGAAGGAGGGTCCCAGGGATGCTGCTGGTGGAGGTAGTAGTGGGGCCATGCTGCAGACCCCATACTGGGAGAAAGGGGTGTTTGGTGGTGCGGGGGCTCCGCCGACATTTTGTGAAAGCCTGGGACCCCCGCACTTCCATGGTTTACTTTGCGGTGGACTCCGGGAAAATGGCCACCGGGGGCAGCGCATGCATAGATGGAGATCTTGGTGCCGAGAGCCGGTTTCCCGAAGTCCACCGCAATATAAACCATGGACATGCAGGGGTCCCGGGCTTTCACAAACTGTCCTGCACCTCCAAACACCCCCTCATCCCAGCCTGTGGCCTGCAGCAACTCACCACTCTTGCCTCCTCCAGCAGCGACCCTGGGACCCTGCTCCATTGTGGCCTGTAAGGTATATTCTAATTATAAAACACACCCCCCAAAAAAGTGCATCCTGTATTCCGAGAAATACGGTACTTTCTCCCCCCCCCCCATCTACCTCTACAACCTTTCTCCTACACTGACAGTTCCAGCCTGACAGAAGGCAGGGGATTAGAAATAAACACACATCAGGACAACATCAGCCACCTCATCATGCCCAGGCGTTGAAGGGTCATACAGGCACATGGAAGCCACACACACTACTGAGCATCATTTCCTTGTCTTGAAGAATTTCCAATAAAGTAGAATCAGCCTGTCATTTGATTTTCCACTTTGATTTTAAGTATCATTCCAAATCCACACCTCCATGGGATATTAATTTTGATTTACATTGATGATTTTTATGTTTAATTGTTCTCAACACATTCCATTATGTAATGAATAAAGATTTGCAACTGGAATATTTCATTCAGCGATATCTAGGATGTGTTATTTTAGTGTTATATCGCACACTGAAGATCTTGTCATTTTTACGCTGGCCACTAGGGCTATTCCCACTTCCATCTGGGCACACGGACATTAAATACAATTTATTAGGGTCAATTTATTGCTGTTAAAGGGGTTGTCCAGTCTAAACTCTGTGTGCCTGCAGAGGATGCGCCTGTTTCTGAGCCAGGAGCATCAGGTATGTATGGGTTATGCATACTCCCGGGCAGAGCCTGTCTAATGGGCGTGGCCATAGTCCATACACTTGTATTGAGTGAGGCCACAGTCTAGTGATGCAGCCATCCAGTGAGCACGGCCTCGCTCAATACAAGTGAATGGAGTGAGGCCACGCCCATTAGACAGGCTCTGCCCAGGAGTATGCATAACCCATACATACCTGATGGTCCCAGCTCAGAAACCAGCAAATCCCGCATAGTGTGCTGGGGAGATTCATAAGTCTGTAGTCAGAGTGCAGACTTAATTTAGACAAGACAACCCCTTTAATGAGCATGCTCTTATCCAGGCAAATGCTATTGTGCAGGCAAGGGAGGAGGTGAGCTGTGACATCATACACTTTCAAGGGTGGATCTTGTGCTATCTACTCTATATAGAGAAGTTATTTTTCATTGTTACCTTACCTGACTAGGAGATGAAACTACTGAAAAGTCTTTTGTGCAGAACAGGAAGCACGACTCTAGCAAAAGACTTTCTGGCCAGTATGAAAACTGCAATTACCATATATGTAAAAAAAACAACAAAACATAGCAAATGGAAAAAAAACAAAACACAAACGAGTTGTCTATTTAAAAAAAAAAAAAAAATGGGTGACACTTACCACATGGTCAGAGATGGTGCTGAATCTGAACATAAATATGGATTTAAAGGATAGGTCATTTTCTACTGACACATTCCCTTTAAGGTAAGAGTCAAGTAAGTAGCAAGCCTACAACTAGACTATCTCACTCCATTCAGCACTGGACAAACATGCTAACAGCCAAACACCTCACCAATTGCATTATGAGATATGCAGAAGAGGATGTCTGGGTCATCCTCCCCATCTCAGGCCCTACTCATGGCATTACCAGTTTTGCTTTGAGTGTGCCTTAACGACAACCTTCCACCAGTTTGCATTAAGCTGGACACATCATAGACTAGTGGTTGCAGAGATGAGCATTTTTTTTAAAATTTCTCCTCTGCATTGCAAATATGTTAAATTCAAACCTAAATTTACAAGCTTTGTTGAGTCCAAGGTAGTTACCAGAGATTTTTCACCGTGGGGGTGTGTCCTTCTTCTGTATGACACAGACCAATCATAAGCAGGTAGCATCATACAGAGGAGAAAAGAACACACCTCCACAATAGGCTATATCAGGTTTTTCAATGTAACGGCTTATTCACACGTCAGTCTTATAGGAGTGCGATCAGTTTATCCCAGGTGTAAGTGCCTCCTGTGACAGTGAGATTATTCACGTCCCATGATTTCCGCAGGGTGGTTTGCACAAAAACAGACTTGTCCAATAGTGATCAGTTTCAAATCAAACTCGCCAATGCAAGTCTATGAACCTGTGAAAGACTAATAAAAAAAAATAATAATAATAATTGGATCCCATCCATGTGCTCCTCATGGAGTTTGATCAGAGATGCTTTACAAACTTCCAGTTTCTCACCCCATCAGAGAAAAACCTGATGAAACTGACAGTTACAATACTCTGACACTGATCAAAAACATTGATGAAACTTTAACTATTTTTTTTTTGCACACAAGAAAAATCACTGACAGCTGAATGAGCCCTTAGACAGGTAGTGACAATAATAGACAGTCTGCTCTCCTCGCCGATCTCACTGCAGAGATATGTGATTATATTAAAGTGCCAGTAGTGCACAACTATACTCCACTTTAAAGGGAGCCTTTCAGCACGTTTTTGCTATGTAATCTGCAGACAGCATGAGGTAGGGGTTAAAACACTGAATTCAGCGACGTGTCACATGTCAGGGCGTGTGCCGCTCTTCACTTACAATGAAAATGTTATCACCTGGTGAATATTATTGCCCAGACTACAGTGTCACATGCATGCTAGTCCAACTCTGCCCCCTCCTGTGATAAGCATGCGTATAGAGAATGTACATACAGAGCCTGGTGTTGGGTGGGGAAGCTTTCTCAGCTAAAACTAAAAAACTCTGGACCAAAACTGCTGCAGCCAGTAAACTAAGTGATAAATCACTGGTTTAAGTGTCTCATTGCCTACATCAGCCAGTTCTTAGAGGTAGCAAAAACCTGCTGACCGGTTCCTCTATGGCTAGTTTCACACGAGCGTTTGACCGACCTGCGTCGGTCTGCGCACGGCCGCCGCTAAGCTCCGCCTTGGCCGAGCCTCCTCCCTCTCTGCCAATGGGCGCATGACGCTGCATGAGACCTGCGCACCCTATCTTTAGCATTGGGTTCGCAGGCCGTGCGCAGGTATGCGTCTGCTGGCGCCTGCGTCCTTTTGACGGTGTGCCGAGCGCACCAAAATGCAACATGGTGCGTTGAGCGCAGGTCGGCGCGCCGTCAAAAGGACGCAGGCGCCGGCAAACGCATGCCTGCGCACGGCCTGCGAACCCAATGCTAAAGATAGGGTGCGCAGGTCGTATGCAGCGTCATGCGTCCATAGGCGGAGCTATCGGGAGGAGGCGCGGCCGGGGCTTAGCGGTGACAGTGCACAGACCGACGCAGTGTGAAACTAGCCTTAAGCTTTCATTTCACAAGTCAGTGAGGAGAAAGTGCAGTACAGAAGAGCTGCCTACACTATGAGTAGAGCGCTGCAGAAGTGTTTGTAATGATTGAAAGCTCAACTCTGATGTACTGTCCTTCCCCCATACTAACTTAAGTGAGATGTAAGTTGAAAGGGGTTTAAAATAAATCCTTACTACAAATACACTTTCATGTAAAAGGGATCACACTTAAAAAGACGGATTTTGGTAAGACCTTACCTGTAAAATCCTTTTCAGCGAAGGAAGGAAAGGAGACACAGTCATTACTAGTGGGTAGGCGGAGCCCACACAGGATAGAACACCTCAGATTAAAAAGAGTGTTGACCGGCCCCTCCAGCTTGGGCTCCTCCTACTCAGCTCTCCAGTCCGTACACAAGCTAAAGAAGAGCAAATATCACCAGCGGAGCAACAACCACTTCTGAAAAACTTCAGAAAAAAGAACAAGTAGACAGGTTATGCATATAACAGAAAAAAACACACAGTCCCAGGTACTACTCACTGAACCTGACCACTGCGATGAGCTGGCAATGCTGGAAACAGAGCCTTAGCACGCCGACCTCAGCCCAGATAATCGCTATCAGAGAAGGGTCACGCCGCATCTGAAAACACAACAACACACCTCTGCCATGGGAGGGATCTGTGTCTCCCTTCCTTCGCTGAAAAGGATTTTACAGGTAAGGTCTTACCAAAATCCGTCTTTCAGCAGCAGATGGAAGGAAGGGAGACACAGTCATTACTAGTGGGACGTCCCAAAGCAGTCCAAAAATTAAGGGTGGGCAAAAAACCAACAGAGGCAGATACCCAACAACTTAAATAAATGCGCAACCAGCGCTAAATACAAGTTCACAAGAACTTTAAACTGCAGCCGCCTGCAGGACCCTACGTCCTAAGGCCGCATCCGCGGAAGCACTGACGTCCACCTTATAAAATTTCGTAAATGTGTGGACGGAGCGCCAGGTCGCCGCCCTGCAGAGCTGAGCTGCCGAGGCTCCTTGATGAAAGGCCCACGATGAACCCACAGCCCTCGTGGAGTGAGCTTGAATCTTAATCGGGCAAGGTTCGCCCTTAAGTCGGTAAGCCTCTAAAATGGCCGACCGAATCCAACGAGCTATAAAATCCTTGGAAGCTCTTTGACCACGTCGACGACCTGCTGGAATCACAGAGAATCCGACTTCCGAAAATTTTGAGTAATAGACAGATAGAACTTCAAAGCCCGCACTAAATCCAATGTGTGCAAGCCCCGTTCCTTCGCATTCCTCGGCTCCGGACAAAGCGAAGGCAACACAATATCCTGGTTAACATGAAATTGTGACACCACCTTAGGTAGAAAGTCGCCCCGTGTGCGAAGCACTACGCGATCCGGGTGAAATTCCAGGAAAGGAGGCGAGCAAGAAAGAGCCGCCAACTCAGAAACCCTTCTCAAAGAAGTGACCGCCACTAGGAAAGAAACCTTCCAAGAGAGCAAAGAAAGGCTAACAGAGTCCATAGGCTCAAAAGGCCCATGTTGAAGAACCTCCAAGACAAGATTAAGCCGCCAAGGAGACACAAACGCCTTCCGCGGCGGAAACTGACGGGTTACCCCTCGAAAAAAGGAACGTAAGTCCCTACGCGAGGCGATAGCCTTCCAAAACAGCAAGGACAGAGCAGACACCTGACCTTCAGAGTGCTAACTGCCAAACCCTTGTCCAGCCCGAACTGTAAAAAGGCCAACAAATTGGGAATGGAAAAAATCCTCGGGTTCCTAGAAGAACCTGAACACCACGAAAAGAAGGCTTCCCAAGTCTTGTGATAAATCCTAGTAGTAGCCGGACCTCTGGCAGCCCGCAGAGTGACAATGACTTCGGCTGAAAAACCTTGACGATCAAGATTTCGGTCTCAAGAGCCACGCCGTCAAACGCAGAGACTTCAGGTCCGGGTGACGAATGGGCCCTTGGGTTAACAGGTCCGGGCGAAGAGGGAGTGGAAGTGGAGGCGCTGCCAGAAGCGACACCAGCGTCGAGAACCACGTTCTCCTTGGCCAATCTGGAGCTATCAACATAGCCGGGACTCTCTCCAGTCTGATCCGACGCAACACCAGAGGAAGTAAGGATATCGGCGGGAACACATAGATTAGCTCGAATTGGTCCAACGGAACCACCAGAGCATCCACCGCCACCGCCTTCGGGTCCTTGTACCTGGACATGAACGTCGGTAACTTGGCATTGAACCTGGATGCCATCAAATCCACTTAGGGTGTTCCCCAACGGGAGCACAGCAGTGCAAAAAATTTCCGGATGAAGACTCCATTCTCCGGGATCCATCTTCTCGCGACTGAGGAAGTCCGCCGTGACATTCTGAACTCCCGGAATGTGAATCGCAGAGATGGCTGGCACCCTGGCCTCGGCCCATACCAGGATCCGAGACATCTCCATCATGAGCCTGGAGCTCCTCGTCCCACCTTGATGGTTGATATACGCGACCGCCGTCGCGTTGTCTGTCTGCACTCGGACTGGCAGACCGCTTATAGGGACCGTCCAGTGTTGGAGGCAAAGGAAAATTGCCCTCAGTTCCAGGATGTTGATCGGCAGGACAGACTCTTCCGACGACCATACTCCCTGAATCCAGAAATCGTTCCAGACACCCCCCAGCCTGTCAGGCTGGCATCGGTGGTTATGACCGACCACCTCGGAGGGAGGAAGGACTTCCCCAGGGATAACACTTCCAGACGTAACCACCATCCTAGAGACTCTCGTACCCTGTGGGAGATGATGACACTGCAATCCAGTGAAACCTGCGATCGATCCCAACAGTTCAAAATGAGCATTTGGAGAGCCCTGGAGTGAAATTGGGCAAACGGAATTGCCTCCATCGACGCCACCATCAAACCCAGAAGGCGCATACACCTTCGAAGGTACATCGCTGTCGAAGACTTCATAACCTGTACATGTGAAGAAGACTCCTTGCTTGTCTGGAGGCAGAGACACCACTGCTCGTACCGTGTCAAAATGCATTCCCAAAAACAGGATTGACTGCGACGGTTCCAGATACGACTTCTCCCAATTGACCAGCCACCCGAAGTCCTCCAGGAGCTGAAGGGATAGATTGCGAGCCGTCACCGCCTCCTCCTTTGAGGACGCCACAATCAGAAGGTCGTCCAGATAGGGAAGAATCGTAACCCCCTGTCTTCGAAGAATCGCCATGAGAGGTGCCAGAATTTTTGTAAAAACTCTGGGCGCTGAGGCCAACCCGAATGGCAGGGCCACAAACTGGTAATGGTGCTGACCTATGGCAAAACGAAGGAAGCGTTGGTGGGCTCTTCCGACGGGAACATGTAAATAAGCGTCGCGAATGTCGATTGATACCAGAAGGTCGTTCTGCGACAGGGCCGCCACAACGGAGCGAAGCGACTCCATGCGAATTTCCGGGTGCGTACATGCCGATTCAATCTTTTGAGATCCAGAATGGGGCGAAATTTGTCCTCCTTTTTGGGGACCACAAAGAGGTTGGAATAAAACCCTCTTCCCCGGTCCTCCGGCGGGACCGGTACCACCACACCCTTCTGCAGTAGGGAATCGACCTCCCGCAGTAGAGCGGCAAATAGCTCGGGTTCTAACGGAACGCGAGACTGGCAAAAACTGTCTGGGGGTTGAGAAAGAAACTCTATGAAGTAGCCTGCCGACACAACTTGCGTCACCCAGGCGTCCGACACGCGGGAAGCCCAAGTCGGTTCGAATTGGAGCAAACGACCTCCCACTCGAGAGAGACCCTGGCGTCAGTCCGCCTTAGCGGGCTTTTTGTCAGCTTCCCGCTTGTCTTGACGGAAGCTCTGTTTCCAGGGAGTGCGGGATTTCTGAGAGTTCTTTTTTCCTGAAAAAGGGACGACCCGATCCCCAAGAGGGCTGACCGAACCGTCCCCGGGCCGAAAGGACCGCCGACTACTACCGGCACTAGGCCTGCCAGACGCAGAAGTCACAGGTCTTCGCTGCGGTAAAGCCGTTTCTTTTGCCTTTGGCAATCAGCTCCGTGAGGTCAGATCCAAATAGCTGACCACCCTTGTAAGCTAAAGATAGCAAACCTTGCTTGGAAACCGCGTCCCCGGTCCACTGTCTAAGCCACAGTGCTCTTCTGACTGTGACCGCCGAGGATTGCGCCCTGGACAGCAGTGAAGCAGTATCCAAACCTGCATCACTGCCATATCGGGCTGCATCCTCCAACAACTTAAAAAGCCCATCTACCTCGGATAGAGGGGATCCATCTTGCCACGCTGTCCGTAGACGGTCTAACCAGCTTAGGGAAGCTTTACAAGCACCCATAGACCCTAGTACTGCTCTGAATCCATGACCCGCGGCCTCGTAGATGGTTTTTGCCGCCATCTCCGTTTTTCTGTCCAGCGGATCCTGCAGACTCGCCTTCCCTTTAACAGGAAGTAACGATGATTTGCTAAGCTGGGATAAAGGGACATCCACTTCAGGAGAAGGAATCCAATTATCAACCAACTCCGTCGTACACGGATAGAGCGTCTCAAAAAATCGTGTCCCCTGAAAACGTTTATCTGGACACAGGCGTTCCTTCTCCACTGCCTCATTAAGCTCATCCAGAGATGGTAATGTTGATCGCGACCTATGCGAATCCTGAAACATCCGGGCCGATTTACAAGGACGTCTAGTTACCTCTCCGGTAACTGTAACGCCTCCCTCATGGCTCCAATAAAAGCCTCTGTACGGCCCAAAAGAGAGGCAGAATGCCCCTGTCGATCCTCCTTATCTGAATCAGACAACTCCCCATCCGAGCTTGAAGGGGAGCCCTCCATGCCCGATATCTCCGAGTCGCTACGCGGGAAGGATGGCACCGGCCTGTGTCGCTTCCTGCCATGAGAGGATCTAGCTGACACCCAATGACCTAGCAGTTCAGACAGGCCATCAATAGAACGAGCGAGGGCCTCCATTTTAACATCACTGACACCTCCGACCGCTGCGCTTGACGCCGTCGAGGTCTGCGTCAGATACGCGAGACTGATCCTGTAGCGGATCTGGGAGACGGTCTGCACCTGCTGGACCCTGATCTGACATGCCCTCACACAGTATATGGCAGGTTAAACCTGTCAGTAACTAGATCAGTGTGGTTTCTTAATGGGACGAAAAAAGAACGCTGAAGGGTTAAAGCTCTTAAAGTGAGAGCTACCCCAGCTGTCCCTCACTTAAGGGTTAACCTCCTTTTAGGGGTTAATGTCGCAGACTCTCCACAACCTCTTTAAGTGACAAGGGTGTGCGAGCCCCAGACAAAAAAAGGGACCTCTATATGAGGTCACAGCTGCAGGACAGCGCAATCTGCACCTAATTTTTATCCAGAAAGGTGCCCTGCGCTGTGGGGGTGAGGGAGTTAAGCTTCTGCCCTGACAGGCAGAAGCGACTCACCCAGCTGGCCGCGGTGCTGTGTTTCTCGATCGCTATGTCGGTCTGTCGGGAGGAGAGGAAGTGAGGAGCCCAAGGAAGCCTCAGTAATGGCCGCCGCGCTGTGAGAGGGAGCCGGAAGAGTGCAGGAGAAATCGCGCGCTCAGAGCGCTTCCTGCCCGAGAAGACCGGGAAAGCGCTAAGCCACGCCCCCCCTGCCGGCTTCAAAAAAAATGAGCGCGAACTCCTCCGCTCTCCTCTCCTGCCCCGTTCCCATGTCCTGCAGGCATCCACCTGCGGACAAAAAACACCAGTCACCAACATATACATGTAGCAGCGGCTGCCGCAGCAGCCGCTATGGCACTCACACACATTACAAAGTGCAGAGTACTCACCCAGCTGAGCGCCACAGGGACCCCCAGGGATTTGTGGCGCTATGCCCATAGCTTCCCCCCAGGGCGGGGAACGCAGTGACCCCTGAAGCGCAGTTTGCGTCCCCGCCAGGGAAGCAACCCTCATCCCCCAGGGCCGGCAGGGTTCTGCAGGGACCACCTTAAAGGGTATGCAGATCCGCCAAGGGAGGGGTGGGGGTCCAGCAGCGCTGAGACCCTGAGACCTCAAGACCACGGGGGTCCAAGTCCCTGTCCGATAAAAATAAAAAATTCTTCTGAGGAGCTGCTTCAGCAGCGACTATCCTCTGTGACCTCAAATTTTAGACTGGAGAGCTGAGTAGGAGGAGCCCGAGCTGGAGGGGCCGGTCAACATCTTTTTAATCTGAGGTGTCAATCCTATCTGGGGCTCCCCTACCCACTAGTTATGACTGTGGCTCCCTTCCTTCCATCTGCTGCTGAAATTACAATTTAAACCAAAATCCTGGGTCTATTAAGCTAGGGTAAAAAGAGTAAGAGAACAAAAAAAAATGTTTGCATTAAAAAGATTACTTTATAGGAGGTATATATGCAGGCATGTTCCATGGAATAGAAACAGGAATTGCATCATTCTGAACTGGATAACTCCAGTGTGACAGGCGCCGCTATAACGTGGTATAATATTGATGTTAATAATGTTTGAAAAAATAAATACTAAGGCGACTGACCCTGATGCTAACTGAATGCCCTCACTATAAAAACAGGGCTTCCCTCCTCCTCAAACATGTCTCCTGACAAAGCAAGGTGAAACCTTTATTGGGGCACTGGGACATTCTATCCATACAATAGCTGCATGCCACTTCATATCAGTATTGGAGTTATAGCTTCCCGTGTGCCTCAATAGCATCACTACCTGTTACTGTGTTTTAGGCATTATGCCGCTATAGCAAGACATTGTTATACCTGACACCTTTCAGGAATGCACTACTATTTCCAGTACACGTTTCTTCTTGCATTACATTCAGGAGAGGGGCAGTATCTATACTTTGCATTAACATCATTCGATATTACTATTTGCACTATGCACCTAACTATACTATGAGAATACATGTAAATACTGCCATTTTTGGGCTACAACAATCAGTTGGTTTTAACACCTGTCTGGAGTATTCTTGCCCCTCTTTTTTTCCCTCAAGTAAACAAAAGGGATTTTTGATGTCTCAAGGTATGCCACACTTAGTGATCTCGTTAGCGATCTCAATAACGACGCAAGCTAATGAGATCGTTTGTGTGATCTCTTTTAGGTCGCTAGTAGCTGCCAAACAGGAGATCTCATAAACGACTCATCAGCGGTCAGTGATCTCTTTAACGACTTTGGCGGTCGTTAGGATCTGTCATTAGCATGTACTGAGCGCTTCTGATTCATAGGAATTTCCAGCATCGCTCCTGCTCTCTGCGTCCTGCTAGCCTGCTTTGCAACTTCTGCGATCCTCTCTGTGACGCAAAAGAGAAACTTATAGATATTGCGATCCATTCTGTGACGCTAAACCCATATGCGTCACAAACGAGGTCGTTCGCAAAAGGTGCCAAACACAGCGATATAGGCTCACCAGCGGGACGCCAACGATCAAAAAACGGTCCAGAACTCTAGTGAACGATCAACGAGATCACAGCAGGGGCCACATAGTTGCTACATGCCACACACAGCTAAGTCGCTAACGAGATCGCAAAATAGTGACGTTTTAGTGATCTTGTTTGCGATCTCGTTTGCGATCTCATTTAGTGTGGCATACCCTTCACGCTTTGCCCCGAGTTGATATTACATTTTAAGCCCAAATCCTTGTGTGATAGTCTTTTCTCCTCACTGATTCATTGAAGAGTGTGTGTGATCACACGGAGCAAAGATGAGCGTGATTACCGTGCATGGTGTGATTACAGTGCGTGATTACAGTGCATGCGTGTGTGATTACAGAGCATGATTAGTGCATGCGTGTGTAATTACAGTGCATGTGTAATTACAGTGCGTGAGTGTGTAATTAGTGCGCGAGTGTGTGATTACTACGTGTGATTACAGTGCGTGTGTGCGTGATTACAGTGCATGAGTGCGTGATTACAGCAGAGATGAGCTTTGTCTCATTACAAACACTTCTAGCAACTCTCCTCAGTGCTCTCACCTCTGATGTGCTGCCCCCTCCCAAGTCAGCAGCTGCTACGAGATGAAAGCTAAAATGTTTGTAATCACATAGCTGCGCAATGAAATCATTCTGTCATTACCTGTCTCACAGGTTGAAATCTACTCTAAGGGTATGTTATTTTCCTTGTATGTTACTGCCTGCTTACAATTGGTCAAACTCATGCAAGGGATGAAGTACATCTCTCCACTGGAAAAAAAAAACATCTCTGGTAACGCATCCTTGAACTTAAGATGGAATCTGTCAGCAGCTTTTGCTATGTAATCTGAGAGTAGCAAGATGAAGGAGCAGGAAGCCTGATTCCAGTGATGTATCACTTTTTGGACGGCTTTATTCAGTTTTTATAGAATTCCTGATTTTTCTGCTGTAGATGTAGCACTGCTAAACTCTGTATAACAACGCCCACACCCCTAATTGGCTGCCTCCTGTGTACACTGCTCATTGGCAGCAACAATCAGGGGTGGAGGAGGGGTTACACAATTAGCTGGACTGACTGGCATGTGACACCTGGTCCCACAATGATAATCTCCTGCTGTTAAAACTATGCTTGTGTCGAAACTACAGCAAGCTACTGAGCAAGTCACACATCACTGGAATCCGGGTATTATGCTGCTCTGAGGATGTGGTTCCACGGTCCGGAACCACAGCGCTTTGGACGGAGCGGAAATTCCGCTCCGTCTAAGCCCCGCCCCCTTTCTGACGCGCGCTCTTTCCGGAGGTGTTCAGGACACCTCCGGAACACCTCCGGAAAGAACGCAGGGCTACATAGCCCTGTGTGAAATTCTGTTGCGGCGACGCACCGTCGCTGCAACACGCGAGGACATGCTGCGGTCTGAAAAGACGCACCGCATGTCCGTTTACGCAGGTCTGCCACCTGCGTGTTGTTACGCATAGTGGAGATGGGATTTCTTGAAATCCGCTCCACTATGCTGTAACATCTGGACGCTGCGTGTTTGGCGCTGCGCCAGCGCACAGCGCCAAACACGCAGCGTTTACTGATCGTAGAAACTCACCCTAAGATTAAATAGAAAAAAACCTGCTGACAGATTCCCTTTAACAAATTATAACTTAAACTTTACAAGGCAGTACTTCATGATGTGGACAGTAGTTTAACATGCTTAAACTGATGAAAGGTCCTCTTTACTGCTTTCATGGGTTATTGAGGATTAGACAAACATGACTGTTCTTCCAGAGAAACAGCGCCACACCTCAACACAGCCTATGTCTGGTACTGCAGCTCAAGCAACAGAGCTGCGATACCATCTAATGCATGTAATTGATCAGAGTATATAAATGAGGAGATGTGCAATCATTTAATAATGAGGCCAGTGAGGGGAAAAACAAATTACATGATTTTCCAGGCCTCAGTTCTCAAGCACTACATTCCCCACAAGTCTACTGGGAGTAACATCTGACGGGTGTCAAGTGAGCGCTGCAGCCAATCCACGACCTCAGATTAACGGCAACATTCAAAGAAACAGGCAGAAAAGTGAATGTTGCAGCCTCTGCAAAAAGTTCCCAGCAGATGTTTATTTCCCTGGGCCCATTAATAAAGGGTGGTCCAGTTTTGGTAACCTCTTATTCACATCAGGCAGAGGATTTAATCCCAGCACCTCAAAGTGTGTTGCACCTCCTCTAAAAATTAGTTCTAATACAACACCATATTTAACGGGTTCATTTTTTTTTTTTATTTTTTTTTTCCAAGCATTTTTTTTTCTTTTTTATTCGTTTACCCCAACAGAATAAGGATGTTAAACCAAAAATAATAATCATTACTCAATACACCCCGAAGATGGTGCAGATTTTACCATCATTATGCTCTCGGGAAACAATGAAGATAGAAGAAAAAAAAAAAAAAAAACACAAAATAAAAGAAAAATAATATAAAGTTATTTACAAAATACAAGTTTTGTGTTTCATTATTATTTCTCTTTATACAACGCTAAAAGTTCTCAAAACTTTCCAAAACATTTTTTTTTAATAACTTGCTGGAGAACTAAAGCCATTAATGCTTAGAAAAAGTGGACAAACAGTTTAAAACAACAACATAGATAACAATCACCCATTCAGTGCCAAGGACTGCCAATGACTGCACAAAAGATGGAAAAAAATACACAAAAAAATGGACAGGAAAAAAAAAAAAATATATATAGATATATACACAACTGAATGAAACAGGATGTTATAACCCACTGTGTGCAAAGAGGATCAGGCGCCTGTTGTGAAAGGGGAGGCCAGAGTTCAGTAGGGGGGTCTTAGATTGATCAGGATGACAAATCTGTAACTTTTGTGATACTTGAATGAACATTAAACTCTTGCAGCTTTAACCCAGCAAATGCAGATGTCATTTTTTCCTGTGTTTTACAAAACAACTATTTGCAGGATACAAGACACATCGGGAGAAAATAGATTTAAACATGCAACAAAGATGCCAAACAAGGTTTAATATGTGCAGGTAACACGTATGTATTCGATATGTTCCGGAAGGGTAAAAAATAACAAAACAAAAAACAGGTAAAGTGGACTGGAAAAAAGCTATAAATGACATACACAGAATTTCAGAGGAAAAAAAAAAAAAAATTAACCCTAATGGCCTGAAATTCCTTTCACTAGTCTGCTAGTATAACAAAATAACATAACTTGAATGACAACTTGTTTCAAGCGCAACTACAGGGTCTCCTAAGCTCCCGCATCGCACCAGCCATGAACATACTGGTAACGTCAGGTGCCCCAAAACAGAGTATGGATCCTAGTGATGTCTCACTTTGGGTTTATGTGCATTGTAAAGGTGTCATTGGGTAGTGGTGTTACTAACTTCCATCACATACTATAAGCAGACACCTGGGCTGAATAAGAATGAAGGTGTCCCAGTTCCTGCCGCTGGTTTTATCTGGTCACCAGAACTGAAACTGGATACTAACACCTTAGCACAAATGAATGACTGGTGAATCTGGTTTAGGGTTTTCAAGAGTTGTTGGATTTTAGAAAAAGTATTCAATTCTTCCCCAGAAACAGTACCACTCTTGCCCACAAGCTGCTTCTTGAAGAAGAGCTCAGCCTGATTGAAAAGAATTCCATAAGAGGTACAGCCATGGGCACGGATTCTAGGCAGGTGGTGGGAGCAAACTCTTTTTTTAATCTCATACAATCTCTTAACAGAGGCTTAAATGACAATTTCCTGGCCAAGGAATTTCCAAAAACATGTAAATTAAGATTATTACCCATATGTCCCCCTGATTACAATTTAGCCTAAATACCATGTCCAGTGTAAACCCTCACCAGAGCAGGACATGCCATCTTTGTGCCATGAGAAGAGATGACTTCACCAGGTCACAATGTTCTGCACTATGGGCAAGGTTTACGACACAGGGCAGATTGGCAATGGGGAGCAGGGGAAAAATGGTGGCACACCAGTAACTTCTATTTTTGCATATTTTTGTAAATTTCTTTTCAATGAGGACATGATGGGCCTCTGGTGATCCATCATGGTTCATCACATGATTTGTACGTAATCAAGCCAGGTTCATAAAAAAAAAAAAAAAAAAAAAAGTAAAAGTTCACAAATCTTTGTGTTCTTCCACCATTATTTATAAGGATTATGCGGAAAGGACACCAGTAGATAAAATGATCAAAGTTCTGAAATGTCTGATTAGCAGAAGTGAAGTGAGTGCTGGGGCAAGTCAGGAAGTGACAAGTTAAAGGGGCTGTCTTGTTTTGAACCTCTATAGCATGTCACTAAAATATACCATTAAATGGTAGTGTGGGAAGGGAGGTGGGTTCAAACCCATGTGACCCTGCCAACTTTATTATATAGTCAGACCCCCAAGAATTGAATACTGTGATTGGCCAGCATTATCTTTAGTAAAACAACCCCTTTAACTTCACCCCCATCCCCCTCCTTAATTCCGATCTCTCCAGCCAATTAGCAATACTCCACTATTTCAAAGCTTCATTTAGGCAATGGGATATAAGGGAAGCTATAGACTCTAGTGACTACACCTGTTACTTGCCTTGTGCAGAGTGTTTAAGCAGCGGGTTACATACACAGTGTCACACTTAGAACATCATTAGATTAAAAATAAACTGGGAGCGGGGGGAGCAGGGAAAAAAGAAAAAACATGATGGAAAACAAGAATGAACAGGTATCTAAAGTTCTTAAATTCACTAAAAACTGTGAAATTGGCGTTCTGCTCCTGGGAAAAAAAGTTTGAATATCAAACAACAGATTCCTCTTTAACCAAATTGTCTTGTCGGGTTCATATATTTATATATAATTTTCTTTCCCCCCTTCCCAATTAGCTTTCTTATAGCCGATCCACTCCTTCTCTATCTGTGGAGGGGTCGGGGTCTGGTTGAAGGGCAGGGTGGGGAGGATGGGGTCCCTCTGTATCTTTGGCAGTTCTGGAGCTGCAGGATGATCTACGTGGAGGGCGAGGCCCTCCCCAGTCTGTTGGCTCGCTGGTTCCCGCAAGATCCTGTTTGGGTTGATAAGGAAGGGGAAAATGTCGTCTCTCCCATGGCTGCACGGTCTGAAAGGGAAAAGAAGGATAACACATGAAATTTAACTGTCTAATCTATAAATGCATGTAAAGGCCCCTGCCACCAGACGTCAATATTCCATAAATGTCCCGCACGGGACAACAGCTTTAACCTTCATAGTAGCTGTCGCAGCAAACTCACCATCTCTTCGAACCCAGAGTCTGACACTGAACTCTGCGTTTCCTCGGAGATCAGGCGTGGGGTGTCTCTTGAAGTCGGTGTAGGGGGGGCAGATAGGACATCGGGGCTGAGCGGAGAAAAGTCTGGCAAGGCCTGCCAGCTGCTTGTGTCAGGGGAAGGAGGCTGCGGTGTAAGAGGCTGAGCGGACAAGGAGCTCTCAGACGTTCTGTGTGTCCTGGGAAGAGATACAAGTGTTACACCCTGTGGAAGGGTTACCGAGGGGTAAAATCTTTGCTAGCCAGTAGAAAGGTACCTGCTTCCTCGGCGCTGAGGTGGGATGCTGCTGCTCACCCAGCGTGCCCTCTCCATCTCTTCACACTTTGCATGCGATGCGGAGTATGCAGCATCTGAGAGGTCTTCCAACTGGAAGGAAAGAGCGAGGAGAGATTAACAAACATCTGTAAGCATTCCAAGCTTAAGATCAGAGAGACCTACATTTAGAGGGCTTGTCTGGCATATTAAAACTAGCCCTCCAGTTATTGGGCAGAGCTAGGGGCAATAGGCGGGCAGAGCCAGGGGCAAGAGGCGGGCAGAGCCAGGGGCAAGAGGCGGGCAGAGCCAGGGGCAAGAGGCGGCAGAGCCAGGGGCAAGAGGCAGGCAGAGCCAGGGGCAAGAGGCAGGCAGAGCCAGGGGCAATAGGCGGGCAGAGCCAGGGGCAATAGGCGGGCAGAGCCAGGGCAATAGGCGGGAGCCAAGGCGGGCAGCCAGGAGCAATAGGCGGGCAGAGCCAGGAGCAATAGGCGGGCAGAGCCAGGGGCAATAGGCAGGCAGAGCCAGGGGCAATAGGCAGGCAGAGCCAGGGGCAATAGGCGGGCAGAGCCAGGGGCAATAGGCGGGCAGAGCCAGGGGCAATAGGCAGGCAGAGCCAGGGGCAAGAGGTTTCTCTTGCAGCAAATAGAAAACTACATTGAAATAAATTGCCGTCCATGATCTACATAGATGCAAGGGCCATCTGAGTGCTGCTCTGGCTAATAATCAGGTCCATAGTGGGAGACATTTATATGAATTACTAGGATACACAAACATGGGTTTGTTTACTTCCATTTACAGACTCAACAGAACTCACCCCTTCTACATCTTCTTCTGTATTTGTCAGTGGAGCGATTTTTACTACACGCCAGCTGTGGGATCAAAGGTGAGAATGAGTTTCACCTATTATGGGTTTATCGTGCAGTGAAAGAAGAAACAAACAGAACTTGAAAGCAGAAAAATGTTCGAAGACAAAGTTATTACAGACAGACCTATATATAACAATACACTGAGAAAATGTCTTAGTACAATTTTATCACCCGCTGATTGGAGCCCTGAATAACCACAGGACACACAAGCTGTACGCTCGTTATTAGGGAGAGGTCAAATGTCGTCTCTTAGTCAGCTTGGGGAAGATGTCTGCAGATGTTATGTTATAAAGCGACCTCATGTATAGCTTAGGGTTGCCCAGTCTAAAACGACAAGTCTTTGCCCACTGAGGAAGCCGACGCGAAACGCGTGAGTTCACACTCACATCCATGAATATGGGTAAGAACCAATAATGACATCATTTGCTCCGCCACTGTTTGGACTAAAAAACTTCAGACGCTCACTGCCCTTATAGATCGAATGATACTACATATTACCCCTTATCTGGGGATGGTGAAACAGTCATTACTTAATGACTTCCTGTATAACTATTAGTTCTGTCACTTTATATTTATACTTCATGGTTCCATGTTTTTCTTCCCTGTATTCATGTATGTGGGGTGACCCCATATTCTTGGTGCACCTTTTTAACCAGATTTGAACAGCTGTTATTGATAAAACTATTTTGTGATAAGTTTTTTTTTGTCTTTTATGAACGTATTTGTCATTAAAAATATTCTTTTTAATTATTACTTATTTTTTGTGGTTTATGTGCTACATGTTCTAATAAAACTACAAGTCTGCAGTCACTGTGTTCTTTTTTTTGTAGGCCTCATTCCATTTTCAGTTAATAGTAGAATGATGTGCTTTACCTAAACGCTCTATCTTGGTCTCATCCGTCCAATAGACACTTTCCCAGAAGGAGTTTGGCTTACTCACATATTTTATTACACTGCAGTCTAGCTTTGTTATGTCTCTGTGTCAGCTGTGGGGTCCTCCTGGATCTCCTGACAGAGTTTCATTTCATTCAAATGTCGACTGATAGTTTGCGCTGACACTGATGCCTCCTGAGCCTGCAGAACAGCTTGAATTTCTTTGTAACTAGATTAAGACTACTTATCCACCATCCGGACTATCCTGCGTTGCAACCTTTCATCAATTTTTCTCTGCGGTCCACGTACAGGGAGATTTGCTACAGCACCATGGGTTGTAAACTTCTTGATTATATTTCACACCATGGACAAATAAGAAAGATCTCTTGAGATGGATTGATAACCTTGAGATTGTTGACATTTCTCAACTATATTAATTCTCAAGTCCTCAGACAGTTCTCTTCTCGTCTTTCTGTTCTCCATGCTTAGTGTGGCACACACAATGCTAAGACTGAGTCAACTTTTCCCTTTTTTTCTAGTTTTAGGTGTAATTTTCATACTGCCCACACATGTTACTTGCCATAGGAGAGTTGGAACAAGCGTCACATGCTTGAAACAAATACCCACAAATTTTGGAAAGGTGCCAACAATTTTGTCCAGCCCATTTTTGGGGTTTTGTATGAAATTATGTCCAATTTGCTTTTTACTGTCTTTTAGTGCTGTTCCAATACATACAAAGAAAATAAACTAGCAGAAGGGAAAGGGAAGAAAAAAACTTTGCTAACCAAAATATACCTGAGACCGTCCGTGCCTGGAGATCAGTGGCTGACTACCACATGTAAGCAAATAGAAGTAGAAGACTTCCGGCACAGGAATCATTTTTCAGTAAAATTTTATTTAAACATCTTCACCAATAAAACACAACATTATGGGGACCCCATATAGGCCCATGGGGAGGTCCCCATAAAGTTGTTTTTTTTTATCGCTGAAGATGTTTAAATAAAGTAAGAATTTTTACTGAAAAAGGATTGCTGTGCTGGAAGTCTTCTATTTCTAAAGAAAATAAACATGTGTAACAGAACGTGTAATTGGAATAATTTTCTTGGAGAAATACTTTGTTGCCTCATAGATTGTAAGCTTGAATGTAGGATCCTTACTCTTGGCATCTGTTGATTTAATGTAATTATTGTTACTCTATATTGTCTGTTCAAGTAGCCTCTAAAATGTAAACTGCTGCGGAACATGTTGGTGCTATAGAAATAAATGCATTTATTACTTTTTGGAAAAATTTCAAGGGTGCCAACACTTTCAGCCATGAGTGTATATATTCTATGCACAATATATTCCTGATGCATGTACACACCTGGGAGTAAGGATCTCTTTGTATTGAAGTCTTTCTACTCTGGTGGTGGCTGCCACAGACATGGGTATCACGATGTTGTCAATGTCATAAGAAGTCTCCACCGTCGTCTTCTGGCAGCCTGAAGGGTATGAGGAGAAAACAAAAATCAGAAATACAATGAGAAAACTTTATAAAAAAAATAAATAATAAAATAAGTGCATCAGAGGCAATGTCTGAAATCAATGCCACATATAGGGGCTCGGTACTGCAGTGTTCGAGACCCCACTATCTGGTTATATTATATATTGCGCTCGTCCTCGCTGGGTGAAATTAATGGGTTTTATAATGCAAACTTGCAACGTCATGAGTCTGCTGGTGAGGCCCCCCAACAATACCACACACTGCAATCTGCAACAGGGAGCAGGCACAGGTCTCATTACCTCTGCCACCTTTATACACAACCAGCCTAGTCACACTTCCCATCAAGCTGGCAAGAGTATACACACACTTGATAGACATACAGGGGTTGGACAAAATAATGGAAACACCTAACGTTTTGGCATCATAATCTTCGAACATGTTCTAAACGTGCAAACCGTGACATATGGTAATGTTTTGTAGTTGATTTGTGTTATGTGATGTGTATGTAAATTAACTGTTTATTTTGCAGAATTGTAAGAACATTGATGAGAACCTGATACCAATGGCAGACATCTCGGATTTTCAAAGAGGCCAAATTGTTGGTGCTGGTATGGCCGGCGCTAGTGTAATCGAAAGAGCCCGAATGCTTGGCGTGTCAAGAGATACTATCTAAAAAGTAATGACTGTGTTTGAAAGAGAAGGAAAAACGTCCGCAGCAAAGCACAGGGCCGGCCGAAAGTCGAAGTTGACTGAGAGAGACCGTCAGACTCTAAAGCGAATAGTGAGAGAGGATCGCAAGACCACGG
>JARQOD010000003.1:124489964-124555547 GCA_033576555.1 Oophaga sylvatica
GCGCCTCTACAAGATGCCCCACAGACCTCAAGATGCAAACGCAATGCCGCAGGCTACACAACAGAAGTATAATTGTCCCCTTAGACAAGGAATCAGGATAGATCTCCGCTAATATTGATTGCATCAAAAAGCAGATGAAAGTGATTGCGTTAAACGCATCCATGGCTCTACATAATCTAGGCTACCTGCATGGGGGCCCTCGACTGCCAAGACAGCAATGGTAGAGTTAACACCCCCAGAGCCAGGAATTCTAGGAATGCCAATGTATCCAGGGATATTACTGGCTGGAAGAGAGACACAGGTTACCATGGTAGTAACACCCGCCTCTCAGGGACACAGCGGGCACGGGTAGCAACGCAAAGAATGGAAATAGAGCTTTCTGGTCAAAATGCTACCACCCAGACTGGCAGCAGCATGAAAGGTGCAGCTCACTGCACCGAGAAGTATGACAATCCATAGGGGTCTTGCAAAGAAATAGAAAAAACTCAAAAAGCATAAATGCAGCCTAAGTAATAAAGATGGACACATCTGATATTTAGGTTGGCAAGGGCAAAGAGTGTATCGAAAGCGAGCACACAGGAAAATCAATTTCACTAATGCAGTAGAGCCAACAGCTGAGGCACGCAACCCAGCGACATGCAGGGACAAGCCCACGACACTGGTGGGCATCCTCCATCTGTAATGGATATGATCTGCAGCTTCACAATCTGAGAATTCGTGACCAAGGGGTAGAGCCGTCAGCCAGGGCCGGCCACGCAGACATACTCAGTATTGTAGAAAAGAACAGAGCGCAGTCAGTCCCCACCTAGCAGAATACAAAGAGCCTCACACGGCCTTGTGCCATACACCAGGGCCCGGCACATTCAGCTGGCAACAGCTGTGGCTAAGCTGCATTGAAGAAACACTTATGTATGCGGCCTACACTCCCGGGGAGAATACACAGAAGGGGATCCAGACATCAAATATACATTAACTAGAGAAGACCTAAAGTGGGGGTCCTTATAGCATACATGCAGGGTGATTAGATTTGTCAGATGACGCCGGCACCGGTATCGCACATTCATTTGTATCGGCATCCTGGAAGCAATGATGGAAGAGGGAAGCCATCCGCTCCCTCCTCTATCATTCTCCCTCTGCATCTGACATCTCAGCGCATGATGTCACTATTTCTTGCCCGCTGTACCGAGCGATGAAGAGCTTCAAAGCACTCACTGCCAGGGCTGTGGAGTCGGAGTCGTGGAGTCTGAATCATGGAAATTGAGGAGTTGGAGGTTTGGCTTACTGAAAGAAGGGACTGGATGCCTTTCTTGAAAAGTATAATATTACAGGCTATATTCACTAGTTTCCTAGATATTGCGTTGATCCAGGGAGCTAGTCTGATTGCCGTATATGGAGTCGGGAAGGAATTTTTTTTCCCCAATGTGAAGCTTACTGTTTGCCACTTGGGTTTTTTTTTTGCCTTCCTCTGGATCAACATGTTAGGGCAGGTTAGGATAGGATATGGGTTGAACTAGATGGACTTAAAGTCTTCCTTCCAGAGCAGCAGGGGAACAAGGAGAGGAGAGTTTTTTACGCGGGGCCATTAGCCTGTGTGGAGGGCTATGTGGGGCCCATTAGCCTGTGTGGAGGGCTATGTGGGACTCACAGTTGGTGCATCATAGTCTTGGCGTCACCATACTTTGCCAGGGTGACGGGGTGTACAGTAGGGACATCATTCCATGCAGGTGGAGGATAGTGTGGAAGAATTCACTGTTGGGGTGTCATACTGTGCTTGGGGGGAACTTTTGTTGGCACCATACTTAATGATGAAAGTGCAATCTAGGTATTTCAATAGGAAGAACATTTCTTTGTAATAGCTGCAAAGTTGTGAGATATTCTCTTTTGTGACACCAATGAATACTAAAAGGTTATTTTTTTTAGGGGAGGGTTGGCATTAGAACATCTGCATTGGGGCCCCATGATTTCTAAATACACCCTGCCCACGAGGAAATACGCGATGCTGCGGTTATTGGATCTAACTCTTAAAGGGAATCTGTCACCCCATTTTGGCTATATCAGATAAAGATATGCCTGAATAGTGCGTCCCATAAGTAACCTATCATATATCCTGACACTCCCGTTTTCATGCCCAAATACCTTTGTAAAGTTCGGTTTTCTGTATGCTAAGCTGGGCAGTCCGGTCCGGAGGGTGGTGTTTTCGTAGGCCCGTCTGTGCGTAGCACAGACGGCGTAGTGTTCCCGCGATTGCGTGTTTTAAAATCCCCCCGCGCCTGCACAGTGTGCTTTGCCCAACAGTGGGCAAAGCATAAAATCAGTACAGTGCATGCGCAACTATTTTCGGTCACTTTCCTTGCCCCGGAAGTCGTCCAAGGCAAGAAGTCATTTCCGGGGACGGACCTACACAAGAGAAGCCGAGGGGGGGTGGGGGTGGGGGTGGGGGAAGCAAAAAACACCACCCTCCGGACCTGGACAGGATAGTACGACAGATGACAGAAAGGGGTTAACAGGGCAAGTCCTGTCAGGATGCGGCAGGTAACAGACGTGACGTCGCACGCCCGAATCACCACTTCGTGTGGACGTGAGTGGAGCAGGACTTGCGGTTTAAGGTATCCAGTCAATTTAAATGTTGAGACTGCATGACGTGATGGAGGAGGACACAATCATCCTCCTCCAATCATAATATCCATTCCTAGTCCTGGGACTCTGCAGGACCCTGCATTACTAACGCTATGGCGTAAGGAGGCAGTTTAAAATGTCAGACTTCAGGCTAATTAATGTCAGCCATCGCCTGGGGACAGGCAGTCTTTACTCCCTGGCATTCAAGCATTTTGTGGTTGGACATGACCAACCTCAGAAAGTCGCAGACAACACCTCTCTTTTCAAAGAAAACCATCATTAAACCCATGCTGCCCGAACCATGAATCAAAGCCTGGCTGCGCAGTTCCACCATGGTGCACTCAGAAACGCTGCAGTATTCCATAGACAGTTTGAAAAAACAGTCAGGGTCTTTAAGGAGAGGCTCAAATGGGTATTACCATCTCCTAATATGTATTAGGTGTAATAATATTAGCAAATACCTCCAATTACAAATGTAGTATAGTTTTTCTGATTCACAATGTCTCTTTCCTCATGTGCACGCATTGCAGGACCTTAGGTATCCATGGTTACGACCACCGATAAAGTGACAGCTACTTCCTAGTGGTCATAACCAGGGCCGGCTCCAGGTTTTTATGGGCCCCGGGCGAAAGAGCCTCAGTGGGCCCCTTTAACACAGACCACGATTCATGATGCTCCGATACAGCAGAGAAATATAGGTACAGTACAATGTCAAATACTTCACTTCTTCCATTACATGAGTGATATCTATTGTAAATTGTACAATAGCTCAAAAACCGCCAAATCCTCACAGCGCACAGAACAGACTGGACAGTACAGTCCTCCATACAATATTATGGGCACCACAGTCTCCCCCTCATCACCCATATAATACCCCATGCAGGATGTCACCCCCCATATAATGCTCCATACAGAATACTGGACCCAAAATAATGCTCCATACAGAATACTGGACCCAATATAATGCTCCATACAGGATACTGGTCCCCATATAATGCTCCATACAAAAATATGGAGCTCTCCTCTGCGCTGTACTGCGTTCTGCACTGTTACGGCTCAGGAAAGGGAGATGTGGAAAGACTCCCCATTATCATCATGATTTCCTCCCCATCATCATGATTGCCTCCTTATCATCATCATTGCCTCCCCATCATCATCAATGCCTGCCCATCATCATCATTTACTCCCCATCATCATTATCGCCTCCCCATCATCATCAATGCCTGCCCATCATCATCATCTTCTCCCCATCATCAATGCCTGCCCATTATCATCATCTTCTCCCCATCATCATCAATGCCTCACCATTATCAGCAATGCCTGCCCATCATCATCATCGCCTCCCCATCATCATCAATGCCTGCCCATCATCATCTTCTCCCCATCATCAATGCCTGCCCATTATCATCTTCTCCCCATCATCATCAATGCCTCCCCATTATCAGCAATGCCTGCCCATCATCATCGCCTCCCCATCATCATCAATGCCTGCCCATCATCATCTTCTCCCCATCATCAATGCCTCCCCATTATCAGCAATGCCTGCCCATTATCATCATCTCCTCCCATTATCAGCAATGCCTGCAGTGCCCATCATCACACACAGACAGCACCACAGCACACAAGCACTCTCTCACATACATACACACACACACACACAAAGCACCGCACTACATACACACAGACACACACAGAGACACACACACACACACACACACGTCTCACCTGTCCAGCGTCCGCACTCTCTGCCACAGCCGGCTGCTGAATGAGGACGTCATTCAGCGGCGCTGCTGTGAGAGGAAGCGCCGGCGCCCCTGGAGCCCGGAGCTGCGGCAGCGGAGGTACGGGAGAGGTAAGTATTGTGCCAGCTGATGCCGGGGCCCTGAGCAAGCAGATGGGGGGGGCCCCAGTGGCGGCGCTGACACCGCTCTCCTCCGCTAACGGGCGCGGGTGTGCCAGACGGCGAGTGGGCCCCCCCGCCTGCTCAGGGCCCCGGCACTTGCCCGGGTGTGCCGGGTGCTGACGCCGGCCCTGGTCATAACCATGGATACCCAAGGTCCTGCAATGCCTGCATATGAGGAAAGAGACATAGGAAAGAAACCTATGCTACATTTCTAATTGGAGATATTTACTACTACCACCACTACACCTACTACATATTGGGATAGGATCTTAGAGATGGGATTACCCCTTTAAGTTGTCCGAAGTCTCTGGCCACCTTGTCGGCACCCCACATCAGTTGACTGACTAATGTGTGTAAATAAGGAGAGACTGGTCAATCAACTGGATTGGGAAGAGAGGGGGAGCAGAGAGGGGGCGTCATAGGATAAGTCTGATGTGTCCATATAGTCCAAGGTCGGCTTTTTAAAGTGTTTTCTCTGAATCATCTCAGCATTTCCAAGGAAAACCAGACTGATTCAGTTGTTTGGGCAGCAGAAATCTTAAGACAGGTTCCCTTTAAGACCACAATACACAATATGTACTCAAAAATTAATTGTTGATGGCAGCACAACTCACCGTGTAATAAGATTATACATTTGAGCGTTCTTCGCCATCCATTGAGCATCAGCCTGTGTAAAGGGGCCATTACACGTGCGATGATCAACTTGGTAAAGCCCTTATACACAATAATAAGCTGTCGGCTGAATGATGGCTCTGCCGATGAGCGCTCAGTACAGCCCGTTATCTCCCGTTTTCTCTATGAGAGTTGAAGGCAGAGGAGCATCTCTGGGGAGAGCAAAAGGATCGACTGTTAAAATTCAGCAGATCAGATCCTCCTCTCTTCCAACATCATCTGTTGGGGAGAGTTGGCAGGCCCCCCATATACATTAGATGCAGGACAATCCCGGGCTCAGTGTAATGTGTATGGGGGTGCAGGAAAGGCAGCGTTTCCCTATTTCTACATTATAATACAGTGGAGAGAATATCTCTCATCAGTCCATGTCTGCATCCAGTCTTGCTGATAAGAGAGGCCTTCAGTGGTCCCGGAGAGACCTTCTGTGCCACTCCCCATTATACCGTCATGGTCATCTATTCTACCATCATGAAGTGACGCTCTCATTGGGCTGGGGGACGGTCCGGAATCCATTATCAGACTCGGTAATAATGGAGGTTGTCACCCAGCATAAAACAAGCTCCACAGCCTGAACTTTACACCAAGGACGTAACACATTTGGATAACCTTAAACGTCCAGAACTAGCACTACACAACCAGCAGCATTTGTGGATGAAACCACTCAGCACGTCCAACTACAGAATAGCATGTCATTAGCTTTACAAGACTATGATTCACCTAAAGGTACTGCCACACTACACAATCCCGCTAGCAATCTCGTTAGCGTCGCATACTAATGAGATCGCTAGCGGGATTGTTTCTATATCGCTAGTAGCTACCTATTTTAGCGATGTCGTTAGGACGCTATCGCGGTTAGCGATCTCCTTAACGACTTTAGCGGTACAAAAGTACCGCTAAATCGCTAAAAAAGGTGCCACACTTAGCGATATATACTTACCCAGCGGGGCGCCAGCGATGAAAATAGGGTCCGGAACGATTCCAGCGACGAGCGAGATCACAGCAGGAAGCTCGTCACTGGCAGCTGCCGCACACAACAACATCGCTAACGGGATCGCTAAATAGTGACGTTTTTTAGCGATCCCGTTAGCGATGTTGTTTAGTGTGGCATACCCTTTAGAAATTTTTT
The DNA here is from genome assembly GCA_033576555.1 of Oophaga sylvatica. Taxonomy (NCBI): domain Eukaryota; kingdom Metazoa; phylum Chordata; class Amphibia; order Anura; family Dendrobatidae; genus Oophaga; species Oophaga sylvatica. The sequence continues at coordinate 124,496,282 of JARQOD010000003.1, forward strand.
TTTTTTTTTTTTTATTGTTCAATTGCTTCCTCAATACAAAGTTAGGCAACTTTCTAAATATTCATTAACAAATGTTCTACAGTTTTGGTGCTACAATTTTTAAAGGGAAGCTGTCAGCAGGATTGTGCACAGTAACCTACACACAGTGTCAGGTCGGCGCCGTTATACTGAATAAAATGACACCTTGTTTGATGAAATCCGTCTTATGGCTGTTTCTTAATCTTTATTTTCAGTTTTGTGTTAATGATATGCTCATGCCCTAATGCGCGGCTGGGGTATGTGGTGCTCTGATTGGATATTCATAATGCAGACTGCTAACTAGTGTTGAGCGATACAATACCGCAAGTATCGGGTATCGGCCGATATTAGCTCTATCAGCCTTTCGATACTTAGTTCCGATATTTTCGTCTTATCGGATACCGGAATCGGGATTGTCACTGTCACTGTCCGTCGTTCGGGTCTGTCAGGAGTCAGCGGCACTTACCTGGCAGAAGATCTCCGGCGGTCACGGGCTGGACTGCTTCATGGCCGCCATCATCTTTCCCCGGCAGTCACATGCAGTTTCTCGCGATAACTGCAGTGACTGCTGGGTAATCCCGGCCGTAAAGCAGTCAGTCCGATGACGTCACCGCCGGGGAAGCAGGTAATCAGCTGTGCTGCGCCGGGATGACAGGCTCTGCCTGTCATTGCGATGTAGCAGAGCTGGATCGTCGTGGGACTGTCGTTACTATGGACTGCGTCGGACAGGTGGTATACTGTTGGTTTGTTTTTTTTTTTTTTTACAGGAGATCGATGGCGTCGCAGGAATGAGAGAGTAATAAAAGAAATGAAAACTGTGTTGTCTCTTTTATTTCATTAAAAGACTTTTTTCTTGCTTTGTCTTTTTTTTTATACATTTAATAACTTTGGGATTAATAATGGATCGGTGTCTTATTGACACCTCTCCATTATTAACCGGGCTTATTGGCACCGTGCAATCAACGGTGACATTAACCCCTTATTACCCCACTTGCCACCGCTACAGGGCAGTGGGAAGAGCCGGGTAAAGTGCCACAATTGGCACATCTTTTGATGCGCCAAATGTGGGGCTGCTGTAGCCTGGTATTATCAGGCTGTTGAGGGCCAAAATCCATGGGCCTTGACAGTCTTTTAATACCAGGCCGCAGCAGTCTGCATTTTACTTGGCTGGTTAACAAAAATAGGGGGACCCCTATGCCGTTTTTTTTTCGAAGGGATCCCCTATTTTTGTTAACCAGCCAAGCTAAGCAGACTGCTGTGGCCTGGTATTATCAGGCTTGCAAGGTCCATGGATATTGGATCCTTACCAGCCTGAAAAACCAGGCCTCAGCGGTCTGCTTCATCTGGCTGGTTAACAAAAATAGGGGGGACCCCACGCCAATTTTTTTTCGAGGGGATCCCCTATTTTTGTTAATCAGCCAAGATATGCAGACTGCTGTGGCCTGGTATTATCAGGCTGGCAAGGTCCATGGATCTTGGCTCCTTAACAGCCTGAAAATCCAGGCCTCAGCGGTCTGCTTCATCTGGCTGGTTAACAAAAATAGGGGGGACCCCACGCCAATTTTTTTCGAGGGGATCCCCTATTTTTGTTAATCAGCCAAGATATGCAGACTGCTGTGGCCTGGTATTATCAGGCTGGCAAGGTCCATGGATCTTGGCTCCTTAACAGCCTGAAAATCCAGGCCTCAGCGGTCTGCTTCATCAGGCTGGTTAACAAAAATAGGGGGGACCCGACGCCATTTTTTATTCGAAGGGAACCCCTATTTTTGTTAATCAGTTCCCTCTGACGTCACTGATTGTGTCCCTGGCTGACCTGAAGTGAAAGTGGAAAGCAATCAATTAAGCTTTCCACTTCCTCTCCTGTCAGCCAGGAGAGGAACTCATTCATTTGGGGGTTTACTGTGAGGCTGCAGCATTAGCTGCGGTCCCTGCAGTAAACATTAACCCTTTCTGAAGGATTACACCGTGGGACCTGACTGTGCATGGGATAGGTAAGAATAATTTTGCTTTTTTATTTTATTTTTATTACAGGAAATGGTTTTTGCAGTCAAATAAAAGATGGTCAAAAACATGTGTCTTTATTTCATTAAAATGATTTTTAATTAAAGTGTGTGTGTTTTATTTTTATTTCATGCAATAGGATTAATAATTGATAGTTGTCTAATTGACAGCTCTCAATTATTAACCTGGCTTAAGGTCACCTTTCAATTGCAATGTGGCTTTAACCCCATATTAACCCATTCGCCACCGCTACAGGGCAATGGGAATAGACGGGCAAAGTGCCAGAAAGGGCGAATCTAATTATAGATTTGTCTTTTCTGGGGTGTCTGGGGGCAGATGTTAGTAGCCAGGGGGGGGCCAAAAATAATGGTCCCTCTCTGGGCTATTATTATCTGCCCCCATTCGCTGGCTTTGTCTGTCTGGTTGCGAAAATAGGGCGGGAGCCCACGCATTTTTTTTTAAACAATTTTACACTATATATATATATATATATATATATATATATATATATATATATATATATATATATATATATATATATATATATATATATATATATATATATATATATATACACACACACGTCATTGAATTTGTGACACATATATATATATATTTATAGTTCATACACTTCTACATAGTATAATAGCCGCTAAGTCAATTGACGGCTTTTGTGAAAATGCAGAACCCGACATGAAATGACACTTGGTGTACATAGGGTTAACCATGTCTTTTCATGTCCTTTGCTATCTGATTTGCACAAACAATTACATCAGTCTATGTGTGCAAAATTTCACACCTGTAGGGGTTAATTTAAGGTGTAAATTCGTAGCAAAAAAGTCCGTTTTTTTACAACGAATTTACACCTTTAATTAACCCCTACAGGTGTGAAATTTTGCACACATAGACTGATGTAATTGTTTGTGCAAATCAGATTGCAAACGACATGAAAAGACATGGTTAACCCTATGTACACCAAGTGTCATTTCATGTCGGGTGCTTCTGTCTTTTCACAGAAGCCGGCTTTACCCGGCAATTGAATCAGAGGATATTTTACTATGTAGAAGTGTATAAACTATACATATATGTATATATATATATTATATATATATATATATATATATATATATGTATTCTATGTGTGTATATTTAGTGTTTACAAGGAAATAAAAGTTTTTTTTAGTTGCGATATTTTGTTCCCATAGACTTACATGGGACTTCCGGTATCGGAATCGGATATCGCCGATATTTAGTGATATCGGCGATACCATTCCGATCCGATATTTTTAGATATCGAGCAGTATCGCTCAACACTACTGCTGACAGGTCACTGATCCCTCACTGACCTGCCCCCTAGTTTACATAATGAATACCTGTACATACTGAAGAAAAAAAAAAAAAAAAAAACTTCCGCAGGCAGGTGCCGGCCGTGTAACATGCGCTGCAGCATAATCGCATGGTTAATGTGCCCTTTGCAGATTTACTTGAGTGAGGAAAAACAAAAAAGTCATTTTGCCTGCGCGGGTAGCAGCAATGGGTTTGTATAGAGATCAGATAGCTGCTGTTGTGCAGGCGGCGCAGTCATGATGGAGGAAAAAAAAAAAAAAAAAAAGTCCTCCACCAAGATAGAGCCGCCCACACCTGCCCAATAGCAGCTGTCGGTGATCTCCGAAAGCTGCTACTGCACAGGCGGCGCCATCTTGGTGGAGGACATTTTTCTTTTCTTCTCCAGCAAGACGGCGCCGCCTGCGCAACAGCAGCTATCGGATCTCTATACAAACCCATAGCTGCTACTGCGCAAGCACCATTTTCAAAATGGCTTCTTTTTTTCCCCCTCACTCAAATAAATCTGCAAAAGGTATTAAGTGCACAGTAACCATGCGATTATGTTGCAGAGGAGGTTGTCACGGCCGGCACCTGCCTGCAGCTTTTTTTTTTTTTTTTTTTTAAATTCAGTAATTGTAATCTAGGGGGCAGGTCAGTGAGGGATCAGTGACCTGTCAGAAGTCTGCAATATGAATACCTAATCAGAGCACCACATACATGAACCCCGCCTCGGAGCATGAGAGTCTCATTAACATAAAACTGAAAATAAAGATTAAGAAACAGCCACAAGACTGATTTCATCAACCAAGGTGTCATTTTATTCAGTATAACGGTGCCGACCTGACACTGTGTGTAGGTTACTATGCACAATCTTACCGATAGGTTCCCTTTAAGTACCGTATATACTCGCAAATAAGCCGAGATTTTCAGCCCATTTTTTAAGGCTGAAAGCCCCCCTCTCGGCTTATACGCGAGTTATACATGAATATATACGGTACTTATCTAGAGATCTGAAAAAAAAAAAAAAAAAAAAGATTATAAATCTGTCAGACAGTCCTCTGCTTTCCGCTCCCATCGCTCAGTGTTAGGATAGTGGCAAGGAGGGACTTGTACACAGATCAGCAGTGGAGAGGTGATAAAGCATGCACAGTCTCAAAGAAGGCAGAGAAACAGCCCTATAGAAGAGTTCCTAGCATATGAAGAAGAAATAAGTGAAGTCAGCAGAACCCTGAATACACGCAGCTCACATCCAGACTCTAGAACTGGGAGGCACACTTAAGGGTATGCCACACTAAACAACATCGCTAACGGGATCGCTAAAAAAACGTCACTATTTAGCGATCCCGTTAGCGATGTTGTTGTGTGCGGCAGCTGCCAGCGACGAGCTTCCTGCTGTGATCTCGCTCGTCACTGGAATCGTTCCGGACCCTATTTTCGTCGCTGGCGCCCCGCTGGGTAAGTATATATCGCTATTTTCGTCGCTGGCGCCCCGCTGGGTAAGTATATATCGCTAAGTGTGGCACCTTTTTTAGCGATTTAGCGGTACTTTTGTACCGCTAAAGTCGTTAAGGAGATCGCTAACCGCGATAGCGTCCTAACGACATCGCTAAAATAGGTAGCCACTAGCGATATAGAAACAATCCCGCTAGCGATCTCATTAGTATGCGACGCTAATGAGATCGCTAGCGGGATTGTCTAGTGTGGCAGTACCTTTAGAATAATAAGAATTAAAAAGAAAAAGATAATAGAAGTTTGGACCAGGTTTCAAGCTACACATCAGGCGGTGTGAAAATGAATGAAAGCCTGAAGAAATAGGGGAAAAAAAATTATGTCAAAAGCCTCTAAATACAATAGCCATCTACACCAAGTTCAGGACATTCCAGAGCAAATTAAGTTGTAACTGTACTTTCAAACAGCATAACATGTGACATGTGTGAGATCAGAGGGTGCCGGAGTGCCGAAATCGCCAATGATCACAAAGCCAGTGACTGAAAAGAGCTGCAGTCGGCTGAGAGCTTCTGTCCCTTAGCTTTAGTATTTGGAGGGATTCTCAGCATCCGGACCCTCCACCAAATAGAATGTCTGACAAGTTTCTAAGGCACCTCAGAAGTTTTGTGCAAGTGTGATTACATTTTAAAGGGTCCCCCCCATCTTTTTTAGCCCATAAACCCAGGGCTGTGGAGTCGGAGTCAGAGCCCATTTTGGTGGAGTCGGAGTCATGGAAATTGAGGAGTTGGAGTCGGAGGTTTGGCTTACCGACTCCACAGCCCTGGTGAGGGAGTTGGAGTGGGAGTCGGTGTCACGGAAATTGAGGAGTCGAAGTTGGAGTCGGAGGTTTGGCTTACCGACTCCACAGCCCTGCAAAAACCCATAAATAGGTAAAACCTTGCTAACTTGTAGATGGCTGGGGTCCAACCTGAGACCATAGCGATAAAGGTGAATCTGAAACGCTTGATTAGAATGGAGCAGTGTTCAAGTCATCGTCTATGGGTTTGAGGGAGACAGCAGAGATCCCGATCCTCGAGATTGGCTGAACACCCAGCCATCAGCAATTTATCACCAACCCCGAGGACAACCTTGCTAAGATGAGAATATCGCTCTATGAATTTGTATAGACTGGAAGTTACAAGTCTTAAAGGGGTTGTCCACTACTAGGACAACCCGTTCTTGACCCAAATGTTAGGCCTTGATCAAATAAAAAAAGCTTATACTCTCGTCCTGTGCAAGCACTGTTCCAGCACTCGCATTCAAGGGTTTCCTGTGTGGTTGTTGTGACGTGACGCGTGAGCCTGGCGCTCAAACAGCTCTGGCGTCACTGTCCCTGCCTGCGGACGTTTTGAACATGAGGACGAAGCCGGGCCGCAGCTGATCTCGGATTTCCACTCCATGTTTAATTTGTCCGATGGAGAGGTCAGTGATGCCAGAACGGGTTAGGCACCAGGCTCATGTGTCAAACTCACGAGAGACCTGGGACCACGAGTGCCGACACCGCAGGAACAGCATCGGCAGCGAGTAGAAGCTTTTTATATTTTAATAGAGGCCAAGCCTGGGGAATGAGATGGAGTTGTCCTAGTAGCAGACAACTTCTTTAACATGATGTACGCTGTCCATACAGAAGCAATAGTGCGCAACCGACACCCATTCCCCATATACAAGAGTGCATACATCTTCATAGGAAAGGGGAGAAACAGACCTAAGCCAGATCAAGTTTCTACTGCAGGAAGAAATGGCAGTAGCTTATCATTAGCCAGCCGATCCTATCACCCCCCCAGCCGCTGAACATCAGTTCATAAACAGAATGGATGCTCCCATGCACATTTAACAGTACGCGTCCATGATAAAATGGTGACTTGGGGGCGGTTCCCATTTAGCAGATTTTACAATATAAGCTTCATACAATATTAAGTAGATGTTAGACCTGCTGAAGCTGGTGTACTTCCATCAGAATGGTTGTATAAAGATAAGATTTTAGGAGCACGGCTAGAGCTTGACTCCTAAAATCTTCATATTACAAGCAGGAAACCTTACAAGAAGAATTATAGAGCCTTTCTGACGTGGATAATCTAAAGGGTATGCCACACTGAACAATATCGTTAACGGGATCGCTAAAAAACGTCACTATTTAGCGATCCCGTTAGCGATGTTGTTCAGTGCGGCAGCTTCCAGCGACGAGCTTCCTGCTGTGATCTCGCTCGTCGCTGGAATCGCTCCGGACCCTATTTTCTCGTCGGCGCTCCCGCTGGGTAAGTATATATCGCTAGTGTGGCACCTTTTCTTAGCGATTTAGCGGTACTTTTGTACCGCTAAAGTCGTTAAGAAGATCGCTAACGGCGATAGCGTCGTTAACTATATCGCTAAATGTGGCCGCACTTAGCGATATAGAAACAATCCCGCTAGCGATCGCATTAGTATGCGTCGTTATCGTGATCGCTAGCGGGATTGTTTAGTGTGGCAGTACCTTAAGTAAGTGCATCAGGTCTAAGATGTATACAATAGTGTATGAAGCTTGTATTGTGAAATCTGGCGACAGAACCCCGTTGATGTATATGGCCAGTCCAAGGAGCCATCACCAGGATCCTTAAATACCTCATCTCCCTTTAAGACCTCTGTTCATAGATACTGCATGTCTCCCATGCAAAAGCACTGAACAAAAAGTGATCCATCCATAGTAAGTGGCGGGTAGGTGGAGGTATGCAGCGGATTTGTTGGCGGCCATCAGACTACTCACAAGGCTGCTGGATCAGGGGCCTGCAAATCTGTTTTTCTCAACTTTATCTTGAGGTGTTGGTGACATGTAAAGAAAAAAAAGCTAAATATCCCAATCAGATGACAACTTGGCTCTAATAAAGTCCCATCGGGGATAAGGTGGTGCCAACACCAGACTCATTTACAAATACATGCAATTGACAAAGACCTAAAACACAAAGACCTATTGACAGATCTGTCCAGAGCAGCAGGATAGTAGACTGTTCCCACAGATAAAAATGATGGGGCACTATAGAAAAAGGAAACTACTCACAGAGGGATGTGGCTCTGCCGTGGGTCCGCCTGCCTCAGTTCATCCTCTTCCACATCAGAGTCCCCTCCTGAACTACTTTCTGTGGCATCAGAGTCAAATCCTCGCTCACATGCCTGTAGAGTTGCAGACCCCGAAAAGCTTAGTCTCTCCAGTTCCCCAGCGGTTCCCCTCAAAAAAGCATCCACACTGGCACTTCCCACTTCTCCTCTACGCTGGGCATCAGCTTTCCGTGTTACCACAGTCAAACGATTGCGTGGAGTATCTGGACCTCGACCAAAGGCCGCCCCGACCAGACCTCCAAGTTGTTGATGGAGATGTCGTTCAACCTGCTTGGCTTGGACTAGCTGAAGCCTCTTCTGAATCGAGCGTGCCCTCTTTTCCATCTCCCCATGGCGCCGTAACAAGGCTTTCAAGTGTGTATCAGAACCATGCTCAACACGAGAGCCCTTCTGTTCATGTTCCTCATCGGGAGATCCGGGAGGAACAACTGGGGCTTTGACCCGAGGATCCAAAGCAGGAATGGCAAGGCTTGGGGGCTTGTCCACGGCTGGCTTTGCAGGTCGTTTGGCCAGTCCATTTAAAGGTCCTCCTTGGCCCCCTCTTCCAGAATTGGCAATTCCCCTCAGCTCCTCCAGGTTGAGCTCCAAAATGGAGGAACGCCCCGACACAGTGACTGAGACAAGATAGACCGTGGAGTGAAGACCCCAGCCAATTTTCCAGGCGTTCCACTGTAATTTGTTACCAGGTCTGGCGGGGCAGGTGGAGGAAGACAGCCGCCGTTGGTCTCACCAAGGGGGAGGGAGGATGATGGGGGCGCCAGCTTGAAGTGCAGGTTGTGGGCGTCAGGGGCAGGGTCAGTGAGAGCAGGTGCCATCGCAGCCATTCAGCACAAGGAATGGGGCAGGGGAGGGGGATGTTTCCCCAGTGGGGGGGCTGACGTTGGCCACACTGCCCCCAAGCAACTCCAATGAGGGGTACCTGGAGGAAAAAGAAAAATACAAAAGTCAACATCATGATGGAATTAAAAAAATATATATCTATTTACACAGTAATACAGATCTAACGCAGTGCACCACTATATGGACACAAATATATGAATTTAAGGGCAAAAATGACAAAAAAAAGTTGACAATGCATCAAAATACCATGTTTCTAACTGATCTCTACTTTCTGGTCCTTCTTAACACTCGGTAAATTACTTCTGTCGATCACTGGCCTCAGGCAGAAAATATCCGCAGCAGTCACGTGACCTCATGTCGGATGCCATCGCTGCGCCAGTCACGCGCCTCGCTTGTAAGGATGCCATCACGGCGCCAGTCACATGCCATCGCGGCGCCAGTCACGTGCCCGCGTGTCAGGATGTCACGCACCTCGCGTGTCGGGATGCCATCGCAGCGCCAGTCACGTGCCCACGTTTCATCGCGGCACCAGTCACATGCCCACGTGTCTGGATGCCATCGCGGTGCCAGTCACGCACCTCGAGTGTCGGGATGCCATCACGACGCTAGTCACGCAGCCCACGTTTCGGGATGCCATCGCGGCGCCAGTCACGTTTCGGGATGCCATCGCGGCGCCAGTCACGTCTCGGGATGCCATCGCGGCGCCAGTCACGTCTCGGGATGCCATCGCGGCGCCAGTCACGTCTCGGGATGCCATCGCGGCGCCAGTCACGTCTCGGGATGCCATCGCGGCGCCAGTCACGTCTCGGGATGCCATCGCGGCGCCAGTCACGTCTCGGGATGCCATCGCGGCGCCAGTCACGTGCCCACGTTTCATCGCGGCACCAGTCACATGCCCACGTGTCTGGATGCCATCGCGGTGCCAGTCACGCACCTCGAGTGTCGGGATGCCATCACGACGCTAGTCACGCAGCCCACGTTTCGGGATGCCATCGCGGCGCCAGTCACGTCTCGGGATGCCATCGCGGCGCCAGTCACGTCTCGGGATGCCATCGCGGCGCCAGTCACGTCTCGGGATGCCATCGCGGCGCCAGTCACGTCTCGGGATGCCAACGCGGCGCCAGTCACGTCTCGGGATGCCATCGCGGCGCCAGTCGTGCCCATGTGTCGGGATGTCATCGCGGCGCTAGTCACGAGCCCACGTGTTGGGATGTCATCGTGGCGCCAGTCACTGGCCCACGTGTGGGGATGCGATCGCGGCGCCAGTCACGGGCCCACGTGTGGATGCCATCGCGGCGCCAGTCACGGGCCCACGTGTGGGGATGCCATCGCGGCGCCAGTCACGGGCCCACGTGTGGGGATGCCATCGCGGCGCCAGTCACGGGCCCACGTGTGGGGATGCCATCGCGGCGCCAGTCACGGGCCCACGTGTGGGGATGCCATCGCGGCGCCAGTCACGGGCCCACGTGTCGGGATGCCATCGCGGCACCAGTCATGTGCCTGCGTGTCATCACTGCAGCAGGAAGCAGAGACCTGCAGGGGACTGGGCTTTGGCAGAAAGGGAGCAGTGGGGGAATCTTGAGGAAAGTTTTGCTTTTTAATTTTTAACCCAATATGATTATTGAAAAAAGAAAAATGTCAAAGTGGAAAACCCTGAAAAAGTACTCATCAATCTGCTGAGATTGAAAAGGATTCCTAGAAAAGGGGGGGGGGGGGAGGGGGGAGAACATCATACAATCTAAAAACATTAAGGGACCTCGTCATTTGCCAAAGATACAAATGATGGGCAAGTACCGTACAGGATTTAGGATCTAGAAGGAAATAAGTAATACGCAGGTCATGTGCTGGTGATAGGAAGAGTTCTAGCAAGGGGACAGCCAGCCATTCACACAGCTATCCCAGCCATACTCTGATACAACCCATTGTCCCATCAGACATAGCACTTCCAGGATATGGCTCTGTACCCCATGGCTTATTTATCACAAGAATGGCTCGGAACCACCAGAAAAGGAAAAGCTCACCTCTAAAGTTGGTGTGAATCGATTTGCAGGACCTGGTACATAGGTCACATCAGTAATCTGTGGCTGCTGGGTGGGAGCACCAAGAACCACCTTGTACCTCCCTGCAGCCATGCTCTTCTTTTAATTAGCCGGCCTGTCGTGGCGTTTTTGTTGCAGCATGACACCCGGGTATCAAATCAAAATTACAGCTGCAGATGTCGGGAGGTACATGATGGTTCTCAGGACTCCTGTCTAGCAGCCACAGATTACCGACATGGCCAATGAACTGGGTCCTGCTATTGGTTTCCCAGCATCTCTACTCATCTCCATTCTGGCTCATAAAGGGGTCCTCTGCTTGTTCCCTCCCCCCAGGAAGCACTAGTAGGATATCTGCACAGGCAGGGTCTTCAGGAGACAACCCGCTTCTCAATCTAGGATCTTACATCCATTAAAAACATCACAAAACTAATTTTCAGTTCAAAGTCTAGATTTCATTCATCACGACTCCACCAAGAGGTCCAGCCTTGGCAGTCACTGAAATACCAATTATTGTTATTTTGTATTGCTGAGACTTGAACTACACCCATCAGAGTCAGGACAGGACAGTGCCCGAGAGCCTAGTGCTAAAGTTTGGTATGAGACCTAACTTTTTGGGTTATTTTCTATGGACGCTTATGAACAACAGCCACAAGGTGGCTTCTCTACTAATCCATTCCCCTAAACCAGGGTTCCCCAACTCCAATCCTCATGAAATCCTGAAAACATGACCTGTTGGTGGGCCTTGAGGACTGGCGCTGTGGAACCCTGCTCTAAACGATCCACACCCCCAACCTGTCCCATCAGTTGCCGCCTCCTGAAGCACAGTCCTTAAATGGTCCTTATTGTCCAGGCAAACTCACGACACCACAAAGTTACTAAACGAGGCTCTGTTCACATCAGCGCCGTGCTTTATGTCTAGAGCAGAAGCCACGATGCAAAGCCCGACGGGCAACCTAAGGACCCCACTGACCAACAATGGTGTTTGGCAGGGAGCCGCTGCGTCAATCACTTTGATTAGATGGGAAATAAGATAAGACGCAATGGATGCGCCTAAATAAGTAAAAATTACCCAGAAAGTCAAGTGCCATCAACACATTTCTGGGCACAGTGGCCACCTTGGATAAATCGGATTCTGAAGGCCAAACAAGTCATCCAAGGTTGGTTTCACATCCAGAAAAGTCAAAAACTCTAAAGTTGATATTTGCTCTACACCGAACAAAAACAACCCGTAGTAACAATTACACAAGACTCCCCCATCCGGGGTGTGACACACAAGACATGTGACTGTAAAGCCAAGAACAATAATCTAGTTGGCCATGACAGCATCACTGTGGGTAAAGAAGGGGTTGCCCAGGATTAGAAAAAACATGGCTGCTTTCTTCTAGAGCGCCACACCTGTCCAATGGTTGCATCTGGTACTGCAGCTCAGCTGTAAAAGTGAATAGCGCCAACATGCAATATCACAGGAGTGGCGCGCTTTAGAAAGAAAGACTTTTAATTCTATTTCTCGGCCATCTCTTTAAGGCTGGAGATACAAACATCACAGAGTAATTCAAGGGAACTGCGACAAGAGTAACAAAAATCCAACTTTTTAGGCCCTGCTGCTTGCGGTGCCGTCCCATTCACTTACATTATGCTGCCATACAGAGATCTTTGGTCGTGACCCCAGTGGCCGTGTAGCCTCTTACCCCACCCCAAATCTGACATGTGAGGGGAATCAGCATTCATTGGTTCCCATACTCCTCACCGCTCCACAAAGTGATGTCTGCTCATTACACACGGCGTAAGGAAACTAATGTCAGCAATAACAGGCGGGGAGAAGAAATCCCAACGTGTTCATCAGCACTACAGGGCAGCATAATAAATTCCTAGCACTGCAGGAACTAAGTCTGAGACAAAGGCCAAGTACGAGGACTCGCAGGCTTACAATCTACCCAGAGGAGTGTGCGGAGGGTCCCGGGAGGTGGAAGCAGTGGGCACAGAGGTGACAGAGCCGCGGACGCCAATTAGAGAGGGCATGCAGGTACATGGGGAGATGGTGAAGTAGAATAGGCAGAGACCGGCTGGAAGCGGGCGACAGTCTTCACCGAGGGTCATAAAAGGTGCGACCATCACCCACAGAGTGATGAGACAGGAAGGATCAAGCAGAACACAAAGGACCCAAAAGGAGAAAGGTGGGTGGGAAGCTGCAGATATGAGGATGAGATAGGAGGACCCCACTACTACACATCAGGGGGAACAGACTGGGGGGCATGGCAGATTATCACAAGGAGAGCGGGCAAGGGCGGCAAAGCCTTATTAATCAGCAGTCTGCGGGCAGGCGACCATGGCAGCCACACTTCCATCTGTCACATGACGGCCCCTCCGCGCATACTGGGCTCTATAGGGGCCACAGCGCTACTCCTGCAGGCACAGTACATACAGTGCCCCTCCCCCACCGACACACAGGGTCAGGGCGGTGGCATGCAAGGGGTTACTGGAGGGGACCAGAGTGCAGGGGCCCTTTAAGAGCAATTTACATGTGGGCATTTAAAGTGGGGCGCGGGACAGGAAGGGGTTAAGAGGTGGGGAGTGCAGAATAAAAGGTGGAGAGACTTACAGGAGTGTGATAGTCCGGCAGCGCTGCCAGCAGGAGGGACGGGGGGCTCCGGCACCAGGGGGTCTTCTTATCCAACAGAATTCTTCTCCCCCCCCCCTCAGGGGGGCAATAGGGAAGGTCGGGGGGGCGGATAATAAAAAATGTAACGTGCTCCTAGTCAGAGTTCCCAGGACAGAATGCACCGAGCCCCGGGGGGAAGAAAACCGGCCGAGAGCCTCCCCGAGGGGCAAAACCTGGGGCCGGGGCGCTGCAGTGGCCTCCCCCGAGCTAGCGCCGGATCCTGGGGAGGAGGGGCAAAATGGCGCCGTCAGAGAGACGGACGGAGAGGAAGACTGCGAGGGAGGGGGAGGTGGAGACTCAGATCGGGGGGAGGAAGCGTGGAGAGGAGGGGCTGTCAGCACTGGCGGCTGCTCCCAGGCTCCCCCGTGTGGCCAGCACAGGCGGCTGCTCCCAGGCTCCCCCGTGTGGCCAGCACAAGCGGCTGCTCCCAGGCTCCCCCGTGTGGCCAGCACAGGCGGCTGCTCCCAGGCACCCCCGTGTGGCCAGCACAAGCGGCTGCTCCCAGGCTCCCCCGTGTGGCCAGCACAGGCGGCTGCTCCCAGGCTCCCCCGTGTGGCCAGCACAGGCGGCTGCTCTCAGGCTCCCCCGTGTGGGCAACATGAGGAATGACGGCGCAGTACAGAGGCGCCCTGTCCTGTTACTCGCCCCCCCTGCAGCGCAATGTCATTACCACAAACCCACCTCATGGTTGTCAGGGGCCAGCTTCATTTCCGTGGAGGAGCCATTATTTACAGAGGTGTAAACTTAAATATCGTGGGCCCCAATGCAAAATGCAAACTATCTGGGGTCTATTATCCTATCAAGCTCACATATGAACTGAAGGGAACTTTTGGGACCCTGCACTCACTATAGTTATGGTTGTTTGGGACCCTCCATAATATCAGTATCCACCTTGTGACCCTGATAAAAATGACCAAAAACATATACATTTGGCACCAAAATTCAGAGTGTACGGTGATAAGGGGTATCTACAGGGGGTGCAGAGGCAGAAGTCTCATGGTGTCTGAGAGGGCACACAGTAGGTAGAATTTGGGAGGGACCAGTTCCAAATTATTCATTGGGGCCCAGGATCCGCCTTTCATAAGAAGGACTACCTCATGACAGCAAAACTTGTACTACAGCATCCACTATCCCAAAACTTCTGATAATCCATAGACAATTAATCGTAATTTCTCTAATCCAGAGAAACACCACACAGCGGATGTAGCGCACAAGTATATGGTTCTGCAGAGGACACCAGTGTCACCCACTGTCCGTGGGTGAAGACAACTCCTCACTCATCTGGATTTTACTGCCTTTACCATGAGGAGCAGTGAGAGGGACAGGAGGGTTAAAGCTCGTGACCGGCTATGTGTAGTGACGACGCACAGAGGAGAAGCACACGGCAGACGGGCCGGGGCCAGAATTGGGTTAGGTGACTTTATTGTAATGGTCAAAATTAAAAATGAGACAAAAACCCTTCAGGTGAAAAATGGAAACCTTTTGAAAATCTCTACAATGCACATGATGATATTTCCAATGATGCAGCAGCTGCCAGAGCATGCTGGGAATTGTGGTTCCACAATAGACAGCGTTGAAGGCCACTGTGTTAGCCCCCAACCAACAAGGTTGTGAAGGGCTCAAACACTTCAATACACAAAGTTACAAAAAGCAGCTGCAGGCAGAGTCTCACAGATCTGTGCAATCAAAGCACGTCCAAAATAAGATATGGTTTACACGGACCGGCCGGCAGACAAATGATTAGATTGGTGGTCGTGTAAGAGCCTGTGTACACCGGTAGACAATGCTCAATAATCACTATCCGATCACCCCGTGCGCATGCCTTGCCATTGTTCTCAGCAGCACGAGTCCTGTTTACACAGAACAATGTGCTGCCGAAAATTATTTTTATGCATTCTTATACAGGTCCTTCTCAAAAAATTAGCATATAGTGCTAAATTTCATTATTTTCCATAATGTAATGATTACAATTAAACTTTCATATATTTTAGATTCATTACACACCAACTGAAATTTGTCAGGTCTTTTATTGTTTTAATACTGATGATTTTGGCATACAGTTCATGAAAACCCAAAAATCCTGTCTCAAAAAATTAGCATATTTCATCTGTCCAATAAAATAAAAGTGTTTAAAACAAAATAAAAAAAAAACCATCAAATAATATAGTTCAGTTATGCACTCAATACTTGGTCGGGAATCCTTTTGCAGAAATGACTGCTTCAATGCGGCGTGGCATGGAGGCAATCAGCCTGTGGCACTGCTGAGGTGTTATGGAGGCCCAGGATGCTTCGATAGCGGCCTTAAGCTCATCCAGAGTGTTGGGTCTTGCGTCTCTCAACTTTCTCTTCACAATATCCCACAGATTCTCTATGGGGTTCAGGTCAGGAGAGTTGGCAGGCCAATTGAGCACAGTAATACCATGGTCAGTAAACCATTTACCAGTGGTTTTGGCACTGTGAGCAGGTGCCAGGTCGTGCTGAAAAATGAAATCTTCATCTCCATAAAGCATTTCAGCCGATGGAAGCATGACGTGCTCCAAAATCTCCTGATAGCTAGCTGCATTGACCCTGCCCTTGATGAAACACAGTGGACCAACACCAGCAGCTGACATGGCACCCCACACCATCACTGACTGTGGGTACTTGACACTGGACTTCAGGCATTTTGGCATTTCCTTCTCCCCAGTCTTCCTCCAGACTCTGGCACCTTGATTTCCGAATGACATGCAAAATTTGCTTTCATCAGAAAAAAGAACTTGGGACCACTTAGCAACAGTCCAGTGCTGCTTCTCTGTAGCCCAGGTCAGGCGCTTCTGCCGCTGTTTATGGTTCAAAAGTGGCTTTACCTGGGGAATGCGGCACCTGTAGCCCATTTCCTGCACACGCCTGTGCACGGTGGCTCTGGATGTTTCTACTCCAGACTCAGTCCACTGCTTCCTCAGGTCCCCCAAGGTCTGGAATCGGTCCTTCTCCACAATCTTCCTCAGGGTCCGGTCACCTCTTCTCGTTGTACAGCGTTTTCTGCCACATTGTTTCCTTCCAACAGACTTCCCATTGAGGTGCCTTGATACAGCACTCTGGGAACAGCCTATTTGTTGAGAAATTTCTTTCTGGGTCTTACCCTCTTGCTTGAGGGTGTCAATGATGGCCTTCTTGACATCAGTCAGGTCGCTAGTCTTACCCATGATGGGGGTTTTGAGTAATGAACCAGGCAGGGATTTTTAAAAGCCTCAGGAATCTTTTGCATGTGTTTAGAGTTAATTAGTTGATTCAGAAGATTAGGGTAATAGGTCGTTTAGAGAACCTTTTCTTGATATGCTAATTTTTTGAGACAGGTTTTTTGGGTTATCAGGAGTTGTATGCCAAAATCATCAGTATTAAAACAATAAAAGACCTGACAAATTTCAGTTGGTGTGTAATGAATCTAAAATATATGAAAGTTTAATTGTAATCATTACATTATGGTAAATAATGAAATTTAGCACTATATGCTAATTTTTTGAGAAGGACCTGTATATCATTTCAACCCGATGAAGGAACGCTATTCATTGTAAGGGTACTTACTCACTGGCAAAGAAAACGTCCAACACTCGCATGTGAAATCCCAGCTCCGGCGCCGGCACTCGGGAGTGGAGCGAGCAGCTGCATAGAAATACATGCAGCCGTTCGCTCCACTCCCGAGTGCCGGCGCTGGGATTTCACATGCGAGCGTCGGGCGATTTCCTCGCATGTGTGATCCCGGCCTAAAGGTGCATTTTCAACAATCTTAAGAAACCCAGATATTTTACCCCTTAACAACCTTACCTGCCAATCTCACCCCAGAAAAGGTGTCACAGATCAGATCATGTTATCGGTGCTGCTCACCTCTCGATGCAGTAGAGAGTGGTGCCACAATAACCCTGGCTTATGTTACGCTCAGTTCACGTGTCCAGTAGTCATTTCGTTAGAACTAGTGATGAGTGAATGTGCTCGAATAAGGTGTTTTCTGAGCAAGCTCAGGTGCTAACCGAGTGTCTTCAGCATGTTCGAATATGTTAATCAAATAATAGTCCTAGCGGCTAATTGACAACCACAACACATGCACGGATTACCTGTTCGTTAGGCCATCCCTGCATGTGTTGCGACTGTCAAACAGTCACGAGACATGCAGACGCAGGGACTCGAATATACAAGTGCTTCTCACTAAATTGTCAAGAAGAAGATGAGACACCAGACCCAACAATGCAGACGAGCTGAAAGCAACCTGGGCTTCCATAACACCTCAGCAGTGCCACGGGCTGATCACCTCCATGCCACGCCGCTTTGATGCAGTAATTGATGCCAAAGGAGCCCCGACCAAGTATTGAATGCATTTACTGAGCATACATTTCAGTAGGACAACATTTTGGAATTTAAAGTCATTTTTCAAGCTGGTGTTATAAAGGATTCTAATTTACTGAGATAATGACTTTTAGTTTTCATTGGCTGTAAGCCATAATCATCAACATTAACCGAAATAAACACATGAAATAGATCAATCTGTTTGTAATGACTCTATATAATATACGAGTTTCACTTTTTGTACTGAAGAACTGAAGTAAATTTTTGAGGATATTCTAATTTTGTGAGAAGCACCTGTAATATTCTAGCACGTTGCAGACACTCGGTTATCACCGGAGCGTGGTTGGATAACACCTTATCCGAGCACGTTCACTCATCACTAGTTAGACCGGATCCAGTAGTAATCCAAGTTGTGCAGACACAGCATTTTAGTCCGTTTTTAAATAGTTGATTTCAGGGTTCGACAAACCCGGGCGCCAGGTCACCAGTGGCGCCTAGAAAATCATGCCTGGCGCCCGAGTTTGTCGGGGCCATGAGCAGGCGGGGGGGCCCACTCGCCGTCGGGCACCCCGGCGCCCGTTAGCAGAGGAGAGCGGTGTCAGCGCCGCCACCCGCCCCCGCCTGCTCAAGGCCCCGGCAGCAGCTGGCACAATACTTACCTCTCCCGTGCCTCCGCTGCCGCAGCTCCGGGCTCCAGGGGGCACCGGCGCTTCCTCTCACAGCAGCGCCGCTGAATGACGTCATCATTCAGCGGCCGGCTGTGGCAGAGAGCGCGGACGCCGGACAGGTGAGATGTGTGTGTCTGTGTGTATGTGAGAGAGTGCTTGTGTGCTGCATGTGTGATGGTGGTGGGGGGAGGGCAGTGATGATGGGGAGGCATTGATGATAATGGGGAGGCATTGATGATGATGGGGAGGCATTGATGATGATGGGGAGGCATTGATGATGATGGGGAGGCATTGATGATGATGGGGAGGCATTGATGATGATGGGGAGGCATTGATGATGGGGAGGCGATAATGATGATGGGGAGGCGATGATGATGATGGGGAGGCATTGATGATGATGGGGAGGCGATGATGATGATGGGGAGGCGATGATATGATGAGGAGGCAATGATGATGATGGGCAGGCATTGATGATGATGGGGAGGCCATGATGATGATGGGGAGGCAATGATGATGATGAGGAGTCAATGATGATGATGGGGAGGCGATGATGATGAAATGAAAAAAAAAATTCTGGCTCCTAAATTTTTTGGCTGGCTCCTAGATTCTGAACAACCTTGTCGACCCCTGGTTGATTTCAGCTAAACTCGTTTTTTTTTTTTAATGGAATACGGATTGTTAATCAGTGATCAGTTTCTCTTTCATCTGTAACGGATCCGTTTTTTGCTTAATGGATCCAGCAGAGATCAGTTATTTAAAAACAGACTAAAAGGATTGCTACTGGATGCATTCTACAGATTATTACTGGACATGTGAACAGTGCTTTAGTAGGATAGGCAGTCGCTTTGTGATGGGTGGAGGACCATCCTGCGAGACCCCTTCCCAACATGACAACACTTTAGCAGCTTCTCTGACCAGCATTGGTAGCATCTTCTCAAGTGACCGTGGCTGTGTAGCATTTCCCATCACTTCAGGTGGACAGGAATGATGCCATGGAGGGCAATATTGTGCCCACACTGCACACTTATGGATCGGTGACGGGTCCATTACCAGAAAATTACTGCATATCCAATTTGCAGAATCTACAAATTTACACCAATAAAAAACACCATCAGATTGTGGGAACAGCTATCCCCATCGATGGCATGGCTGTGGACACCTTGCGGTGTAAGAACACCAGTTGAATGGGTTAGATTGAGAGCATACGATCCTGTGGCCGGTGGGCTTACATGTAGAGAGCAGGGCCAGTGCTGCGGACAGAGAACGGTCTGTGCACTCCCTGCAGACATTGGTGTGGGTGTGGAGCCTACAATGAACACACACCTGGACGGCATTACACCACTCCCTGGGAATGTTAATCGCTCTGCTGCGGCCTTTTTCAGTATGGTAGGCCGGTGACAGCGGTATACACCTTGTGCTTGTAGATCTGGAGTGTTTGATCACCCGTAATGCCACAAACGGACAGTTTCATAAAAGTTGATCATGACATTTTATTAAAGGACAGTGTGGGTAAATAGCAAGGCTGCCATCACTCACATTGTTTTACCTATAGACTGGTTCAGATCCCAGCACACTTGGAGAAATCTGCAGACAATCAGATGGGGTGGTCTGTGTATGTCAGACAGCAAACGGGCTAATCCAGACGAGTGCATTTTCAGCCTCTGCGTGACGGCCCCCCACCCAGAACAACTGCAACCAGTACTGATGCACATGGGTTTTTTCAGTATGCACTGTTCAGGGATATTTTACGGACCAGTATAGTGCGTGCGATTAAAAGCAGTTCCTGCATCCGTCCGCAGAACAGACCAGCGCATAGATCCCATCAAGTCTGCACTTTGTACACGTGACAGGCTTTTTATTTTCCAAAACAGGTCTACGTCTCAATTCATACATGTCTATTAGTGAATGTCCTCAGATAAGGTCTTATCCGAGCACGCTCAGGCGCTTACTAAGAAACTTCAGCATGCTCGAGTCCCTGCGCCATGTATTGCGGCTTTTCGACAGCAGCAACACATGCAGTGATTGCGGGTTTGTTAGGAAATCGCTGCATGTGTTGCGGCTGTCTAAAAGCCGCGAGACATGCAGCTTCGGGGTCTCAAACATGTTATTCGAGCACGCCGAAGACACTTGGTTAGCACCTGAGCGTCCTCAGATAAGACCTTATCCAAGGACATTCACTCATCACTAATGTCAATGCTGAACTGTAGAAACATATGACAGGCCCTAGCAGTCACGTGCCATACATACAAACATCCCTGCCGAGACCGGTGATTGGCTGCAGGGGTCACATGAACACTACAGAACCTGGTGGTGATCAGTAGAGCTGGCGGTAAAGTTCAATCTGTAGGTTACGGTCTAATTTTATATCACTCCCTGCTCTTGTATTATCCAACAAACCCCATCAATGAATAAACATACGCTAAAAGGCGTCCCTTTCACATACCCTTGGCCAGGTTACATTAGGGTCCCTCACCCCAAAACTAACGAGGTGTTATATCGAATTTATTGTGTAGGATTTTTTCTTTTTATAAACTGTAGTGTATGGCAGCCATATTTACATGTATGAGTGGACATCAGCCACATATAGCCATATATAACCTTGCCTGGAGCTGCCAGGTAATTGCTGCACTACACATTCACCTTTGCGGTTGCTCGGACCCAGTACTGTGCCAGATGCAGGCGCTGCAGATCGGACATACCTTACAATGCCTCTATAGGGCACCATATTGCTTCTTTCCCCTAAAAACTTTGCTCCAGCACAATATATTTTGGAATATTTTCATGTCCCATAAGGGCTAACTGCAGAACTAATAAGACGACTATTTAATCGCTTCTTCTCGTCCGCACAAACAACTTTTACTAAACTTTTTTCCATTCTTTTAGCGTGGCCCTCATTTTCTCGAGAGCCCGGCCAGACGCAGCTCGGGGTACGCATTGGTCTTTGTTCTCTACTGTACAGCCCTGCAGGATATGTTGACACTATAAATAAAAGCACACTGTCAGCAGCTGCAGCGGTGGCCACTAGAGGGCCACCTCCACACGCCAGGAATGCACCAAAGAGCCTCCCGCGCACAACACAAACAACCTAGGGAGGGGCGTGATGTCACAGAGGGGAGAGAGCAAAGCATGCAGGGTAATGTAGTCCTGGCAGAGCCCACAGGCACAATGCAAAACAAGCATGCTGCTGCCTCCAGCTCAGTGCAGCATGCTCCTGCTTACAGATAGGGCTCCCACACTGCGGGAGCACCAGCCTAGCATTCACCGCGCCGCAGCTGGAAATCTGCAGTGGAGGAAATAGCTAGAAACCAAAGCTGGCATTTTAGAAATTCAGACCTGTATTGCATGCATGATCTGGAATCCTTCCGACCCGTGACACTGCAGATCCTTTATTTACTGGGGGTCACCCTAGTGCACGGGGCTTGACGTATCGCATAAAACGACAGCGCTGTGCAGAAGAGCTTGCAATCTAGCGGACGCTGGCTCATTCGTAATACTAGAGCTGACAATCGTTACAAGACGTGGCATCATAATTCCGCCAAATTAATCCTATCCAGGCACAGGCGATGGTGCCGACCCCATACAATACACTTGGGATTAAAGACGTCATTATACAGACCGCTCCTGGAATAATTATCCCTTTTTCTATACAATCCAGGGGTGTCCTGGTAATCTACAGGCGGGGGTTCATTGTGCTAATGGAAAACAAAGCGCACATCGCCGTACTCTGTAATTCTATCACATTAGACACCAACCACGAGGTCACAGTACATTAGGCAAAAAAACCAGCCTGCCCCGATAGCACTGCCCAGTTACGCCACCATGAAACTAACCCCCCCGTCTCAGTTTCGCTTCGTTTACACTGATAATATTTTTAAAATGAGCAGAAATTAGTAAATGGCTCCTCTCATCCCCCAATACCTCACTGACAACTGTGTTACATAAGAGTTGTATTTCTTCAATGGATTGGGATAAGATATTACCTACAGTAAATGCTAGAAATAGAAGAAAAAAAAACGAAGCCCACTAGGGTATAGGAGTAAAAAGGTGGTGGTAGTAAGAGGGGGTGGGGGGGGGGGGGAACGACGACGGATATGTCACGCTAATAGATTAAAAAAAAAAAAAAAAACTCCCCAAAAACTACAAATCCCATAACACCCTAAAGAAAAAAAAAAAGTTCCTGAAATACATATCTTTAAAAGTATATTCACGGGTCTGGGTCATGTGAAAAGTGAGAAGGGGGCTGGCCTGCAGAGCTTACACTTTTGCAGCAGGATTGCGGGGGTTTGGTGGGGAGGGTCCTTAGCATGGCAGGCTGACATGGAGGGAAATTCCAAAACAATAGAGGTAAGGAAGGCGTGGACCTAAAGCAAATGTGGTAGGAAGCCCTATTAAAGGCAAAGGGTGTACTTACAGGCAGAAGAGGGGGTGCTCCTGGGCGCAGGCGAGGGAAAAGCTGCGGATCTCAGCACAGAGACGGCGCCGATCATTGCTGCTGCCTCTGAATCATATTCCAGCTTTGCACTAACCACACACAAGCTGCACTAATGTGAGCTCCTGCAACACCCCCTCCCCTCTACACCACCAGGATGAGTCCACGGAGCCCCCAGGGGAGGACACCATGCACCTCTAAGCCGCAAAGGCACGACAAACGAATACAGCAAGCCAAGGAAGCCGGGCAGGGCTCCAGCCAGCACCACGGGCACTTAGATAAAAAGGACGTAATGCATTTGTGCCAGATGAGCCAAACATTTGCATGTCTGCAAGAAGAGCGCTACCCTTTCTGCCTTCTCAATGGTATTTCCAACTGCTGCTTGCTCAGAAAAATGGGAGTGCAGTACCGGGCTGTGGCCACCAGAGGGGAGCGGAGCTTACACAACGTGTCATATGCTGGAGTTCATTTACCACTGGTCTTATTACGCAACAGGCGTATAATGCACGGATTACACGAGCTGCTAATATCTGACGCCATAAGGCCGGGTTCAGACGGCGTATACTAAATCGTCTATTTACCATCCAGACGATTCTGCTTCCATACACAATCGCTTTGTCCATCCGTATGCCATATGGGTTTGACATGAACAATTAAAAAAATAATAAAAGGCCAAATGCAGCGTCCTATGCTAACAACTGCACTGGATCTGTGATAGACACATGACATACGGATCAAAGTACCGCATGCCGCGTTTTCTTACACGCAGATCATCGGTCCGTGTGTAAAAACGTGCATGAGAACAGCCACCTTGACTTGCATTGGTCCCTGTGTCCAGATGCCACCTGTTTAAAAGCACTTTTAAAACACTGGTGTGAACAATGGCTTAGGCTGGGTTGAGACGTGTGTATTTCACGGTCCATATATGGACCTCAATGTTTGGACTGATCGTGGGTCTTTCAACCAGGACTACAAACCTGATTATGTAGACAAAGCTGTAAGTTCAATCCACTGGCAGTCCAGGCATTGCGGTCTGAGATAAATTCTCACACTTCTATAATTACAGTAATAAAGACACTAATTAGGCTAATAAATAGGACTTTGTACCATGTGATCCAAATGCAAAACAACCCCTCTACGTTGGGGCGTTAACACTTTTGCTTTTAGTTTCTCCTTAGCAGTAGTCAGTAACATCCATCTATTGCTAAACTGCAATTCCTAACATGCCTGTAAAGCAGTAGTCTCAAGCCCTTGACTGTCCAGGCATGCTGGGAGTTGTAGTTTCTCAACAGCTGGAGACCAAATAGTTCTAAAAACATTAGAAAACCTCCCGACATCCAACAGCCCCATGTGGTGGATATTCATCCAGTATCCCGTTAGATAAGAATCCTATAAACGTGGTCACACAGTGCAGATGGCTTTGCACATGCACTGAGGGCCAATGGCGGCAGGAATGTGAGACAAAGTCATTGCAGAATATCGGCCGTGTGACCGGTGGCACCTCGTGGCCGCACCCGAATCCAGACATGCTACAAAATCCGCTTCAGGAAACAAAAAATGCCAGCATTTCCTCAAGTGTCATCCAGTTCCAATAACTCTGCCGATTTGCCGGTCTGAAAAGACGTAGCGTGTATAGACCCTATAGGGGCTAAAAGTGCCCATTCTGTAGATCAGTAAAAGTCCCAACAGCTGTCCCACCTCGCCAGATCTATAAATTATCACCTATCCTGATGACAGATCATATCTTTGCTGGACACCCTCTTAAAGCTTGAAATCCCTTTAATCCATTTTTGTCACTGAATCCCAATGCAAAATTTCTACAAGTAAGGCTAGTAGAGACTTTTCATAAAATCATGGGTGACCAATTGGGAAAAAAATGTGATCATGGACAGTCACTGTAATCCATTGCTTTTACAGTAAGCTGCATTGGAGCATATGCCTAAGGCCACGTTCACACATTCAGTATTTGGTCAGTATTTTACATCAGTATTTATAAGCCAAAACCAGGAGTGGGTGATAAATACAGGAGCGGTGACGTGTTTCTATTATACTTTTCCTCTGATTGTTCCTCTCCTGGTTGTGGCTTATACTGACCAAATACTGAACGTGTGAATGTGGCCTATAAGCCCATTCACACAGGCAGGTTATACCAAGCTGATCAAGTTATAAAGGCCACAGTAGAGAAAATTTGTCAGAACTCAGAAATTGTGTATGGGGCTTGATGATTCTCCCCAGATGATGTCGGGGTAGAGAAGGATCAGGCCCATTGTGTTTCAGCGGCCGATCCCTTTGGGGATGAGCCGCCCCCATAGGAGTCTAACATATATAGACAATACAGGAGAGCTCGGCTGAGCGTTACTGTATATGGGTGATCAAGGAAGACAGATGTGAAGTGAATGAGCATTCGGCCAACAGTTATCTAATGTGTATGGGGGTCTTAACAAGTTGACCAGCACTTGATTAAAGATCCCTTTACACAAGCCGATGCATAATGTATGGGGGTGAGCCATTGTTAATACGATCATATTATATGGTGATTTTTTATTTTTTGGCAGCATAAAAGAGGTGGTCAGCCAACAAAAAGTCACCTGCTTGTTCGTAGGCCGATCACCGCCATATTTACATGTAATCAGGAACGAGCGTTCTTATTTAGGAAGGTTATCGGCCAAAGAAAAGGGTCTTCAAAGAACCTAATAGTGTCTATACACACGCGTATGTACCCCGTGACCCGCCATGTCTAAGCAGTTACTTAGATCCAGCCATTGTATATAGATTCATAAGTGAATACGTGACTGGTAAAAAATAGGCGCAATGTCCAGATATCAGATCTGTCCAGGTTACCTGCATCCAGAAGATCCACATGTTGATGGCAAGATATCTCTGTCCATGCGCAGTGATGAAGCCAAAACCACATAGAAACACACAAATGGTCGTATCCAGCCTGGGAAAGGGGCATCTGTACAAATAAGAAGAGCCATATATTATGTATGAGAGCTAAAACGGCCCCAAATAGAGCAACCAATAAGATTTCCCTCAGCTTCAAGGGCATGCTGAGAACAGTAGTTCCACACCGACTGGAGAAGCTGAGGTTGGCAATCTAGGCCGCTATGAAACACAGTAGGCCTCATTTATCAAGTGTTTTTCTGGCCCATAGCAACCAATCACAGCACAGATTCCATTTCTTAAACTGTGGTGGTAAAATGAAAGTCAAGCTGTGATTGGATGCTGTGGGCAGACACTTGGTGAATATGCCCCTTTAGAGTATGGTGGCATTTTTCGCTCTGTATTTTTTTTAATGTATTTTTTGGGGGGTGATGAAGAGGGGCTGACTCTGATGCCATGTTCACCAGGAGTCTATAAAACACAGTGATTAAACACAGCTTCCTGTTATTGCCTTTTAACTCAATCTCCACCACAGTCATTTTTTCTTTCACAATGTTATTGTTGTCCGTACAAATACGGCTACACCCAATTAAGTTTTTAATGTTTTACACCTTTAACCCCTTCCCGACATCCAACACATGTCAGGTGCAGGCATATTGTGCACACTCAGTAGCTGAGCCTGCTTCATACCCAACAGATGCCGGCTCTATTACCAAATCAGCATCTGCCGGTAACAGCGATCGGAGCCAAGCTCCTATTGCTGCTGTTTAATCCTTTAAATGATTTTCTGTTTTTAAGGTGTGTGGTCCCAGGGAAGTGCCATTCTGGGCACCCATCGTGCCATCAACAACCTCGCGACGAGATCCTGTGATGTCGATGGGTTGCCGCATCAGTCATATTTGTACTCCTGTGGGCCACATAGGACACCGTCATTTTAGGTATATACCGCACCACTTTTGTATTGTAGAACAAGCGATCAGACAACCGCAGGTTCAAGTGTCCTAACGGGATTAAAAAAAAGTTTTAAAAAAATTAAATTAAAAATATATAAAAAAAATGTAATTAAAAATATATAAAAAAACAATTCTAAAAACATAATTTTAATCACCCCATTAAATATACGGTACATATATATTTTATATAAATATTCAGTACTGTCACTCATTTGGTCCATATGGTAAATGCTGTATAAAAGCATAAGTCTTTTGCTTGCCAAAAAATGCAATGATAAATGATCAAAACATCGTATGTGCCCCAAAATGGTATCAATATAAAAATCAGACAGCCATCCTAAAAGCAATACCTCACACAGCTCTATCACTGAGAAATAAAAAAAATGTTACAGGTCTCGCTACACACGTTATTTTTTATTACATTTTGGGGGAGGGAAAATACAAATATTAATATAAGCAGTTTAATTTTTTATGGCATTCACAAGATAATTAATGTTATATATTTAAAGTTTAGTCTTTTATAGATGTTGCAATATGTTGGTTGTGATAGGGTGACAGAGGTCTCTCCTCTATCAGTCTAACCAACTGTGTTGGGGTACAAGTCTTGAAGATTCTCCGGGAAGTGCCAGGAGCAGGTGGTTATGTGACCACAAGTATGCAATTTGTAAAGTTCCGGACACATTCTGACTAGACGTGTCTGGCCTCACTCAATGTCATGTATTGGGTGAAGCCAGACACGTCTAGTCGGAATGTGGCCTTAAGTTTACAAATCACATATCTGTGGTCACTTGACCACCTGCTCCAGGTGTTGGCCCTGAAAAAGTCTCAAAGCGCGACTGCAGACTTGTAGCCTAAGGCCAACAACCCCTTTATGAATATGGACTTAATACAGGAGGGTTCCAATATAGTGGATTCAAGTTGTGCCTATAATATGTGTCATTGGAATGGCCGTGATGTCATTATAAATTTCCTCTGCTAGATGGTATGTCATTTTTTTTTCAACAAATTGTTTACTACACAGACCTCATCACAGCAAAACTGGCCTTGCTACCCCTATCAGCCAATCAGAGATCATCTTCTATTTCTTAAATTGCCATGTAAAAATGAAAGCTGTCCTATTGCTGTGGACAAGGCCAACTTTCTTTTTTTTATCACTTACTGCTGTGGCTTTTTTTTTCATTCATGCACTTTTTGTTTTTTTTCCCTCATCTCTTTTTCTAACTTTTTGGATTTTTATAGCCAACAAAGCCATAAAAGTACTTGTTTTATTTTTGTGGGACAAGTTGTCGCTTTGAATGGCACCATTCACTTTATCATAAAATATACTATGGGGAAAGAATGAAAACCCCGCGCAATTCTGCCATTGTTTGTTGGGTTTCACTTTTACAGCGTTCAACTGAGCAGGAAAAATTCTGTGATATTAGGATTCTCCAGGTCAGTTAAATTATGGCAATATCAAACTCACACAGATTTTTTTTTTAATCGAGTGGTGAAAAAAAAAATCGAAAGTATGGAAATCTTTTTTTATTGTGTCAGCATTTAAGGCCTCTAGTTTTCCGTCCATGGAGCTGTATCGGGGCTTATTGTTTGGGTGTCAAGTTGATGTTTTCATGATACCATTCTGAGGAACGTATTAATATATAACATATTAATTGCTTTTTATTGCCTCTTTTTTTAGGTAGGTGCATCGAAAAACATCAAATCTGGCATTTTGGGTTTTTTTTTGTCTTCATGACACAATTAATTTGATATTTTTATAGATCGGATTATCAGGCATAGCAATAGCAGAAATGTTTATTTATTTTAAAAGGGTAAATGGGATTTAAAAAAAAATCTAACATTTTTGAAAATGTATTAGTTTCAAAAGGGACTTGAACCTACAACTGTATGATCGTGCATTCCATATACTGAAATACTGCTGGTATTGTAATCTAGCACATCATGCTTTGGGTGGGTTTAACTTAGGGTCCCGTCACACTCTTAAATGTCCCAGCGATCCCACCAACGATAAGACGTGGATGGGATCGCTGGAAAATCGTTAGCTGATCGCTGGTGAGCTGTCACATGGGGAGACTCACCAGCGATCAGGACCAGCGAGCACGCTGGTATCCAATGTACACATCGGGTAACAAAGCACCGCGCGGCAACTAGTTACCCGATATGTACCCTAGATACCGGCTCTCAGCGCTCTACAGCAGAAGCTGGGAGCCGGTAACCAGGCTACACATCGGGTAACTAAGCACCGCGCGGCACCTAGTTACCCGATATGTACCCTAGATACCGGCTCTCAGCGCTCTACAGCAGAAGCTGGGAGCCTGTAACCAGGGTACACATCGGGTAACTAAGCACCGCGCGGCACCTAGTTACCCGATATGTACCCTAGATACCGGCTCTCAGCGCTTTACAGCAGAAGCTGGGAGCCGGTAACCAGGGTACATATCGGGTAACTAGGTGCTGCGTGGTGCTTAGTTACCTGATATGTACATTCGATACCAGCTCGCTGATCGTTGTTCTCCTGCTGTCACACGCAGCGATGCGCGCTGGCCAGCAGGAGAACAACAATGAAAAAATGGTCCAGGACATTCAACGACGATCAGCGATACCCAGCAGGGGGGCTGGTCGTTGCTGCGTGTCACACTAAGCGAGATCGCTGTTGCGTCACAAAATCGGTGACGCTTCAGCGATCTCGCTAGCGATCTCGCTTAGTGTGACGGGGGCTTTACAACTGTTCTTCCTCCAGGCTAAGATACATGTATGCTTATGCGTCTGGCATACTTACCTCACTGACTGCCGCTGCATTCTGTGTTTCTCACAATTCCCACTACACAATGTTCTCGTTTTGTATGGTGATACTGGGATGTTTTGTCCTGAAAATAAAAAAAAAACACTCAAACATAATTTTTATTTTAATAAATTAAATAAATTACGATCTGATTGGATCCAGCGCATTTTATGCACATTATTGTATTTTTTTTACATTTTATTTTTCTTAAACATAATTTGTATTTCTCCTCTGTTAAGTTGTAATTTGCATCTGT
Organism: Oophaga sylvatica; assembly: GCA_033576555.1. Classification (NCBI taxonomy): domain Eukaryota; kingdom Metazoa; phylum Chordata; class Amphibia; order Anura; family Dendrobatidae; genus Oophaga; species Oophaga sylvatica. Next base: position 124,526,034 of record JARQOD010000003.1, read on the forward strand.
ATAGTTCTCTCTGTTTTTTTGATTTCCAAATGGACCAATGATAATGATGTACATATATTCTAAGTATTTAAAGGGGTATTACAACTTTTCGTATAAGGCCGGCGTCACACTAGCGAGTTTGATGCGAGTTAGTTGCACGACTTTCTCACATCAGCACCCGGCACGGCCGCTCGCTCTCGGACCAGAGTGCGCGGCGGCATAGAAATACATGCAGCCGCGCACTCTGGTCCGAGAGCGGGCGACCGTGCCGGGTGTTGATGCGAGTAAGTCGTGCGACTAACTCGCATCAAACTCGCTAGTGTGACGCCAGCCTAATGAAGTTATACAATCCTGCCTTGATTCCGCTCAGTTTTCAAGATCTCTGCTTGCTGTTATTCAATGGGAAACATTAATGTTTGCTTCCAGGGGATATACATGTGACAATGTGGCTCTCTGCACTACAGTGACCCTTAAATCTTACTTACTACTACCCCTTTAATCTCTAGAATACCTGTAAGGCGACATTCACACAACCATATTTTCGGTCCAAGTGCTGTCGGTGGACAAAACAGATAGCACTAAAAACCAATGTTGTTCAATAGGGCTGTTCAGATGACCATTTTTTCTTTTTTAACATCTGTATTTTTCTAATAAGAACTGAATTATTTTATATCCTTGTGTGATCTTAGCCTAAGTGATGCTTGAAGTGCTTAACGAGAACTTGTCATCAGAAAATGACCTAGGGCTTAACCCCTTTCCGTCGTCGGGCGTAATAGTACACCGATGTCGGACTCCCTCCCTTTGATGTGGGCTTTGGCGGTGATCCACATCTTTCCTGGGACATGGCAACTGTTTTGAACAGCTGACATGTGCCCGCAATAGCCGCGGGTGGAATCGCGATCCATCGGGGCTATCAACTAGGTAAATGCCGCTGTCAAACGCTAACAGCGGCATTTAACAAGCGCTTCCAGCAAGCAAGTCGGAAATCCGCCCACCGGAGACCCACGTCACATCATTGCGGGTCACTGGTGTGTTGGCATGACTATGATAGTCAGTGCCGGCTTGCTGTGAGCGCCGACCACATAGCAAGTGAGTAAATCAGCTATATAGAGGCGATCTGCTCATCGCCTGTATGTAGCAGAGCCGATCGGGTAGTGGCAGCTTCTAGTCTCCCATGGAGACTATTGAAGCATGCCAAACGTAAAAAAAAAATGTTTTTAAACATATATATAAAAAAAAAATAAAAGTTTAAATCACTCCCCTTTCGCCCCATTCAAAATAAAGATAAAATCAAACATACACATATTAGGTATCGCCGCGTTCAGAATCACCCAATCTATCAATAAAAAAAATGGATTAACCTGATCGCTAAACAGCGTAGCGAGAAAAAAAGTCAAAACACCAGAATTAAATTTTTTTGGTCGCCACGACACTGCATTAAAATGCAGTAATGGGAGATCAAAAGATCGTATCTGCATTAAAATGGCATCATTAAAAATGTCAGTTCGGCACGCAAAAAAATAAGCCCTCACCCAACCCAAGATCATGAAAAATGGTGACGCTACTGATCTCGGAAAATTGTAACAAAGTGTGGAATTTTTTTTAACCATTTAGATAAAAAAGAATCTAGACATGTTTGGTGTCTATGAACTCGTAATCACATGGAGAATCATAACGGCAGGTCAGTTTTAGCATTTAGTTTACCTAACAAAAAAGCCAAACAAAAAACAAGTGTGGGATTGCACTTTTTTTTGCAATTGCACAGCATTTGGAATTTTTTTCCCGTTTTCTGTTACACGACATGGTAAAACCAATGGTGTCGTTCAAAAGTACAACTTGTCTTGCAAAAAACAAGACCTCACATGGCCATATTGACGGAAAAATAAAAAAAGTTATGGCTCTGAGAGGAAGGGGAGCGAAAAAAGAAAAGGGAAAACTGAAAAAAGCTCTGGGGTTTAGGGGTTAAATATATTTTTTAAATTTGGGGCAATGTTTTCCCCCCACTATTACGATCTATATTAAAAATAAAAATCAGAAATCTTGTCTATTGTGATTGATGGATCCTGTGTTATCAGTATTACCTGTCATTGCAACCCTGTCTCTGATGATAAGGAGTCTGCTGAAAATTCTTCCTGAAAGGAAATGAAGTATTCCAATTGCCATCCTTACGACGCAGATTTGAAAACCACTTCAATAGGTGACGACTTATAGGAGCCATTTTATGTGGAATCACCCCGTGACATTGAATGAATGCGGTCCTTTGGCGGTTCAGGCTGCAAGACCGATGCAGAAATCCCAGGGTCATTCTAAGATTTCCGCCCTGGGTTGCACATCAAACACACAGCTGATTTTTTTTTTTTATCAAGGGAAAAACTGCGCCGTGTGAATGCACCCTGAGGATATTGTGACATGGTTCGGGAAGGTCTGCTCTGATCCTGACCTGAAAAAGCGCTAAATGCTCACATTACTTACGTGCATGAATATCTACGCTGATCACTATATGGATGCATTCATTTATGTGCCTATATTGGTAATTATATATGTGCATGGGATGAGCATGATATATATATATATGTATATCTATGTGTAAAATTATTGATGTGCAGGAAGAAATATTTCTACATGTGCATATGAATTTTATATGCCGATATGGCCAATTAGGTGTGAGCGCGTGGATATATGGGTGGCCGTATGATTATATACGTGTGTATATGGTACATGCATAAGATTCTATGTACTTGGAGGGCGTATCCATATTTATGCATATCATTAGGTGCGTATACATGAATATGTATATATATGTGTGTGTGTCTATAGAGCTATGCATGTGTTAACCCTTCCGATGCCTGCTCCTCCCCGCCAGGTACCAGCTGCATCCTGCACTATGCCCTGGCACAGAGTATCACAGCCCAGCTGATCATACAAAGTTCCAGTATCTGGCCTGTTTATTGCTGATGAAGGCAGAGGCATCTACTCCAGCCATTCTCCACATCCAGCCACTACAGCGCCCCATACCTAGCCAGCCCCTGCTTCCCTACATGCCCAGGGGTGCCCCTCTCACCCCACCCAGTGCCACCTGGTGCATGAACCCCACTCCCCACGCACCCCTCAGCTTGCACCTACCTGCACAGCTCAACCAGGGCTGCTGGCTACGGCCTCTCCCATCTCCCTCCCCTCTGACATTCTGATTGGAGGACGGGACTGAGCGCGTTACCGGATTGGTAGACGAGCTGTCAGTCAAGCCTCGGAGGGCAGGAGAGTGGGCGGGGTTTAGTGCCGTTACTGTGTGCCTGCCTGGTTTTAGGCTTGTGTTTGGGGGGAAGGGGGGCAGTCATGTCATGGGGTGAGAGTGACCCCTGACTGTGCCCCTGCCCCTCACTATGAATACATGTATACCCAGTGCATAGGAGGGAAGATGGCAGTAGTAGTGGGAAGTGCACCCCTAGCCCCATATATCACAGCAGCCCTCTGCACCCCAGTTCTATGGGTCACCATGCTATATCCTGCCTGCTATGCCCAGTGGTGCTGAGCCCTGAGGGCCTGTTAGCAGTGGCCCTGTAATATGTGCCCACAGCCACCACACCAGGCCATATTCCCTCTTCTGGGCCTATGTTTACATTAGTGGAGGAGCCGATGTAAATTCTGTGCCAAAAAGATCAGAAATTCACGCTGAAATGTTCCTGCTTTCCAGGCATCAGTCACAGGGCCACCACTTATATTATCGGCAAAGTATGTGACCCCCAGTCGACAGAAGAGCCCACGTCTGCTGCCAATATCTGACCTGGCCCGGGAAGTCCGATATTAGGAGACAAATGACTGACATTAGTCTCACAAAGTGTTAAATCTGCCCTATAGTGCTCGGTGAATGAGTCGGGGGCTGCACGGCTTGTGACGTCCTGTCATGGCATGGCCTCAGATGATTGCCCGTGTGGTGACGCTCGGGCACGCGACACAACATAACTGTTACAAAGCCAAGCTTGGAGTTTTGGTTGCAAGTTGCGAGCTACCTTGAAATCATAGACGGCAATATAATGTGCTTGTGCTGCAGATTTGCTTTTCATTTTTTTTTTTTTTACAAATCACAACCATGAAATAGGCAGCACGGTGGCTCAGTGGTTAGCACTGCAGTGTTGGGGTCCTGAGTTCAAATCCCACCAAGGACAACATCTGCAAGGAGTTTGTATGTTCTCCCCATGTTTGCGTGGATTTCCTCCGGGGTCCCGGGTTTCCTCCCACATTCCAAAGTCATATTTATAGTGAAATTAGATTGTGAGCACCGATGGGGACAGTGATGATGTCTGTTAAGCGCTGCGGACCTATCAGTCAAGGAGTAGGGCATGGAGAAGTCATCCCAGTCGCATTGTCCCCAGCCACCATTCCTGTGAAACATAGCAGTAATGGATCCATGTTGCCCAGGGTTCGGGCACCGGACAGGTTCCCTTTAAAGTTTTAGGCTAGGTTTACCCAGTTACATCTCGTGCGACCAGAAATATCTGTGCTACTTCTTGTCTCATGACTTTTTTAGAGCTGTGATTTTTGCATAAAGAAATAAATAGCCAAATTGCAGCGAAATCGCACAGAAGTCGCAGTCAAATGTGATTTGCATTGAAGTCCATGGGAAGTCGCGGGTGACTTGTGACCGGCAACAGAAAAGTCCACACACTTCGAAACATTTGCGACTTTGGACTGATGTCACAATGCAACTCCATAGGAAATGATTAGATGCGATGCTGCAAGGAGACACGTCGCTTTGCAGCCTTGACTTAAACCCTTCCTACTCCATTCTTTAAATGTGCGCGGTCAGAGAACACTCTGATTGCAGCCATTTAACCTGTTAACTCCGTATCAGGACCAGGGACGGGATGAGGTTGTATGAGATCTAGGGAGTCATTTGGAGCAATGTGTGAATTGCAATGATGGTGTAATTACCAGCGTAATAGACATAGCATCTATTGCTATCATAGACTATTATCTGTGATTATGAATGGCCAATCAATTATTTGGCAACTGTTTAGGCATTTTAGCACTGCCTGAGAACATAATAAAATAGAGGGGGACAGCCTGTCCCCAAAAAGTGTGCCACAAATCTCTGTGTTTTAGGGGGCAGGTCCAAGTCTCCTGCTCTCCATCATATATTAGAAAATAAAATTTTGGCTGCACTCATTGGGCATATTGGGTGAAATTTCGCTCATAGAGATGTAATGTTCAGTGGCATTGATTGAACAATCCGGCACCGTGACGTCTTCGCATTCTAGGTGTTGCCCTAAAGGACAAAGGACCGGTGAAAGTGGTGCCAGGTTGCCATGATTTTGGGTGATCTCTAACTTTTGAAGAAACCTGTAGTTAGAGGGGTAGATCGCTGGGGGTTTAACCACAGGAACGACTATGGATAACCAGAATGGGGCACTTTTATCCTCATGAGAATGGGGCAGCAGTGAGCACGATCCACCGCCACTCCCTTCAACCTCTATGGGAACTAAAAAAAGCCGAGCACAGCACTCGACAGCCCCATGAGAATGAACGGAGCTGCGATAGGACATGCACTCTGACGCAGGGGATAAAAGTTCCCTGTTCTTGCGTTCAGTGGGGGTCCCAGCGGTCAGACTCTACAGTCAATAAGTTTATCACCTATCCCTTGAATAAGTGATAACTTCTTTTCACAGGACAACCCAATTACAATAGCTTCATTCGCTTTTCTGACACATCTGTTTTAGTAAAGAAATATAAAAATGGAGCATTATTTCTTCAGGGACTCATTCACAGGACCGTATTTTCAGCTCAAGTGCTGTCATAAAAAAAAGGACCACACTCAGACCAATATTATTCAATAGGGCAGTGCAGCCATTCAAGTCTATGGATGAGCAAAAAAATCGGATGCTGTACGGAGACGCAGAGCAGCATCCGATTGTGTCCTGTAAATGATTAACAGCTGCTGCTGTAAAAAAAGCAGATTATATACAGACTGCACACGTATACTAAATATCTGTTGAATTCTTCAGGTTTGTACATTCTGAAAATTGCCTCTTGTATTTGTTGGATGGGGTAATTGTTTCTTTAAAAAATATGTAACTTTTTTTGTTATTTTATTTAATTTTAGATCTATTTGGAACATTAAAAAACAATTGCAGTAAGGCTAATTATCCAAAAGAGTCCCAATAATCTAAACTTCTAGGAAAAATAACCCCTTCATTAAGGGTACCAAAATAATTTAATTCATTACTGCTTTCCAGCGGGCAAGAGATATATAACCTCTTTGCATCCCATATGCTGGCTCTTACTGATATCTATCCTTAAAAAAAACCATAAAAATAATGTAATATGGTACGTGGTACATTGAAACAGACTAAAAGAGCCCTGAGATGTTGATAACCCAGATATAAGACGGAGGGAATGCCTTTCTGGCCCTAATTCATCCCTGTTTCCCAATAGGACATTTTTTTTCTACCTTACTGCAGCCTAACAAAAGATAAGCACTGGCGCCCCCACTCCACGTCATCTGCCCCTATTCTCACTCATCACCATGAGATTAACAGAGTTCTTCAATAATATTTCATCTTTCTATCCCCTCTATGTTTATCTGATATTTTGATAAACATGGATCCCAAATAAGATTTCATCCCAACGCATTTCTCCACTACACAGAGGTTCTTCAGGGAATTCTGATATAGCCATGACTTGGAGATGGAGGTGGGAATAAAGTGATCGTGTTCCCCACCCCTTCACCTTCTTTGAAAGAAGTCCTTAACAGAATCCCCTGATGAACCTCTAAATGTATAAAAGGGTAACTCGTTGGGATGAAATATTATTCGGGACCCCTATTAATCAGAATATCAGATGAAAATACAGAGGGACTATATGCTAATGTTAATGTTTACTCAAAGGTTGCTATTGATTTTGTGATGGGACATCACTATTGACCACAGTCGTTGCACTTTTTTTTAATATACTATGATTTGTCATAGACCACATACTATTCTATTTACCTATTTTATTATTGACTATCAGCCAGCATGTACTCTAAAATGAGAGCTCACTAGGGAAAAGATAGACAGACAGACAACATGGAATGGGCGCGCCAACACGTATCTTTTTTAGGGTCCCAATCCCTGCGGTCAGGTAGAGACATTTTCCTATTGTTAAATAGGGACCGATTAGGGCCAGAAAGGCATTCCCTCCAGGTTATGAGTTACCAACATCTCATGTGTCTTTTTATCCTTTGTAAATGCACTGCTTGCCATATTTTTTTAATGGATTGGTATCAGTTAAGGGGAATCTGTCACCCCATTTTAGCCATATCAGCTAAAGATATGACTGAATAGTGTGTCCCATAAGCAAGCTATCGGTATGTAGCTTATATACAGATACCCCCGTTTTGATAGCAAAATACCTTTGTAAAGTTGGGATTATTTTCTGTAAATCAGGGCGGTCCGGTCCGGAGGGCAGCGTTTTCTCTCTTCTCCCCCCCCCCGCTCCTCTGCCTCTCTTGTGTATCGCCGTCTGTGAATAGCACAGACGGCGTTCTGCTTCCCGCTATAGCGTTTTTCAAATTCCCTCCTGCGCATGCGCAGTGTGCTTTGCCCAACAGCGGGCAAAACATAAAATCATGACAGCGCATGCGCAACTAATGTCATTCACTTTCCTTGCCCCGGAAGTCGTCCAAGGCAAGCAGCAAGCAGAGGAGCGGGGAGGGGGGGGAGAAGAGAGAAAACCTAGACAGCCTAGGGAATTTACAGGAACTGGAGGCTTTTTGCCAAGAAGAGTGGGCAGCATTACCATGTGAGAAAATAAAGAACCTCATCCACAACTACCACAAAAGACTTAAACCTGTCATTTATGTTGGAGGGGGCAATGCACGGTATTAAGAAATAGGGTATGTGAACTTTTGATCAGGGTCATTTGGATGTTTTGGGTTGTCATTATGATTTAAAAAGAGAAAACACAGTAGTTTGACAAATGGCTTCACCTAACAACTAACCATGAGTGGAGAAAAGGTTTTGGTGTTATCATTCATATTCTCTGAAAAAAGCCAAGAAAGCAAAACATCTGCTGGGGAATGTAAACTTTTGAGCACAACTGTACAATCTACAAATCAAGGTGAAAAGAGACATTGAGTGAGGCTAGAAGCTGCTCAAAGGGAGGTTGCTCCAAACATCTTGGAGAACTAACCACAGATCTCCTGTGAATGTAGGCTTGTACAAATTCCAGACAGACTTGATGATGTTGAGATCAGGGTTCTGTGAGGGTCATATTACCATGTCCAGGACTTTGTTCTCATTTACGCTGAAAACCTTTCTGACTAACATTGACTATTTGTTTGGGGTTTGTGTCCTGCTGCAGAATAAATTTGGAGCCAGTCAGACACCTCCCTGATAGTATTGCATAATGGATAAATATCTGCTTTTATTTCTCAGCATTGAGGTCACCATTATTCCTGACCAAATACCTAACTCCATTTCCTGAAATGCAGCTCGAAAACTTGCTAACACCTTCCACCATGCTTCACTGTTGCCTGCAGACTCTTATTATTGTACTACTCTCCAGCCCTTGCAAACAAACTGCTTTTTGTTATAGCCAAATATTTCACATATTGACTCATCAGTCCAGAGTATATGCTGCCATTTCTCTGCACCCTGTTCCTGTTTTTGTGCATATGTGAGTCACTTGGCCTTTTTTTCCTTTTTGAACGTATGGTTTTTTGGATACAATTGTTCCATAAAGAACGCTTCTGGCCAGACTTCTCTGAACGGTAGATGGGTGTAGATGGTTCTGACTGGCTGCTGCCAGTTCTGATGGTGCTGCTGAACATTTCTCCCTTTTGAAGGGTAAGCATGAATTGTCTTTCATTTGTCACTAAGTTTTCTTGAATGACCACTATGTCTATCATCCATAATATTTTGGGGCTTCTTCAAAAGATCTTGAACAGCACATCTTGAAACCCCTGTCTGCTTTGAAAACTTTTCCATGGAAAGACCTTGCTGATGTAATTTAACTACCTTGTGTCTTGTTGCTATGCTTAGTCTTGCCTGTGACGTGAAACTGTCTTCCACAACCTCACCTTTGTAGCAGAGTTTGGCTGTTCCTCAATTATTTTTAAGTTTCCTATACAGCTTTTTCCATTACAATTAATGACTGTGTTTCACCTACATATGGTGAAATTGCGGCTCCTTACTGGTTTAATATACAATCCCTATTCCAAAAAAGTTACTATGCTGTGTAAAATATAGAGAAAGCAAGAATGCTATGCTTTGGAAATCTCTTATAACCATATTTATTCACAACAGAACACAGATCAGAAGATGAAAGCTAGACATGTTTCCTTTTCATTTGAAAAAAGTAACTCATTTAGAAATTGATGGCAACAACACATCTCAAATAAGTTAGAACAGGGCCATGTCTACCATCGTGTCACATGCACTCTTCTTTTTACAATAGTCTGTAAACATCTGGGATTTGAGGAGACTAATTGCTGAAGTTTTGGGAGAGGAATGTTGTCACATTTTTGCCTGTTGTAGGATTCTCACTGCTCAATAATCTTGTGGTCTTTACTAGATTTTTTTTGTTTCATAATGCACCAAATGTTTTCTACTCGTGAAAGGCTTCAACTGCACGCACCCCGAAATCTTCTGTGAAGCCATGGTGTTGTGATGGTTGCAGTATATGGTTTAGCATTGTCTTGCTGACATATGCAATTCCTTAGCTGAAATAGACGTTGTCTGGATGGGAGCATAGGTTGTTCTAAAACCTCTATATAATGCTCAGCACTGATAGTACCTTTCAAGAAAGCACCTGTCTATAATCATACAGAATCCCTGACCGTGTGCAAGTGTATGGTAATGTAAGAGGTGTGGACTGGACTGTCGCGTTGCTACCCCTGAAGACACCAATTGCGTTGTGTCGTATTGTATTGTAGTGTATATTGTAATGATAGGTAACCTTAAGCACTCAATTATCACAGTCCGTTATAGATGAAGCAAAGTATTTTTTATTATATTTAGGGAAACCACAGCCGAAAATTAGCAAAACAGAATAAGGTATCCTAACATTTTGGCCTTTATGGCCTTTTTCAAGGATTTTCTGTAGGTTGGGAAATCGGCGTTTCACATACGATCACATCTTCCAGGTGCACACCGATTTTCCTACCTACAAAAAATCCTTGAAAAAGGCCATAAAGGCTGAAACGTTAGGATACCTTATTCTGTTTTGCTCATTTTCGGCTGTGGTTTCCCTAAATATAGTAAAAAATACTGAAATGCTTCATCTACAACGGACTGTGATAATTGAGTACTTAAGGTTACCTATCATTATTTGACTTACAGTACAGACCAAAAGTTTGGACACACCATCTCATTCAAAGATTTTTCTGTATTTTCATGACTATGAAAATTGTAGAATCACACTGAAGACATCAAAACTATGAATTAACACATGTGGAATTATACATTACACTTTACAAAAAAGTGTGAAACAACTGAAAATATGTCTTATATTCTAGGTTCTTCAAAGTAGCCACCTTTTGCTTTGATTACTGCTTTGCACGCAGAAAAGGTGAACGGATGGACTCTACATGCCTAGTTCCCACCGTGAAGCATGGAGGAGGTGGTGTGATGGTGTGGGTGCTTTGCTGGTGACACTGTTGGGGATTATTCAAAATTGAAGCGGTGAGCGGTCCAGCTCACCCCAAACCATCTCGATTGGGTTCAGGTCTGGTGACTGTGGAGGCCAGGTCATCTGGCATAGCACCCCAACACTCTCCTTCTTGGTCAAATAGTGTCATGGGTGTATCGCCACAAGGATCGTCGCGATTACACACTCTGACTTCTCACAGCTGAGTTGCTGTTTCTTTGTGTTTGGTAATGAGGGAGTTAATTTTACCTAGCTCTTTGCTAAGACTAGGTCCAGCCTCGCCCGGCTGCTTTTGATTATGTTCTAATTAGATTCCTTCATATACCTGCCAGTCTGCTTGTTAGATGCCGGTGAAAGCATTCATGTAGTCTAGCAGACTGGATCGGTTCTGAGAATACTTAAGCTAAGAGCTCCTTAGTTGTTTTTACTCTTATAGCTTATAGTTTATCTCTGAGACCTTAGGTGTTCCTACTGTGTGTGAGTGTTGTATGTAAGACTTTATTTACTTTATTTCTTGTCTTTCTTGTATGTCTTTCTGTTCATTAACCGTTACCTGTTCATTCCCTTTGGTGGTAATTAGGGTCCTTCTTAGGACTAGATTACAGTTGGCAGGGATTGATAGGAGACAGGGTTTACGCTGGTGGCCTGGACCTCTGTACCTTTAACAGTACCTCCAGGTAGAGGGATTAGTTAGGACCCCAGTTTAGGGTCAGCATAGACCCGGTCACCCTCTAGCCGGAGACAGCGTATAACGGATTCCGTATTGACCCACTGGACTTTCTGTCAGGTAATTCTATGTTATCATATATCTATGCGCATGTTATATTGTATGTTGCCCTTTTGATATAGATTACTGTCATCACATATATATATATATCTGCTATACAGCGTGACATTTTCACCGGCCATACTAAAGATTCTCTCCAGCTGTCATGGATCCAGTAGCCCAGCTGGCCCGGCAGTTGCAGGGGTTGTCCATGGAGTTTGCAGACATTAAGTCCAAGGTTTTGTTCCCCCCGGAGCAAACCAGATCTGAACCTAAGGTTGCTCTCCCGGACAGGTTCACTGGTGGGCGGGACAAATTTTTTACTTTCCGGGAGGCATGTAAATTGTACTTTCGGCTGCGGCCTCGGTCATCTGGGAGTGAAGAGCAGAGGGTGGGAATTGTTATCTCGCTCTTACAAGGGGACCCTCAATCTTGGGCGTTCTCTATTCCTCCAGGCTCCCCAGATCTCCAGTCAGTGGATCGATTTTTTACTGCCCTGGGTCTGGTATATGATGATCCGGATCGAGTTTCCCTTGCTGAAACAAAGTTACGTAAAATACGGCAAGGAAATCGTCCAGCGGAGGAATATTCTTCTGAGTTCCGTAGATGGGCAACAGATACTCAGTGGAATGACCCAGCTCTTAGGAGCCAGTTTTGTCAAGGGTTGTCTGACAAATTAAAAGATGTGTTGGCTCAGTATGTTTCTCCTCCATCACTGGAGGCTGCTATGGCCCTCGCTATTCGCATGGATAGACGAATTCGGGGAAGACGCGAGGTAACTCCGCCTCCCGTGATGACTCCACCTACTACTAAAGTCCCTTATACTGAGGTTCCCCTGGTCTGTTCTGAGGAACCCATGCAGTTGGGAGGGACATCTTTTTGTAGGAGGGAATTGGCGGTGCACCGCAAGACTAGAAGGTGTTTCTTTTGCGGGAGAGAGGGACATTTTGTTGGGGGGTGTCCATCCCGGGCCTCTGAGCAAAGGAGTTAACCTGGGAGTGTGTATTTCGTCCCCAAATCCCTCTCAGTTTCTCGTGCCTGCGGAGGTGGTGATTGGTACTAGAACTGAGAGGATTTCTGTTTTTCTTGATAGTGGGTCCGGGGCTAATCTGGTGGACGCTCGGTTTGCCCAGGTGCATGGTATGCAACTGAGTGTATTGGCCTACCCGGTCCCTATAGGCTCTATTGATTCTAGACCTCTCGGTCAAGGTAGCTTGGTACAAGCTGTTCATAACATAGATCTTCGAGTAGGGGCAAGACATAAAGAGCAATTGTCTTGTTATGTGTTGGAGGGTCTACCTACTCCTATTGTGTTGGGACTTCCTTGGTTGGCTAAACATAACCCAGTGATTGATTGGCAATCAGGAAAGATAAGCCAGTGGGGTGAATTTTGCAGGAATAACTGCATGAGCACGGTCATCGGTGCGGTTGTGCCTAGGACTTTGTCTCCTTTTCTGGAGGACTTTGGGAGATGTTCTCAGAGGAGGGGTGTAAAGAGTTACCTCCTCATCGCGCATATGACTGCTCAATAAAGTTGCTTCCTGATGCCTTATCTCGTACTTTCCCAGGGGCCGGGAAGACGGATGATCCGGTTCCTATTCCTCAGGAGGGAGTTGTAGTGTCAGCTGTATGCTCTGAGCTTGAGGGGGAGGTATGGGGGGCTCAGGGGGACGCCCCGGTGGGACTTCCAGGGAGACTGATAGTTCCAGATCGGTTAAGACTGAAGGTTACGGGGAACCGTTACAAACGGATGGCTGATAGGGGGAGAGTTTCTGGTCTAGATCTGAAGGTGAACGATCTAGTTTGGTTGTCTACCAGGAATATAAAACTTAAAGTTTCCTCCTGGAGGTTGGGTCCCAGATTCATCGGGCCGTACAGGATCAGTTCCATAATTAATCCTGTGGCATTTCGTCTGGACCTCCCTCCTACGTTTAAAATTCATAATGTGTTTCACAAGTCATTACTTAAAAAGTATGTGGCACCAGTCATACCGTCACCTCTACCTCCGCCTTCAGTGGTGGTCAATGATAACGTGGAATTTCATGGGTCGAAAATCATTGACTCACGTCTCAGTCGCCGATCCCTTCAGTACTTGGTTCATTGGAGGGGGTATGGTCCTGTGGAGAGGACGTTGGTCCCTGCGTCTGATGTTAACGCAGATCGATTGGTTCGGACCTTTCACACAACTCACCCGGGCAGACCTGGCCCTGAGGGTCCGGAGTCCCCTCGTAGAGGGGGGGGTACTGTCATGGGTGTATCGCCACAAGGATCGTCGCAATTACACACTCTGACTTCTCACAGCTGAGTTGCTGTTTCTTTGTGTTTGGTAATGAGGGAGTTAATTTTACCTAGCTCTTTGCTAAGACTAGGTCCAGCCTCGCCCGGCTGCTTTTGATTATGTTCTAATTAGATTCCTTCATATACCTGCCAGTCTGCTTGTTAGATGCCGGTGAAAACATTCATGTAGTCTAGCAGACTGGATCGGTTCTGAGAATACTTAAGCTAAGAGCTCCTTAGTTGTTTTTACTCTTATAGCTTATAGTTTATCTCTGAGACCTTAGGTGTTCCTACTGTGTGTGAGTGTTGTATGTAAGACTTTATTTACTTTATTTCTTGTCTTTCTTGTATGTCTTTCTGTTCATTAACCGTTACCTGTTCATTCCCTTTGGTGGTAATTAGGGTCCTTCTTAGGACTAGATTACAGTTGGCAGGGATTGATAGGAGACAGGGTTTACGCTGGTGGCCTGGACCTCTGTACCTTTAACAGTACCTCCAGGTAGAGGGATTAGTTAGGACCCCAGTTTAGGGTCAGCATAGACCCCGGTCACCCTCTAGCAGGAGACAGCGTATAACGGATTCCGTATTGACCCACTGGACTTTCTGTCAGGTAATTCTATGTTATCATATATCTATGCGCATGTTATATTGTATGTTGCCCTTTTGATATAGATTACTGTCATCACATATATATATATCTGCTATACAGCGTGACAAATAGCCCTTTCACAGTCTGGAGGCATGTTTGGGGTCATTGTCCTGTTGAAAAATAAATGATGGTCCAACTAAACGCAAACCGGATGGAATAGCATGCTGCTGCAAGATGCTGTGGTAGCCATGCTGCTTCAGTATGCCTTCAATTTTGAATAAATCCCCAACAGTGTCACCAGCAAAGCATCCCCACACCATCACACCACCTCCTCCATGCTTTACGGTGGGAACCAGGCATATAGAATCCATCCATTCACCTTTTCTGCGTGCAAAGCAGTAATCAAAGCAAAAGGTGGCTACTTTGAAGAACCTAGAATATTAGACATATTTTCAGTTGTTTCACACTTTTTTGTAAAGTGTAATGTATAATTCCACATGAGTTAATTCATAGTTTTGATGCCTTCAGTGTGATTCTACAATTTTCATAGCCATGAAAATACAGAAAAATCTTTGAATGTGAAGGTGTGTCCAAACTTTTGGTCTGTACTGTATATACCTCCTTTGAAGCACCAACAGTAACCTCAGGAGTGCAACACAAAACTCTGTAGATCTTGATAAAGACTCTTCTAGTTGAAACGAGTTGATCTATTATACGTGCTTCACACCTGACTTCTTGTGCATTGGTATATTTTTATTTTTCACTGGAATAAAAATTAAATTTTAGCTGCCTTCTACTCCGCTGGATCCTTCTTTCTGCAAAATATTATATTGCAGTGTGTTTTGTGTCATGCGTCTTTTGTATATATTGTGGTATGTTCTTGTGTTATGTAGTAATATTGGTAGTATACAGTATAGGTTAGCATAAGGTAAGACATAGGTTAGGACTTAGGACATCAGATAGGTAGGGTAGGAAAGTGACTCTAGTTAGATAAGTTATGTTAGGGTAAGGATATAGTTAATGTTCTGGACTAGCCCATAGTAGGCGGGGCTAAGTGTTTGGGAAAGAGACCACTTCATATAATTAGGAAGATAGGAATAAGTTCAAGTAGCAAATGTTTGTGAGCAGTGCTGCCATTATGGGTGACTAACTGCAAAGGAGACTAAGGGGCAATGGCAGTGGTCTTCCACCTTAAAGGGATTCTTTGATAGGACGACGTGTGACTAGAAACCCACAGCTTGCTAAACTCCAAAAGTTAACAAACATAAACATAACTGACTTTGTGGGACTAGTAGGTGTCTCGAGCAGTACATCTAGGGCGCCAGTAGTGGAAGAAATAGGATGCAAAACAGCTGAGCAAGTAGAGAGACCTGCTGATCAGGACTGTGGCAACAAGCTTGGCTGTGACGAAGTAGGGTGAAACAGTGTGCTTCACCAGCCCTGGAGTAGACTACAGTGGAAGGAAACCATGTGTGTGAAATTGCTTTACACTGTGAAGGAAACATGCTTAAGACCCTGTACCTGCTACCCCTTGTACATAATCCTTCAGTTAACCCTACAGTTCAGTAAACACTGTTGTTTTGAACTGAGTCTTTATTGAACCCTGAAACCTATGGTCCTGGTCAGCCAACACCACCGGATACAAGCAGCTTGCATGGTCGGAATGCACTCAAAGCACGAGCACCAACACCAAGCCAGGACCTACACTTTCATGGAGCGCATGGGGGCGTTACAGGAGAAGGCGAGTGCCTTGCCCACTGATGCCGCCCATGCCGTGCTACAATAACATCAAATATTGATCTGACTTAGGCTAATTTCACATTTGTGTCGTTTTAGCACAGCGCATCGTGCGCAACTAAAAACGCGTGCAAAAACGCATACAAGCGCTTGGAAGCGCATGTTTTTTTAATGCATCAATATACGCATAATGACAAAAAAACGTAGCGTTTGCATGCGTTTGCGTTTTTTAGGCGCATGAGTGTCACATTTCACAGGAGGAAAATCCTTGAAAGAGACTCCACCAATGGGACACCAGTGGGCGAGTGTCATGGGACTTCTTTAAATAGACCCTGTTCAGCTGAATTCTTCAGATTTTGCTGCTGTTTCCCGTGTCACCATGGATCTGCGTTGGAAGAGTTTTCGCTTCAACTTGGATCTGGACATCGCGCCGTTTCTGGCTTTTGCTTGCCAGCAACAAAGGGAGAGAGAGAGACAGCGAAGACGGCAGCGGCGTCGTTTTTGGAGACATCCGATTATTGAAGTCCGGAGAGCCGTGGAGCGTACCACATCCTCTTCAGCGAGCTCCAGGCAAAGCCGGCAAAATTTTCTGACTATACACGGATGTCCCAAGAAAGTTTCAGGGATTCGCTTGCTCGTGTTGAAGGAGCCATCTGGAGACAGGACACACAGCTCCGTCGTGCCATTCCTCCTGAAGAACGGCTCCTCGTCACATTACCGTACGTAATATTAAACCAATGCGTGTATTGTTTTTGTTCTGCCATTTACTAAAAGCCTGCAAAATTATAGTTCTGCCATGTACAGATTTATTTTTTATGTCAGTGTTTTGCCAAAGCCTAGACAATTACAATTTTTCTTTCTCTGTTTTGCAGATTCCTGGCTTCTGGCGAGACCCTCTCTTCACTCCCCTTCCAGTACCGGCTTGGAATCTCCACCTTGTCGGGAATAGTTGCGGACACCTGCCGGGCTCTGTGGGACGTTCTCTGTCCTGAATTTATGCCCCTGCCCATCGCGGAAAAGTGGATCGAAATATCGGATCAATTCCTGACAGTCTGCAATTTCCCCAACTGTTTGGGAGCGGTGGATGGGAAACATCAGGATAGTAAAACCCCCAAGAAGTGGCTCTGAGTACTATAATTATAAAAAGTACTTTTCTACGGTACTCATGGTCATTGCAGATGCAGACTGCAGGTTTATTGCAGTGGACATTGGGGCATTTGGCCGGGGCAATGACTCTCAGACCTTTAAGAACTCGGACATGGGCCGTAGGTTGTATGGCAACCATTTTAATTTCCCCTGCCACTGCCATTTGTAATGGTTGGTGATGAGGCCTTTCAAATGTGCACAAACCTGTTGAAACCATATTCTAGCCGGGACTTAGACCACACAAAAAAAATCTTTAATTACAGACTGACCAGGTCCAGAAGAACTGTGGAGTGTGCCTTTGGGATTCTTGTGTCCAGATAGCGCATTCTAGGCACAGCCATTAATCTGAAACTTGAAACTGTGGATGAGGTGGTGAAAGCCTGTGTGGTTCTTCACAATTTTGTGATGACTAAAGAGCACCCTAGCTTTGAACTAGATGAACCACCTGTCAACCCATTGCCTGAATTCACTCAGCACCCTCTCAGGTCATCAGTTGAAGTTGGCCAAATGAGGGACCAATTTGCGGCCTACTTTATCTCTGATGTAGGACGTGTGGAATGGCAAGATCAAATGGTGTAATAAAATTATTTTCTTGTGTTTATGTTAATAAAAAACCTGTTTTGATACCTGTACCGTGTGCACTCTGTTTTTATACACTCCAATACAATAATCACCTGCCCATGTGTCGCAGTGAAGTCAGGATGCTGTGTTTTGTGCATCTTGACTTTAATCGGACTCCTACCAGGTGAATCTACAGAGAAAAGTTGTATGACCTTCATCATCTCTCCAGTCTGTGTTGAAACAGATTGCAGCGACGGTGGAGATGCTGCAGCGACGGTGGAGATACAACAAATATTTAACACCTGGCCTGATGTATATGGATTTTGGGATGCAATAGCATCCCTCACTCTTTATGACACCTGACCATAAGAGTATAGATATTCTTTGTAGTATCTCCAGTGTGGCTTCAGTATGCACGCACACTGGAAAGATGATAAAGTATAGACAACTTCTACAATCCCCTGGCCTGGTGTCATGCTGAAATCAGGATGCCCAAAAAAAAGCATTCTGACTTCAGAATTTAATGACATCTGGGCAGGTGAATACAAATATGAGTTAACCACCAACATCTCTCCAGTCTGCGTGCAATAGATGATGCAGACTGAAACGACGCTGCAGATGACAACTCATGGGTATAGTCACCTGGCCAGGTGTGAAAGTTTTGATACCAGGCCACGGGATTGTAGATATGATGTGTATTTTCTCCATCATCTCTTCAGTTTATTCACCACACACTGAATAGAGGATGTGGTTAATTACAAGGTATATCTACAATCTCCTGGCCTTGTGTCACTCACAAAGAGCGGGAGCAGCCAGTCCGTGTGCAGGCGGGGAGGCGGCCTGTAAGTATAGACTGACATATTGTACTTTTTTTTTTGCCCCTGACTTTTTTCTTGCCTGTTTTTCCTATTCAATCTTGCTTCTATTCTCAATCTTTCTTCTATTCTGTCTTGTTTTCTATCTTTTTCATTTCCAAATGTTTCCAAGATTAAAGTTTTGCTTTCTTTTCTAGGCTTCACAACGGGATGAGGAACTCGCCCTGGACAATGACGCCCTGATAGGGTTGGTCCAGGAGCGAGTCCCGTTGTGGGACAGCCGTGATCCACTGCACTGTGACAACGTGGTGATCCGGCGGCTCTGGAATGAGGTGGCCGCAGCGCTGATGGATGGCTAGGACAACGCCTCTCCCCGGGTCCGCAAGGAATTTCGTAAGTATTTCAATGCTGTTTGATTCGGCATTGACCTTGGCCGGGATCACACAACTGTGTGGGATGCTATTAACTCCTGTGAGTTTCTATCATCACACACATTTGTGTTATCCCGGCCTACAGTGCATTCTTAGCTTGGTTAAGAAAGTCAGACCCAGAACTGCAATTTCTTCTAAGACGGAGAAATTGTCCTTTAGGGATACCCGACTTTTGGTGATGGGGATGGAAGCTGGAAAAATGGAGGAGACTGTTGGTGGCCGTAGCTTTCCGGAAGAGAGTGCAAGCAATCATTGTCTCGATAATTGAGAATTTAATTGCAGTTCTGGGTCTGACTTTCTTAACCAAGCCAAGGATTTGTCTTCTCGTTTTAGGAAAAGAGGATATCCTAACAAAACAATATTGGGAGCATTTCAATTTGCATCCCATCAAAATAGAAAAGATCTTCTGACTAAAAAGGTATGTGAACCTTCTCGACCACTTGCTTTGATCACAACTTTCAACAACCAGTGGTCAGATATCCACAAAATGTTATTCAACAATTGGGATATCCTGATGAGCGAGAAGAGGATTGTTTCTCATGTCTCTGAGTCTCCTTGTGTGGTAGCTAGACGGGCAAAAAATCTGAAAGATAACCTATGTCATAGCCACTATCAACGTCCCACCGTAAAACTCAAACGTGGCACTAGGATTTTTGGGTCATATCCTTGTGGCAATTGCAATGTGTGCCAGTTTATGATTGGACAAAATGGTTATTCGATATCTATTCTTCCTTTTCAGATTAAGCCCAGGGAATTTTTCAACTTTAGGTCTCGCAATGTGGTCTACGCTATCTTTTGCGATTGCCCTAAGATATATGTGGGCTAAACCACACAGGGGCTCAGGTTGAGAACGCAACAACATTTATCTAATATTTCGATGGCCCAGAAGGATCGGGAAAAGAACAAGACTGTATCTTCAGTAGCAAGACATTTTTCTGAACATCATCGTGGCAGGACTTCAAGTTTCAAAGTTATGGGACTCGAAAGTGTGCATGTCAATATCAGAGGGGGCGATATTGTTAATCTTCTGCTTCGTTGTGAAAGTAAATGGATATATAATCTTCAGAGTCTCTCTCCCAAAGGCTTAAATGAGGAGTTATTATTCACTGGATATTATAAACAGATATAAAACATATCAGTTTATTCATCCTTACTCTAATTGGCTCTTAATTGGTTTTTAAGGCCTTCATTGAGTTCATTTTTTGATTCAAATTTATTTAGTTCTTCGGTACTTCATCTAATGTGCAATATTTGTTGTTATAATATGGTCACCATATGGTGTAATTAATATGTGGGCTTCAACCATGGTGGCTTTTGTTTGTCCTTAGTTTAGTGTAAGATATGACCTGTATCACTTATACATAAATATAATTTATGCATGTGTATATGATTTGAGATACCATCTTGTGCACTGTATTGTGGTAATGCGTGGTTGAATCTAGTATTGATTATACATCTGTATGGGTTTTCGAAATGACTATGATTATTGGTTAACAGCCTATCTATATCATCTGTGATGGCCCCTTTATTGGTCCTTTTTGTGATCCATGATTCTATGCTAATTTTGAATAAAATGTTTAGCTTTCATATTGAATATATGCATCACCGACATCATTATAGCTACCTACTATATCATCTAGTATAGTGTGTTGATTGCACCAAGTCTTATACGAATAAGATTTTGGAGCATGAATACATAATCACGTATTAGCGATTGAGATGTGTTTATGCCAACAATTGTATTTGATATATAATATGAGTCACTGACATTATTATATCCTTTTGTTAGTTCATCATCATTGAGCGGCATGACTAACTTAGTTTATGGCCTCTCTATATCACGTGATTCCGTTTTTTATCGCATGTAGGTTTCTTAATGGGGATAAGCCAGGGCATAATGATTTTTTGGTGAGTGGGATGCTTAGGCGTTTTTCCTAAATTTGTTGTCAGTGGGTTAAATTACCATCTAATGCATTTTTGTGAGTTGTTTTATCTTTCTTGCACCATACATATTATATGCATTCCCAATATGCAAGGTATAAATGAAATCGCCGCTATTTAAATCCTGTACGGATGAGATGTCGCTTGATGAATGGATAATTATTTGGTTTGTCATGCGTATACTCTATTAAATACGTTATTGACATCACTATACTTACCTGTCATTGTCCTAATCAAAATAGTGTTTATCTGTTGCCGGTGCTTTATTGGGATAAATGGGTCTCTTCGCCTTAATTTGGCCTTCCTGGGGGGGGGTATGAGTCATCAACCTTTATACTATCATGTGGGGTACGTCATTCTAATGTAATGAGACCTTGCCTCCTATTATATGTATGTGTTGCCTTGGAGATATTCGGATCTTGTATATTTCATGCAAATATATACATATTTTGATGAGTGGGGCTGTTTATATCTCATATATATGGATGTATGATTATGCGCCGCCCTTAAAATTCGTATGGTATTTACGCTGCGTGATATTGGGAGCTTGTAGGCGCATGCGTGGTATATAGTCACCGGTTGTATTCTCCGGTTACTTAACATCCGTTTTATTTGACCTCTGGGGCCATCAGTACGCTATAATTAGGACATACTACAACTAGTGTAAAGTATTTAATAGTGACACAATTGTGTCTGCGCATCTGATAATGATTGGATCCGGATAAAACATTGGTGATATTTACACTGAATGATATCAGCGATTTCTCTCTGCACTTGTTGCATTGCGCATGCGCCGTATGATATTGGTAGCCCTGCTTGGACAATTGGTTTCTCTCACTATGATGGGAGCATGCGCTGTTATGGGGCCAGCGGACATCTTTGCACACCTATTTGAGTGTCTTCTCTTTATAGTGTGCCTTATTATGGTTTATATTTGTTTTGTCTGCGCCATATAAGATATAAAAAGTTGATAGCTGATATGTCAATATGCGGGCCATTACTTTGGACTCTCTGATACCAAATAAAAATGAGCGCATGCGCAGTCATGTCTCTTTTCGGCCATATTGGTACACCTGCCGCATGTTTCCTGATCCTTTATTTCCGGTAGCTAGCGTGCTCTGTTATGTCCAGACGAGAACAAGCCTCAGGATGTCAGTAAACATTGTCCTCTACAGAAGAAACCACATCCTCTACTAAAATGCAGAGCCTTCAGGGAGAAGTCTTTGGAGGATCGCTAGGGTTTCCTTAAAGAGAACAACATCTGCTTCAAATGTTGTGCCACAACCTCTCACCTCGCCAGGAACTGTGAAGCTAGTGTGAAATGTGCAGAATGCAGCAGCACGGATCACAATACAGCCTTGCACCCTGGACCACCTCCACGAGTGTTGTCACAAGCAGAGGAGCACGATGGGAAGGAGAAGAACACTGATAAATATACCCCTGTGGTCAGCTCTCAATGTACGGAGATCTGTAAGAGACTCACAGGAGGAAGGTCCTGTTCAAAAATCTGCCTTGTCCAAGTCTACCCTGCAGGCCGCAAGGACAAAGCCCTCAAGATATATGCAATCCTAGATGACCAAAGTAACAGGTCTTTAGCCAGGTCCATCTTCTTTGACAACTTCGGCATTGTAGGCCCTGGTACTCCATACTCCCTGAGGACGTGTTCGGGTACTGTTGAGACGGCGGGGAGAAAAGCGACCGGATACAAGGTGGAGTCCATAGATGTTCAAACCTGCCTATCACTACCAACCATCCTGGAGTTCAACCAGATTCCCGACAACAGGTCAGAGATACCATCACCGGAGGTGGCGACACATCACCCCCATCTGAAGCATATAGCCCACCTGATACCTGAGTTGGATCCAGAAGCCCCAATAGCCCTACTCCTGGGAAGAGATATATTACGAGTCCACAATACTAGAGAATATATAAACGGCCCCAGAAATGCTCTGTACGCTCAGAGGCTCGACCTTGGATGGGTCATCATACAAGACGTCAGTCTAGGAGGAGCACACAAGCCGGCCTCAGTCAACAGTATGCTCACCAGCCCACTAGAAAATGGACGTCCGTCTCTCTTCCAGCCATGTCACAATAGTCTGCTGGTAAAGGAATTGCCAAACAGCGCTCCCTTACCTTGCCCTTTCTCAGTTCCGACCAACGAAGACCACGCCTGTGAAGGTGAACAAGACCACATGGGATGTACAGTCTTCCACAGGACAAAGGAAGACGACAAGGTAGATATGTCCATAGAAGATAGGATGTTCCTGGACATCATGGATAGACAAATAGTCAAAGACAAATCGAACAGTTGGGTCGCACCCTTACCATTTCGACCTCAGAGAAGGCGCCTACCCAACAACAGGGAACTGGTCTACAGCCGATTCATCTCCCTCAGACACAAGCTTAAGAAGTCACCTGGGATGAAGGAACACTTCTTAACCTTCATGGGAAGGATATTCCAGAACAACCACGCAGAGATTGCACCTGCACTTCGGCCCTCAGAGGAGTGTTGGTACCTGCCCATCTTCGGAGTATACCATCCCAAGGAGCCAGGTCACATAAGAGTGGTATTCGACTCAAGTGCCAAATGTGAAGACGTCTCATTAAATGATGTCCTACTGTTGGGCCCAGACCTCAACAACAGACTTCTGGAAGTACTACTCTCTTTCCACAGAGATACGGTGGCATTTATGGCTGACATACAACAGATGTTCCACTGTTTTCTCGTCAAAGAGGAACACAGAAACTACTTGAGGTTCTTCTGGTACTGTGACAATGACCCAGACAAAGACATCACAGAGTACCGGATAAGGGTACACATCTTCGGGAACAGCCCTTCCCCAGCAGTCGCTATTTACGGCCTCCGTAATTCTGCCAAAGAAGACGGAGAAAAGTATGGGTCAGACATCAGATCCTTCGTAGAAAAGGACTTCTACGTAGACGACTGTTTGAAGTCCACACCAACAAATGAGGCTGCAATCAGTCTACTAAAAAGGGCTCAAGAAATGCTCGCTCAGTCTAACCTAAGGTTACACAAGATTTCCTCCAACAGTCATTTCCCTCTCAAGACTATTCCAGCGATCTAAAGGACCTAGACCTAAGCATCGACACTCTTCCCATGCAGCGGAGTCTTGGATTGCTTTGGGATCTGAAGACGGATGCCTTCACCTTTCAGATCAGTAAAGACAAGAAACCCTTCACGCGCAGAGGAGTTCTTTCGTGAATAGTCTATACAACCCCCTGGGATTCGTAGCTCCAGTTACTGTCCAAGGGAAAATGATGGTAAGAGACTTCACCCAAGACACATCTGATTGGGATGATCCACTGCCAGCAGAAAAGGCAGACCTGTGGGCAGAGTGGAAAAGGTCTCTCGAGGCCTTGACCAACCTTCGTGTGAAACGACCGTATGATCCTGTGCCATCCACAGAAGTCAAGACACAAAGACTTTGTATCTTTTGCGATGCATCAGTCAAAGCAATCGCAGCAGTAGCATACCTCAAAACCATAGATGTCAATGAACAGAGCCACATCGGGTTTGTGATGAGCCGGACTAAACTGGCACCACTCCGCGAACACACGGTACCCAGACTGGAACTCTGCGCTGCTGTACTCGGAGTTGAGTTGGCCGAGCTTATCTCAGGTGTGATGAATCTGGAGACCAAAGAAGCAGAGTTCTACACCTATATCAAGGTGGTACTGGGATACATCTGCAATGAAACGCGACGCTTTTATGTCTACGTCAGCAACCGGATACTGAGGATAAGAAGATCTACCCGCCCTAGTCAGTGGCACTATGTACCTTCTCACCTCAATCCTGCGGACCATGCGACTAGATCTGTTGCTTCAAGTCATCTTAAGAACACTACCTGGTGCACAGGCCCTGCTTCTTTGTACCGTTCGATGCCCCATATCGACAGGCCTGAAACGTTCGAACTGGTGGATCCAGATGCCGACGAGGAGCTCCGTCCTCGAATGTCTGCTCTGAATACAGGGATTTCAAGTCATTACCTGGAATCTCATCGGTTCAGCAGGTTCTCAACCTGAAAGTCACTTGTTCGAGCCGTTGCTTGTCTACTTCATGTGGCCCAGTCCTACAAGTCAGTATTACCTGCAAGCCAGAGATCTTGTAAAGGTTGGCATCACTGCAAGCATGCCTTTACCGCCCTCAACTTGGAAAGAGCCAAGGTTACAATACTTCTTGTTGTGCAAAGAGAAGCCTACCCCAGAGAAATAGACAACCTCAACAAGGGACAACCCATTTCTAGAGATAGTGTCTTGAAAAAGCTTGATCCAATCATTGACCAAAACAAGCTGTTAAGGATTTGAGGTCGTCTTCAGGAAGCTAAGGTGGAATTTGTGGAAAAACACCCTGTAATAATTCCTGGTCATCATCATGTCACTACTCTGCTTGTACAGCACCATCATGTTTTGGTGAAACATCAAGGCTGATTGTTTACCGAAGGGAATCTACGAACTGCAGGTCTATGGATAGTCGGAGCAAAGAGATGTGTGAGTAAACTCATCTTCAACTGTGTCACTTGGCGCAAACTCCGTGGCGTGACTCAAAACCCAAAAATGGCTAATCTCCCATCAAACAGACTTAGCACGGATCCTCCCTTTATCAACGTCGGACTGGATGTATTCGGGCCGTGGACTGTGTTTGCACGGCACACTAGAAGAGCCCAAGCCAACGCAAAACGCTGGGCAGTTATGTTCACCTGTATGTCCATCAGAGCAGTCCATATCGAAGTAATTGAATCCATTGACACTTCAAGTTTCATAAATGCACTCCGACGTTTTATTGCCATCAGAGGCACCGTGAAACACATTCGCTCTGATAGAGGCTCAGATTTCTTAGGAGCAGTGAAAGAACTTCAAATTCCTTCCAATCTAGACATTATCAGTGTGGAAAGATACTTGAGTGAGCAGGGATGCACTTGGACCTTCAATTTACCACACTCTTCTCACATGGGAGGTGCTTGGGAGAGGATGATAGGAATAGCACGTAGAATCTTAGACTCTATCTTCTTGCAAGAAGGTAGCACAAGACTCACACACGAAGGTTTGACTACATTCTTGGCAGAAGTTTCGGCCATCATAAATGCCAGACCATTGACTGCACTCTCGAGTGACGCTGAAGATCCAACCATTCTCACTCCCGCCATGCTACTCACTCAGAAAACCAACACTCCCAGCGCTCCACTGGGAGAATTCAGCAACAAGGACCTCTACAGACGTCAATGGAGACAAGTTCAAAGTCTCTCCAATACTTTCTGGGACAGATGGAGAAAACAATATCTCTCTACCTTACAGCCTAGGAAGAAATGGCAGATCGACAAGCCGAACATCAAACCAGGTGATATTGTGCTCATGAAGGACAGCCAGTCACACCGAACTGAGTGGCCACTAGGCCTCATCACCAAGGTATTCCCAAGCAAAGATGGGAAGGTGCGCAAGGTCGAGGTCAAAGTGTGGAAGGCTGGGGAAAATAAACTATTCCTCAGACCAGTTGCGAAACTAGTTTTACTGCTTTTGCCAAAAGAGCCTGTATGTGGCATCAGTTGATGCCAAGCGGGGAGTGTTCTGCCCATCTGAGTACAGGGCAGTATGTTTTGTACTGTGTGTTCGTTTGTTTGTTATAGCACCATCCAGTGGTGGCTGTATTTATAGCCTGTGCCTTTAACAAGCAGAGTATTGCATTGTAGGATTGAAGCAAGGTATGCTGGGAAGAAGAATCTCCATTTTCTTCCATGTACTTCAGGGAACACACGTGTTCATGTGCTCTCCTGTAACCTCTCCAACTTGAGTTTGCTATCCTGGTAAAGCATATCTGTAAGATCAATATCTTCTCTAGCAATGCAGTGTTTAGGAGATTATTAACTGTATAGCAGCCAGTGCATAGGAGATGTTATTAGAATCCTGTGTAAAGTTTGCATCATACTGTATACTTTCCTGTTAATTGTAAAGTGTCAGCTGTGTGCCCAATACTTATCTATGTCATTTGTATTTTTATAGTTTTACCGCGCATGTTCTATACTGTTCACCAATAAACAAGTTAGACTACAGAGGACAGTCTGCTTATTTGGAAGATAGAATCGTGGAGGATTTTTGGCCCACTCATCTTTGCAGAATTGTTGTAATTCAGCCACATTGGAGGGTTTCTGAGCATGAGCCACCTTTTTAAAGTCATGCTACAGCATATTTATCGAATTAAAGTCAGGACTTTGACTAGGCCACTCCAAAGTCTTAATTTTGTTTTTCTTCAGCCATTCAGAGGTGGACCAGCTGGTGTGTTTTAGATCATTGTCCTGCTGCATAAACCAAGTGCACTTCATCTTAAGGTCATGAACAGATGGTCGGACATTCTCCTTCAACATTTTTTGGTAGACAGCAGAATTCATGTTTCCATGTTACCACAGTAAGTCTTCCAGGTCCTGAAGCAGCAAAACAGCCCCAGACCATCACACGACCACCATCATATTATACTGTTGGTATGATGTTCCTTTTCTGAAATGCTCAATTACTTCTACATGAGATGTAATGGGATATACACCTTCCAAAAAATTCAACTTTTGTCTTGTCAGTCCACAGAGTACTTTCCCAAAAGTCTTGGGGCTCATCAACATGTTTTCTGGCAAAACTGAGATGAGCCTTTATGTTCTTATTGCTCAGCATTGGCTTTTGTCTTGGAACTCTGCCATGCAGGTCATTTTTGCCTAGTCTCTTTCTTATGGTGGAGTTATGAACACTGACCTTAACTAAGGCAATCACTTTTTTTTCACATAGGATTTTGTAGGTTTGGATTTTTTTTTCTTAATAATAAAGACCTTCATTTAAAACCTGCAATTTGTGTTTACTTGTGTTATCTTTGTCTAATATTTAAATTTGTTTGGTGATCTGAAACATTTAAGTGTGACAAACATGCAAAAGAATAGGAAATCAGGAAGGGTGCAAACACTTTTTCACACAACTGTATGTATGGGAAGGTAGCAGGAGATGGGGTCAGAGATATATGAGGGATGGGTGACCTTGCATGTTATTGTTGAAGACCCACTTGGCAATAATATGTCTTGTAAACTTTGTGATTCAGTACTACAAAATATGAAGCTACATTTTAGTTCCCATTGCTTCTTTATATTCACCTTATTGGGTTTTAGGATGAAAATATAAAAGCCGAGGAACACACCATCATGCTGATCATTTATCTATTATTTCACTCATGCATTAAGTGTTTGCTACCACAAGGTGGCATAGTGGCTCCTACACAAATAGTAATAATAGTATAGAAAAGCAAGGGCCAGTTATTGACAAATACAATATACACATACCAAATATATACATTGAAAGACTAATTGTCAAGGGTTGATTCTGCATGGTTCATGTTTATATGCATACAGTCAGTACTGTGGAATCGTTTTAGGCAGGCGTGGAAAAAATCGTGCAAAGTAAGAATGCTTTCTAAAATATAAATGTTAATAGTTTATTTTTATCATTTAGCAAAATGAAAGAACAAAAAATAAATCTAAATCATATTCATTTTTGTTGTGATGATCTTTTCCTTTCAACATCAAAACGTAAATACGGTACATTAACCCCTTAACGACCACCGATACGCCTTTTAACGGCGGTCATTAAGGGTACTTAAACCACAGCGCCGTTGATTAACGGCGCTGTGGAAAAAGTGAATAGCTCCCCCCAGAGGCGCATTTTCTCTGGGGTCTCGGCTACCGGGGGTAGCCGAGACCCCAGAGAACATGAATCGGGTCGGTTTTTACCGACCCGATGTTGCGATCGCCGCTATTAACCCTATAACGGCGATTGCAACAACAAGAAAAAAAAAATCTGTTGTGCCATTTAATTTCTCTGTCCTCTGATGTCATCGGACATCAGAGGACAGAGAAAAAGGGTCCCCGGGACCCCCCTTGTGTCCCCCAATGTGCCCCTTGTGGCCCGCGGGCCCACCTGCTTCCTCCGGTGGGCGCCGCCATCTTGAATGGCGAGCGCATGCTCAGTGCGCCCGCCGCGTTCTGCCGGGGGGGGGGGTGGGCAATTTTCTCTGGGGTCTCGGCTGCCGAGGGTAGCCGAGACCCCAGAGAACATGATCCGGGTCGGTAGTTACCGACCCCGGTGTCGCGATCGCCGTTATACTAAGTATACTAAGTATAACGGCGACCGCAAAAAAAAAAAAAAAGATTTCTCTCCCTTCTGATGTGGTCCCCCGATCGCCCCCCCATACCTCCTGGTGTCCTCCGTCCTCCTCAAGGCCCCAGGATCCCGGCGTCTTCTTCCTGTAAAAAAAAAAAATGGCGGGCGCATAAGCAGTGCGCCCGCCGAATCTGCCTGACGGCAGATTCAAAAAAAGTTTCATTCATTCTCATAAAAGTACATTTTGATCACTGTGATAAATTATCACAGTGATCAAAATAAAAAAAACAGTACATAAGCCCCCGATTTATCACCCCCTTAGTTAGGGACATAATAAAATATAGAAATTATATTTTTTTTCATTTTTATGTTAGGGTTAGGGTTAAGGCTAGGGTTAGGGCTAGGGTTATAATTAGGGTTAGGGTTAGGCTGGGTTCATACTGCGTTATGGCAGTCCGTTAGACGGACTGCGTTACACCGCGGTATAATACGTTGTAACGCAGT
>JARQOD010000003.1:124555647-124773383 GCA_033576555.1 Oophaga sylvatica
TAAATTTACGCTTCTTTGTGAAATCTAAATTTAGAAATGTAATGAAAAAAAATCGTAGTCCAAAGTAAACCCTGGGTGGTTCATTATCCCAGTTTAAAAAGAGTTTGGGGGGAGGGGTTTTTTGTAAAAGTAACCAGGTAAAAGGGGCCCCCAAAGTGGCAATCGTGAAGGAGAAGGCTTAGAGGTTCACTGAAATACGTCAGACTGGGTGGGGGTTGGGCTGTATCATTAGGCAATTTCTCAAAAAAAAAAAGGGTTTTCCCCGAGCAGAAGCTTCTCAATCTTTCTCCCAATCATGGCTTTTAAAAGGGGTCGCGTTAAAGCGAGTCTTTTTTTAATAATCACCACTTCAGGGGGTATGAAAGGCCCAAACTTCGGGCCAACCTCTGCTTTGAAACCCCCAAAAACCCTCAAAAGGTTGAAAAGGAAAAGAAAAAAAAAAAAGCGGGAAGCAACGAGTGCTACCCACCTTTTGCACGTTTTTAATTTTGCAGGTCTTTAAAATCGGGGGGGAAAAGGGAGGATGGTGAAAAATGATGACGAGGCGATGATGATGATGATAAAAATGGCGGCCCAAAAAGGCGTCGGGAAAAGGCAAGGGTGGGCGGGGGTGGTGGGAGTAAAATAACGTCGCACCACAGCGCCCATGCCCGATGGGGAGAGAGGGCTGCTTTAAAACTCTCACTTTCAGCTGGTGAAAATTGTGTGTCTTTTGCATCCGTCATCTGCTCTCCTGGGACTCACGGTTCCACTTGAAAAAAAACAAAAGGAACGTCTTTTAAATTACAGGAGGGTGATGCCGCTAAAGCGACGGCTTCTGTTTAAAGGGAAGAAAAAAAAAAAAAAAAGAAAAAAAAAAAAAAAAAAACATATTTTTTAGTCAAATAAAGTTTTGAATGTTCTGAAAAAGAACCTGGCCCATGAAGAAAAAATACAGGGGCCCTTTCTAAGCACAGCGGTTTTGTTTTCACAACGGAGATCCGTTGAGGTCACGATAATTATTTAAAGGGCGGGAAAAAAAAAAGCCCAAAAAAGTTGCTGCAAAAGGGTTATTTTACCGAAAACACTGTTGCAAAGCATATCTCTATTTTCAAAAAAAAAGGGAATTAATGGGAAAATTTGTTTTTTCTTTTTTTCCCTTTTCTAACCATGACTTTTTTTCTGCAGCCCGTCGAGAGGGTTGTTTTTTGTAAGACGAGGTTATTTTTGCACACCCCTTTTCTTTTTCTGTAAATGTAAAAAAAGCAAGTGAAAATAAATTCCAAATGTGGTAAAACAGGTGTAAAAAACCCCAGAAGAAAAACAAAAAAAAACAAACAAAACCCTCCCTCCCCAGACAATTCCATTAGCGGTTTTCAGGTTTTCTATTCATGGTGTTCATTATGCAGTGAAAACTACCTGGCAAAACTATCTCCAGGTCAGTCCAATTACCACAATACTAAACCTACTCTACTACTACTAAACCTAAACCAAACATCCTGGAGATTTTGTTGCAGATTCTGCCTGTAGCAGAAAAGAGCCAATACTGTATTCGCTTTGCTGATATCTCAAGACAAGCAGTAAACCAAAGAAAGGAGCCATGTAGATGCCAGGGAAGTTCAGTAAAGGTTTATTTTTATATTCAAGGTTTACAGCATCTGGTGAGGATCCGTGGATAATCCATAGCAAATTGGGGTTTGTTGCACATTCTTACTTTCCTTTGTGGGTTGTCCTCTACTTTATAGCAGTGGCTTAAATGGGACAAGACTGATTGGAGAAAGGGAAAAAAATCTCTATACTCGACCGACTGATAGTTTCCTTTTTAATACTGCAGCTGATCATCAGCCATTGATTAGCTGCAGTGGTCACACGATGTCCTCCTCTGGAAGTAAAAGCCAGGAGCCAAGCGGTGACACTAACAGAAGAACAGATCGAGACCCTGGTCCGATAGACGAGTGTGATTTATTTTCTTTAATTCACCACAAACTTGGACAATCATTTTCCTAATATCTAGCAAATCACATACTTACGGTCACTTGGAACCTACTGAAACCCACAAGGATAGCCGAATGCACACCAGAGTTGGACAAGCCATTTAAAAAGGGAACCTGTCCTCAGGATTTACCGCTAAAAGGTATTAGCTTCCTTATAACCTAAGGGTAAACAGGCTCCCTTTAATTTCACTATGTAGTGCAGGGTGGGGAACGTCCGGCCCGCGGGCCGTATACGGCCCGCCATATCACCTGGTCTGGCCCGGCTCCTGGTGAGCAGAAGCGGAAGATCCATCTCTGCTTCCCCCCACAGTGACAGCAGCGACAGCCAGCCGGGACTGTGCGATCCTCCCGCCCCTCTCCTGCACGCCGCCTGTCGTGTGTGGGTAGAGCCGCCACTGGGTAAGTGTGTGCAGATTGCAGGGCCGGGCAAGTGCCGGGGCCCTGAGCAGGCGGGGGGGCCCACTCGCTGTCGCGCCCGTTAGCGGTGTCAGCGCCGTCACTGGGCCCCCCCCGCTTGCTCAGGTCCCCTGCAGGAGCCCGGCGCAATACTCACCCCTCCCTGTGCCTCCGCTGCCGCAACTCCGAGCTCCAGGGGGCGCCGGTGCTTTCTCTCTCACAGCAGCGCCGCTGAATGACGTCATCATTCAGCGGCCGGCTGTGGCAGAGAGCGCGCGGACAGGTGAGATCGGTGTGTGTGTGTGTCTGCCTGCCTGTGTGTGTGCCTGTGTGTATGTGAGAGAGTGCTGCCTGCCGTGCTGTATGTGTGATGGTGGTGGGGGGAGGCAGGCAGTGATGGTGGTGAGGAGGAGGCCATGATGATGATGATAATGGGGAGGCAATGATAATGGGAAGGCGATGATGATGATATTAATGGGGAGGCAATGATAATGATTATGATGGGGAGGCAATGATAATGGGAAGGCGATGATATTAATGGGAAGGCAATGAATGATGATGATGGGGAGGCAATGATAATGATGGGGAGGCGATGATGATGATGGGCAGGCATTGATGATGATGGGGAGGCAATGATAATGATGGGGAGGCGATGATGATGATGTGCAGGCATTGATGATGATGGGGAGGCAATGATGATGATGGGGAGACAATGATGATGAGGAGACAATGATGATGGGGAGGCAATGATGATGATGGGGAGGCAATAATGATGATGGGGAGGCAATAATGATGATGGGGAGGCAATAATGATGATGGGGAGGCAATAATGATGATGGGGAGGCGATGATGATGATGATAATGGGGAGTCTTTCCACAGAGCCTTTTCCTGAGCCGTAACAGTGCAGAACGCAGCACAGCGCAGAGGAGAGCTCCATATTTTGTATGGAGCATTATATGGGGACCAGTATCCTGTATGGAGCATTATATGAGTAGCAACATCATCAATACCTCCCAATATCAAAAGCCTCACCAAAGAGAAGTCATTCCAGCCATCACATTAGGTAGGAGTTATTTAAATGTTTGAATAAATATAGTTGGCTAATGTTTAAGTTTATTAATGAGTGATGAGCGAGTACACTCATTGCTCGGGCTTTCCTGAGCATGCTCGGGTGTCCTCCGAGTATTTTGGCATGCTCGGAGATTTAGTTTTCGTTGCCTCAGCTCCCTGATTTGCAGCTGCTGGACAGCCTGAATACATGTGAGGAATGCTTGTTTGTTAAGGAATGCCCACACGCCAAAATACTCAGAGGACACCTGAGCATGCTTGGAAAACCTGAGCAACGAGTATACTCGCTCATCATTATTAATAATTTTATGCGGCCCCCGAACACTATTATAAAATTCCAAATGGCCCTCGGCAGAAAAAAGGTTCCCACCCCTGATGTAGTGAAATATCGAACTACTGATCAAAGGTTCAGACTCCATTAAAAAAAAAAGTTTGAATTACCCCCTTTTCTTAATAGCAAATAAAGAAAAAAGTTATATACACACATACAATATGTAAATATTATTGCTATGTACATGTATCTATACACACACACACACGTGCACACTAATGACATCCATGTGTCTTCAGTACCACAAGTACAGTCGCCAGGGAAGCAGCGGTACAGTTAGCGCCAGATGCTGAAAACCACTCGCATCATTGTTCTCTGCTCTGCCGGCGATGAGCGCGAGCAGGGGAGAATGATGAGAGTTCTATTCAACTGATGTCAGCGACAGGTGGGACTATTACTCTCATCAGCCTACACCTGCTTCCACTAATACCAGTGAGAGCAGGAGCAGCTGATGGGAGTATTCATCAGCCACCGCCTGCGCTATAAATAAATGAATGAAAAATCCAGCCTGGGTTCCTCTGTATTTTAGATAACCAGCCAGGCAACACTGAAAGCTGCAGGCTGCAACCTTTGGCTGTCAGCTACAGCAAGGCTGGTTATCAAGAACAGAGGGGTCCCCACACTGATTTTTTTTTTTTAAATTAAATAATTATGAAGGTTTAGCATATCGTGGTATAGATGGAATTGGCTACTGGCTTTCTGCTTCTCTACAGCGTATTTACCTCCTTATCCGAGAGACCTCTAGCCTTCAGGATGGATTCAGAAGCCAGGCAGCAAGCTATAAGGCTGGAGGATCTGGGTGAGAAATCAGAACCATTATTTTTAGATTGTTCAGGGTGCCGAACCAGCTTCTTCTTGGCCAGTGAGGTGCTACTAGAATTGATTGGGTCTTGTCCCTCCTGATTTTCTGCAATGTTTTTGGTAGGAGGGGAATTGGAGGGAAGGCGTATGATAATCTGAAAACCCAGTGGGGAGAGAAAGCATTCACTACTAGGGAAGTGTCGTTTGGGTCTAGAGAGAAGTATTTACCTGCTTTTGTGTTCTGATGAGTAGCAAAACAGGTCTACTTCCGGGAGACCCCATTTCTTTGTTAGCACCCGAAATATTTTGCCATTTATGCTCCATTCTCCTGGGTGTATGGTTTTCCTGCTGAGGAAGTCTGCTCGGACATTGGTAGACACTTTTTGATGGAATGCAGACAGGGAGAGCACTTGTCGTTCTGCCAAAGAAAAAATCCTGCCTGAAACTGCTGTTAGGCTTTCGTGTCTCATGCTTCCTTCGTGTCATAGATGAACCACTGTGGTCATAGTGTCAGAGTATACTCATATGGGCTCCCTTTATTAAGGCCACAGCAGCTTTCAGTGCTTCCTCTACCGCCTTCAACTCCCTGAAGTTGGAAGAGTGAAGACTTATCTTGGGACCATATTCCCTTGAATGTGGGATGGGAAATTGTGGTTCCCCATCCTCTTCGAATGGCGTCTGTTATGATGGTTGACAGGGCTGAAATTGCCAACCTCAGGGATATTCTTGTCTGATCCCGAAAAGTGGTTACCTTGGACCGTATCAGGATTTGTTTCTCCTTCGGCAGCAGAGACATCTGGTCTTGCAAATCCATCAGTATTCCTAAGAACATGTCAGCAAAAGGTCATCGAGGTAAGGCACAACACTGATATCTTGGTTTCCGATGGACACCATCACTTCTGCCATTATTTTGGTGACCACTTGGGGTGCAGAAGAAATGCCGAATGGGAGGACATTGAATTAGTGATAGTGATGTATTTGCCGTCCCAGAGCCACTGCAAACCTCAGATATTTCCAATGTGTTGGGTGAATGGGGATGTGATCGTAAGAATCCCAGAGGTCTATGGTTGCCACTACAAAGTTTTGCACTGTAAATTGAACTTTTTAACCCTACGATGCATAGCCCGGGAACTTTTGTTTTGCAAAAATTCTGAAAGGTTTTTAAACTTAGAATTTTGAAACTCTAGGTATTCCTCAGGTCTGTAGTTGTGTGTAATTTCCAGTTGTTTATATATTTTTATGTGATGGGGGTTTTTTTATACAATTTTTTTTTTGGAAAACTACAGCTTTACATATCCCGGGCCTTTTAAGCCCGTATTAGGTTTATCATATACTCATCAGTTTATTTATTTATTTTTTTTTTGCTATTTTCAGCAAGATTACTTGCTGTACTTTAGAATTTTGAAACTCTAGGTATTTCTCAGGTTTTTAGTTGTTGGTAATTTCCTAGTTTCATGTGATCATGGTTTTTTTTATAAAAATGCTTTTTTGGAAGAACAAAATGTCTGCATGACATTTATGTTTTCAGACTAAAGCCCGAGTCTCACATAGCGATACACCAGCGATCCCGACAACGATCAGGATCGCTGGTGTATCGCTACATTATCGCTGCTGAGCTGCCAAACAGGCAGCGATCAGTACAAGCGACACTGCGGGTAACATTGCTTAGTTACCCGCAGTGTACGTTGGATACCAGCGCCCTGATGCAGGGAGCTGGTAACCAAGGTACACATCGAGTTTCCAGGCGCTGTGCGGTGCCTGGAAACCCGCTGTGTACCTTGGTTACCAGCTCCCTGCATCAGGGCGCTGGTATCCAAGGTACACAGCAGGTTTCTAGGCACAGCCCCGTGCCTGGAAACCCGCTGTGTACCTTGGTTACCAGCAGATCGCTGGTCTCCCGCCTGTCACACGCAGCGATGCGTGCCTGTCAGCAGGAGACCAGCGATCAAAAAAAATGTCCTGGACATTCAGCGACGATCAGCGATACCCGGCAGGGGGGCTGATCGTCGCTGAATGTCACACACAGCGATATCGCTGGTGAGCTCGCTGCTGCGTCACAAAACTAGTGACTCAGCAGCGATCTCGCTTTGTGAGACGGGGGCTTAAAGGTCCTTTCACACAGCCAACTACCTGTGGTCAGTAGATAAACCAGCTGAACAATAGATGACCCATGTGAAGCCACCTTTAGTTTGTGTACACAGCATACAGGCTCCACCTAGCTATTTGCCTTTTGCCCCTTTGCTTTCCCCACCCATCTTTCAGAATTGATGCACTGTTGGAAGAAGCTCATTCCCTCACTGACTGAATATCAAGGACTTCCATTACCCCGTGTGATATTATTGCTGGTAAGTACCATTTGGCAACTATTTGTAGCCACCAGATACCCAAGACTATTACTCCTGCATCTGCCAGCTGCATTTATAAGATTAGATAGCCAAGCTGGTTTCATACATGTTGTTTAGACTGGTCAGCCATTATCACATGTATTTCTGTATTTGTTGATTCTTTGCTGGCTTCATTTCTTTATACTCTGTTTAGCTATTTGTCAAATTTATTTCTGGATGTGTTGATTCTTTCCTGGATTGAGATGTTTATATACTGTTCAGGACATCTCAGGTCACTTCTTTAGGCTGAAATGGCAGGAATTTTTTGCAGAGCAATGCATCATGATGCCATTGTTGAACTCAATACCCGGAAAAAAAAACCTGAAATCATCAAAAAAGTTTGTAAAGAACATTCTTTAGAGAAGATAACATGCGAAAATTGTGATGGAGAGTAATAAAATTGAAAAGTAAAGGAAAAGTTAGAAACGAAAACTAGTTGCAGGTTTTGTTTACTTCAATTTACATGTTATTTCTCTTTATAACCACTTATAATTGTGTGCATTTGTCATATCTGACTTTACAATTTTGAAATAAACTCAAAAAATGCCTTTTTTTTTTTTTTTTTGTCAATTCCTTCCATATAAGTTGCAAATGGGCCTAAAAGGCCCGGGATATGTAAGAGTGTAGATTCCGAATGTCATGCATCGTAGGGTTAAATGATTCCATCTTGAACCTCCTGTACTCTATATTTAGAGGTTTTAGATTTATTATTATCCTGGGGTTTCCATTTGTCTGTTTTTTACTAGGAGCACATGTGAATAATGTCCTGTTCCGCAATTTGTTTTTGGTACTGGGATACTACCCCAGCAGAGAGTAACTTTTGGAGCCTGGACATTAAGGTACTTTGTTATTCTTGAGATGACATGGAGGTTACTCTCAAGATTTATGGAGGTCTGGAGGAGAACTCGATCTTTACCCCGTTTTGGACAGATTGCAGAACCCATTGATTCAGGGCAAGAAGTTGCCACTGGGAAAGGAATTTGGAGATCTGACCACCAACTGATCTGACCTCATTGTCTTTCTTGACGTTGTCCCTTGAAGAGCAATATGTACCTGCTTCTCCTGCCCTTGGGATAGCTCCAGCATCCAGTTTTCCCTTTCCCCTTATATGAAGAGGGTTGATTTTTTTCGGGGGACAAAATGACCACTTCTTGGCCACTCTAGGTTCTGGCAGTGTTTTTTATTGTTTTTTTCCAATAACTCATCCAGGACTGGGCCTAACATATACCCCCCTTTGAAAGGGATAGAATAAACCTTGATTTTTGAGGCTGTGTCTACGCTCAATAATTTTAGCCATAGTGCCAGTCTAGCCGAGTTTGATGAAACTGAAGATCTGGTTGCCGTCGTTACAGATTTGGCAGAGGAGTTGGCCAGGAGCCCCGTGGCTTTCTGTAAGAGAGGTATGGATCATAATAGTTCTTCTCTTGAGGTACCCATGCTCAGGTGCTCTTCCAGCTGATTTAGCCATCGGAACATTGACATGGCTACGCAGGTGGATACAATGTTCATGTTCAACAACGCCACGGATGTCTCCCAGGATTTTTTTCAGCAGACTATCAGTCTTGCAATCCGTAAGGTTTCATAATTGGGAGAAGTCTTCAAAGGGTAAGGTCGTCTTTTTTGCCACTTTTGCAACTTGAATATCCACTTTTGGTACGTAGTTTCTTCCTCCTCCACATTCATAGTGGTTCTCACCGCCGTGACAAGTGCCTCCATATCTTCTAATGAAAAGTAATATTACTTACTACTTTGGGTCTGCTCAGCCCCTACACTGGATTTGCCTTCATCTCACCACTCAGAGAAGGATCCCAGGCCTCCCTGAGAGTCTGAGTCAGACTGCTCCTCCATAGATATTTCCTCTTTTTTGCCCCTGAAAGTGTTACTGAAAAGGACTGGGAAAAAGAGGCTAAGAAATGACTTGACCTCCTGGTGGACCATTCCCCGTAACTCTTCCTTATATAGTGCTGTTCCGCTTTAACAATTTTGTATGCAAAATTTTGACACAGGCATTTCTTGTGGGAAGAAGGAAGTGTTTTTAGACAGATGGAACAATTATGGGACCGACCACCTTGTCTTTGCATTTTGGAGCAGACTCTTTGTCTCCCTAACAAAACAAAAAAAGAGAAGGAACCAATAAGTATAAATCCCTATAGGGAATTCCTACTCCAAGGATAAAGATACACCAAATCCAAGTATTTACTGGGTTCAGGATAGTGTTGGGTTCCGCAGATGCAGAGCAAGAAGAATGACCACCGTCCATCACAGCAAGGGTCCTACCTTGTGGTGTCTTCAATCTGGGCTTCCTTATGTAGGAGTCGAGATCCCAGTGCGACATCGTGATAGGATAATCCTACCCCTAATCACTTGTGCGGTCCACCCTGGAACGCATCGAAAGTTATGCCCAGGCAATGCGCAGGCACAGTCTGCAAGCGCCAACCAGGATCCCCTACGGCAGCCTAATTCGGCGGTGTGTTTCACTGTGGAATGCAACAGGAAGTGACGTCAAACGCCAGCGACGCCACATCCGGTCACCGCAAGCAGGCACAACGCAAGGAGGAAGAGAGAGACGGAGGAGAGCCAGGGAGCTCAGGGTGGCCCCCGGCTCATGCCGCCCTGCTTTACCCGGAGGCGCAGAAAGGGCGGAAGAGTCCTGTGTCTAGGGGAGACAGGAGCATCTTACAGTAGGGGAAGGCCAGAGCAATCGTCCTCAGCTTCCCGGCTTTAACAGGTATGAAATAACAGCGTCTGTTGCCAGCCACAGAGCACAGCAGGAGGTCCTCATGCGCAATGTGGGGTGGGACTATTTGACCTCTGTGTTTCCTGTCCCTATTAGGGCAAGGAGTATCCTACTATGGTGCGGTCATGGAGGGTGACTACAGAAATCCCTACTGTTGCCGGTCACCAGATCTCTGCAGGACCTCAGCGCATGCCCTGGCCTTTTTTTTTTATTCCCAGGAGGCGCAGGGCCGGGGGACTGAGTTGGAGGGATCGAGGGAGGCTCGGGAATGTCATTTGTCTCTCCTCTGACATTTTTCTCATGTCAGAAGAGAGAGAAATGTTTTTTAATAGCTGGCACACTTTTTTTCCCCGAGATCGAGGATCAGAAAAATCGTAACAGATTGTGTTCTCCCGAGTGTCAGCTACCCCCCGCTGAAACCCTGGAGTTTTTCCGAAGCTGGGGAGGCGCTTAACCTTATTCCCGATCTGCTTTAAAACGGGAGTCGTTAAGGGTTAAGAAGTACAAGTCAAAGTTGGGTTATTAAAGAAAAACAACAGCAACAACAACAACTCATTCTCTGATGATACCCCTGCGCCCACCAAAACTCTAAGCCCGAGCAAGGAGGGCATTAATCAGAGAGGCAGCACAGACCATAAAGTAACCCTGTAGGAACTGCAGAGTTCACAAGCAGAGACTGGAGTATCTGTCCAAACGACCACAATAAGCTACATACTATAAAAGGTAGCCTTTAAGGAAGATTGGCCAGAAAAAAAGCCTTTACTTACACACAAAAATTGTAAGGCTCGTTTTAAGTTTGCCAAAAGACATGTGGGAGATATCCCCAAATTTATGGAGAAAGGTGCTGTGGCCAGAGGAGGCCAAAATGAAACTTTTTGGCAGCTAAGGTAAACGCTATGTCTGATGCCGAACCAACACAGCTTATCACTCAAAAAACATTATTTCCACAGTGAAACATGCTGGCAGCATCATAATGTGGGGAAGTTTTTCGGCAACAGAAACATGGAAAATTGTCCGAATCAAGGGAAAATGGTGCGAAATACATGGATATTCTTGAGCAAAACCTGTTTCAGTCTATAAGTGATTTGAGACTGGGACAGAGTTTCACCTTCCAACAAGACAATGACCCAAGGCATACTGCTAAAGAAACACTCAAGTGGTTTAAGGGGAAATGTGTAAATGTTGTGGAGTGGCCTAGTCAAATCCCAAACCTTAATCCAATTGAGAATATGTGGTCAGACTTGAAGATTGCTATTCACCACAGGAAACCATCTAACTTGAAGGAGCTGGAGCAGTTTTGCCTTGGGGAATGGGCAAAATCCCAGTGGCAAGATGTGGAGATCTCAGAGACTTATTCAAAGTGACTTGGAGCTATCATTGCTGCATAAGGAGGATTTACAAAAGTACTGACTTTACGGGGGCGTGAATAGTTATGCACACCAGGGCTTTGGAGTCAGTATAAAATGGACCGACTCCTAAAATATATAATAAGTTGGGTACAGTAGTTCAATGCAGCATGTGCTGTAAATTGTTTCATAAGAATTTGGGAAAGGTATGAAATGGCCTATAAATGTCTGTTCTAGTCCTGATCTAAGGATCTAGGATTTTGCTTGTGATGAATCTGAGCTGCCCTTTATGTACATGCTCATTAGTGAGCCAAGGCTGTGGAGTTGGGAGTCAGGGAAATTGAGGAGTCGGAGGTTTGGCTTACCGACTTCACTGCCCTGATGCAGACTGAAGTTTGAGATGAGATCTGACAAGATATCTTCCAGTTTACCGCTACTGTATTCCCCCTGTGGATTTTCCGCCTGCACATCCAGATGGAGAATCCACAGAATTTCTGCTATCAACACAGCATTACCTGTTTCATATGGATAGCACTCACTGATTTGTTCCTCTTGTGTAACAGCCTCCTCATCGTCTGGCAGGTAACGCTTGTCTATGGCCTCTTTGATCTGGTTATTGGCCCCTTTTGGATCCAAGTCCATGGCCCATGAAAAGTTCATGAGGGCTAAGTGTGTTTGACCAAGCTTCTTATACACCTGAGAAGACCGAAAAAGAGCAGATAGCTGCATGAGCACGTAAATAAATGTGAAAACTTGTATTTTGTGACAAAATCTCAATTTCTAGTGTGCACTCCCTGAAAATAGAAGATCTTTCAGAATAACCTCCCGGAAGCCTGCTAGGTGAACTCCTAATGACAGACAGTTCGGATCGCGGCATGATTGTGTAACTAGTCCACATTGTGTGGTCTGCCATGTTGTAAGAGGAGGCAGTTTTGCTTCTGCAGAAAGGCATCAAAATTGGCCAGACCCAGCAATACTGCCAGCTTCAGATCAGCGCTTCCAAGCTCTACAGAGAAAAGCTTGAAAGTGAACGCTCCCGGAAACCATTCACCTTTCACTGACTACAGAGGTAAACAGCGACCTACATGACCAGCATATAGAATTAAAAATCCCTCTGTTATTGAAAAGGGAGATAACTTATTGAATGGTAAACTGCAAAACTGATTATTTTTAGAAACACTTAGCAGTCTTACTCATTTAACAAAATAAGGCTAATTATGCTCGTCCCATTTCTGCATCCCTCTACACTTCTGGGCACTAGGGTATGTATGAGGGGGAAGGTTCTGTATAAAGTGCTTAGCCATGTCTCTATTTGAAGGCATAATTGGTGCATGGTCTGTATTTGGTTAGTTGGGCTGCATTTATATGAGCAAGTGCCAACGGGAGAACTTGCAGGTATCCATAGCCGAGACATCAATTCCCCCTCTCATCTCCCAATCCAACCGCGCTTGGAGCAGGACTACTCCTTTAAATTCAGCACTACCAGGTAGCACAGACCATTCAGACAATATCTAGGGAAGAAAAGCAGCTATAGGTGGCTGCAGTCATTGTTATGATGCACTTGACTCTTACCTTTCCTATTAAAAAGTAAACTAAGGATTCCTTGGGGACAATCTGTTTTAACTCCTCCAACTCTTGCAATGCAGACTAATATACATTAAAAAAAAATGAAAAAATTAGAAATAAAAACAGTAAGTAAACCTTACCCCACAACCACCAAAGGACATCCCACAGAAATAATTAACTCATAGTACACATAGATACAGAAATATCATACCTTATATTTCTCATTGGCAAACAAAATGGAGGCTCGGTGGAATTTGCATAGTGGATTTTTGGGATCTATAGAAATTGCTTTGTTGAGAGTATCCAAAGCCTTATCTGATTTTTTGAGCGCGTGCTGCACCTATACCAAAATACAGTACATGTGAAGACCCGACTGAACAGTTGTTCTCATCCGAATGAGCTAATGAGCTTGAACAGATGGCTCATCAGTGCCACTTACCACTCCTATATGGCACAGCAATACTGAACTTTGTGGGTTGATATCTAATGCTTTCTGAAAATGCATCTCCGCCAAGCTAAACTTTTCTTGCTTGTAGTAAATCATTCCAAGACCATACCTGAGGCAGAAAGACATGGTTCGTAAACCAGCGGCCATCTATATGGCCATGGTGGTACACGACCATTGACATGAGAGTGCGGCCGAGCTGAATACCACGATTCTCACCATGCATTGTAGTGTCTTGGGTTGACACGGATAGCATTTCTAAAACAAGCAAGTGCTTTGTCCAACTCTTCCGTCAGCACAAATTCATGGCCCAATAGCGTGAAGGCATATGCGTAGCCCGGATCCACTTGAATAGCCCGCTGGAAAAACTTAATGGCAATATCGTGCTCCCTTTGAAGACTGAAACAGTTTCCGGCAGCACACCAAGCCTGAAATGAGAAATATTAGATATTCTGGGAATACAGATACAGTAGGTGTACAGTAATATCTAACTGATGGCATAATGGCAAATCACATTTATAGCACAGCCATAAAAGTCCAAAAGGCAGGGGTCCAATAGAACTGATTAGAATGGAGAGCACGGTACACGTGTTGCAACCGCCATTCAACGCTCTAATGTGGATGTAACCCCTAAGAGTTCAATAAACCCTATCAGCTTATGCTATGGGGTTTAAATGTACCACAAATGTAAATTGTCAGGATAAAGCTGAAGCGAAAACCGAGGTAGATATGGGTCTAATGAAAGACCCGTGTCCACCTCCTACAGACACTAAGCTAAAGCTAATTAGCCTAGTGCTAGTCGGTGGGGTGTATACTGCAGAGGACGAGCTAACTTTTTTGTGCATAGTGTCAGCTTCCTAATGGCAGCGAGAATACACCCATGGTTCCTGTGTCCCCCAATGAAGCGATAGAGAAAATCAGATTTTCTATTGCTTTAAGACCTGATCTTAGTGGAACATGCATTCTGTAAATTCCCAACCCCTACCTCTGGTGAATTCTTATCCATATCTGTGAGGTCCTTGGAAAGTACAGACAGCGCC
Source organism: Oophaga sylvatica (assembly GCA_033576555.1). Lineage (NCBI taxonomy): Eukaryota > Metazoa > Chordata > Amphibia > Anura > Dendrobatidae > Oophaga > Oophaga sylvatica. The sequence continues at coordinate 124,569,736 of JARQOD010000003.1, forward strand.
ACATCTTTTTGTAAGTGCCACAGCGTGGTAGAGTAGATCTCCATGCCTTCCACACGATAATTTTCAATCCTGCGCACCTCGGAGAACACACGCTCTGCCTGCACAAACGTGAATACCAGCAATTAAGGACTCGATAACCGTAAATCCAAGTAAAACACTACAACATTTACGAGCCTAGAATTTTCTGTAGAGGAGTACCTGACCAATAACATAGTAATTCCACTCATAATTGGCTAGCAGAACAACGTTTTGCATGTATTCTGAGATTATTGAAGTATTCAAGTGCTTTTACAGTGTGCACATTAACAATAAAACATCTGAAGAAATGTCGCTTTTATGGCTCCTCCATTGCCCCAAGTAAGGATAAATATGGAAGCAAAAAAAAAAAAAAATCGTAAATATTCCCATCTCCCGCTATTGTCTTTAAAATCCTATTTTTTTTTAAGCTAGTAGCTTCACGTTTTCCTGTACAAATAATGCAAGCAGAGGACATGCCCAGTCCTACCAGTCATGCTCTGATGCTAACCATATCGGCAAGAGCAGAGACTCCACTGAGCATAAGTCTACCATTTATTCAGAGGGCATAAGGTATTTTTTTTGTAAGATTCTTTTTGCTCTCATGGAGCAACCAAGATATTCATTAAAAAAAAAAAAAGCCTGTATTGGATTAAATAACAGACAACATAACCTTTCCCCCCAGTTTTGGCAGAGGCTGTCAACCATTTGATATGCATGGGGCTTCCTGATTCTCCACTGACAAAGTCTAGACAGATTTTGATCTTGCAGTTTTCAAGACTTGATCCTTTTGCTTTTAGGGGGAATAAGTCGCTTACAGAAGAGTCTGGGAGCCCACTTTCTCCTGTGCCCACTGAAAACACATGAACGCTCAGAGAGGAAAGGTATTACAGAGATGTTGGGTTAACAGATATTCAGCTGACAGTTCTCATATGTTTTTGCTAGTTTAACATGTCCATGAATCTCTTGTGCGGTACAGAAAGAACTGAGCAATCGCGGTCCTTGGGACAAACAGCTTTATTTTGGCCGCTCAGAAACCTCATCTCTTACCTGCAAATATTCTGCCAACTCAAAATAGGCTCTGCCAATCTGGCACAGTACCCATCCTGTGTTGTAGTGATGGGAAGGGAGATGGCTCAGGATGTTGATAGCTTCTTTGCAATTATAGGAGCACAAAGCTACGTAGCCTTTCCCCATGTCCCTCAGGAGGCTCATTAAACCTTCTAGGAAAACAAAAATAGATTTAGAAGGCAAAATTTAAAAACAAAATATGATTTAGCATCTCAGATTATTAAAATGACCTGTGTACCCTAAAAATACATGTTCCAGGTTTACCCCCACAATGCATACTAAGTGCTACTGTGCACCATACCAATTCGTAAATCCCTACTTAAAAATACATGTCATATAATTAAAATTTATCACCTACTACTCAAAGGATGGGTGTCAAGTGTCTGATCTTTGAGAACCCACCAAACCACAAGAATGGGGGTCCTGTCCACCCCGTTAAACGGGCAGCAGTTCCTGTTTCTTTTAAATGGAATCTAGTCACCAGGTGCGCCCCATAAGCATATATAAAAAAAATTCTCTGTTACTGGACCGGTTGTGCTTTTTTTGCAGTTAGACAGCAGCAATTGGAGCTTGCTAAGGTCGCTGCAGTTATAGGCAGGTGCCGGCTGTACAACAGCCAGCACCTGCCTTGTGGAGCAAACTCAGCCTCTGAACCAGTTCCATAAACCTGCTCCATGATGGAAATAAACATGACTGAGAATGGGACTAAAGCTCCCTATGACAAGCCATGCTTTTTATATCTAAAAGTTAGAAATGTTTGTCGCGCCACAAATCTCCCTCCAATTTATACTATCCCACACAACGTTATGGTCTAAAACTGATTTTCTGTCCCTATGGCACAAAAACCATTTAACACCAACTGGACGTGAAAACACTGCTCACCCGCTGCTGCCCTTTGTATTGTCAGTGCTTGGATTTGAGGACCTACACTGGAGATTTTGCCCTCAGAGATGATTGAAGAATCGAGCTTGCTAATTTCCAAACACTCGTTCATGTTGGCTTGTGTAACGCCACCTTTATTGGTTTTGCTTTTGGTTTTACGGTTTGGGATTTTTGGTGGAAATTTCATTTTCAGCTTTTTACTGTTTTCCTGTATCCAAAACCAAGAGAAAACAAAAAGTGAAATCAGGTAGTTATAATATTTAATTCTCTTTATCTTTTAGACAAACCCAACCAAGACTCAATGGAGTCGGTCACCAGTAGTTTAGGAGGAGCTCGGCACAACCCTAACATATCCTTAGTTAAAGGGATCACATTCAGTGGGAAAAAGACGGATTTTGGTAAGAACTTACCTGTAAAATCCTTTTCAGCGAAGGAAGGAAGAGAGACACAGTCATTACTAGTGGGTAGGCGGAGCCCAGATAGGATTGACACCTCAGATTAAAAAGAATGTTGACCGGCCCCTCCAGCTCGGGCTCCTCCTACTCAGCTCTTCAGTCGTACCCAAGCTTAAGGAAGAACAATATCACCAGCGAAGCAACATAACCCCTTCTGAAGGACTTCAGAGAAAAAACATAAGAGTACAGGTTACGCATGCATTCGGCAAAAAAAAAATCACACAGTTACAGGTACTACTCACTGAACCTGACTACTGCGATAAGCTGGCAATGCTGGAACAGAGCCGTAGCGCGTCGACCTCAGTCCAGATAATCGCTATCAGAGAAGGGTCACGCTGCATCTGTAAATACAACAACACACTTCTGCCATGGGAGGGAGCTGTGTCTCCCTTCCTTCGCTGAAAAGGATTTTACAGGTAAGTTCTTACCAAAATCCGTCTTTCAGCTGCAGATGGAAGGAAGAGAGCCACAGTCATTACTAGTGGGACGTCCCAAAGCAGTCCAAAAATTAGGGTGGGAAAAAAACAAAATAGGCAGAAACCCAACAACCTAGATAAATGCGCCACAGGCGCCAAATACAAGTTAACTAAAAACTTTAAATTACCGCTGCCTGCAGGACCCTACGTCCTAAGGCCGCATCAGCGGAAGCACTGACGTCCACCTTATAAAACTTTGTAAATGTGTGGACGAAACGCCAGGTCGCCGCTCGGCAGAGCTGAGCTGCCGAAGCCCTTGATGAAAGGCCCACGATGAAGTCACAGCCCTCGTGGAGCGAGCTCGAATCTTAATTGGGCAAGGTTCGCCATTAAGACGGTAAGCCTCCAAAATGGCCGACCGAATCCAACGAGCTATAGAGTCCTTGAAAACTCGTTGATCACGCCTACGACCTGCTGTAAACACAAACAGGGAATCTGACTTTCGAAAACCTTGAGTAATAGACAAAATAGAACTTCAAGACCCGCACTAAATCCAATTTGTGCAAGTTCCGTTCCTTTGCATTCCCTGGGCCCGGGCAAAGCGAGGGCAACACAATATCCTGGTTAACATGAAATTGCGACACCACCTTAGGTAGAAAATCGCCCCGTGTGTGAAGCACTACTCGATCCTGGTAAAACTCCAGGAAAGGAGGCGAGCAGGAAAAAGCTGCCAACTCAGAAACCCTTCTTAAAGAGGTTACCGCCACTAAGAAGGTAACCTTCCAAGAAATTAAAGAAAGGCTAGCAGAACCCATAGGCTCAAAAGGTATATGCTGAAGAGCCTCCAAGACAAGGTTGAGCCGCCAAGGAGACACAGGCGCCTTCCGCAGTGGAAACTGACGGGTTACTCCGCGAAAAAAGGAACGTACGTCCCTACGCGAGGCGATAGCCTTCCGAAATAGCAAAGACAGGGCAGAAACCTGACCTTTCAGAGTGCTAACTGCCAAACCTTTTGTCCAGCCCGTACTGTAGCAAAGCCAACAAATTGGGAATGGAAAAAAATCCTCGGATTCCTTGAAGAACCCGAAACCACGAAAAGACCAAGTCTTGTTATAAATCTTAGTAGTAGCCGGACCTCTGGCAGCTCGCAGAGTGGCAATGACTTCGGCTGAAAAACCTCTACGGGTCAAGGTTTCGGTCTCAAGAGCCACGCCGTCAAACGCAGAGACTTCAAGTCCGAATGACGAACGGGCCCCTGGGTTAACAGGTCCGGGTGAGGAGGAAGTGGGAATGGCGGTGCCGCCAAAAACGACACCAGTGTCGAGAACCACGTCCTCCTTGGCCAATCCGGGGCTATCAACATAGCCGGAATTCTCTTCCAGTCTGATCCGACGCAGCACCAGAGGAAGTAAAGATATCGGCGGAAACACATAGACTAGCTCGAAATGGTCCCACGGAGCCACCAGAGCAACCACCGCCACAGCCTTCGGGTCCTTGTACCTGGACATGAAGGTCGGTAGTTTGGCATTTGAACCTGGATGCCATCAAATCCACTTGGGGAGTTCCCCAACGGAAGCACAGCAGCGCAAAAATTTTCGGATGAAGACTCCATTCTCCAGGATCCATCTTCTCGCGACTGAGGAAGTCCGCCGTGGTATTCTGCACTCCTGGAATGTGATCGCAGAGATGGCTGGAACCTTGGTCTCGGCCCATAGCAGGATCCGAGACACCTCCATCATGAGGCTGGAGCTCCTTGTCCCGCCTTGGTGGTTGATATACGCAATGCCGTCGCGTGTCTGTCTGCACTCGGACTGGTAGACCGCTTAAAAGGGACCGTCCAGTGTTGTAGGCAAAGGAAAAATTGCCCTCAACTCCAGGATGTTGATCGGTAGAACAGACTCTTCCGATGACCATACTCCCTGGATCCAAAGATCGTTCCAGACACCCCCCCCAGCCCGTCAGGCTGGCATCGGTGTTATGACCGACCACCTCGGAGGGAGGAAAGATTTCCCCAGGAATAACGCTCCTGGACGTAACCACCATCCTAGGGATTCTCGCACCCTGTGAGAGATGATGACGCTGCAATTCAGAGAAGCTTGCGATCGATCCCAACGACTCAGAATGAGCCTTTGGAGGGCCCTGGAATGAAATTGGGCAAACGGAAGTGCCTCCATGGACGTCAAACCCAGAAGGCGCATACACTTCCGAAAGGACATTGCTGCCGTAGACCTCATAATCTGTACATGTCGAAAGAGACATGCCCGCTTGTCTGGAGGAAGGGACACCACCGTCCGTACAGTGTCGAAATGCATTCCCAAAAACAGGATTGACTTCCAGAGACGACTTCTCCCAATTGACCAGCCACCCGAAATCCTCCAGGAGCTGAAGGGATAGATTGCGAGCCGTCCCCGCCTCCTCCTTTGAGGACGCCACAATCAGAAGGTCGTCCAGGTAGGGAAATCGTAACCCCCTGTCTTCGAAGAATTGCCATGAGGGGCACTAGAATTTTTGTAAAAACTCTGGGCGCCGAGGCCAAGCCGAATGGCAGAGCCACAAACTGGCAATGGTCCTGACCTATGGCAAAACGAAGGAAGCGCCGGTGAGCCCTTCCGACGGGAACATGCAAATAAACGTTGCGAATGTCGATTGACCAAAAAGACGTTCTGCGACAGGGCTGCCACAACGGAGCGAAGCGACTCCATGCGGAATTTTCGGGATGTAAACATGCCGATTCAATCTTTGAAATCCAAAATAGGGCGAAATTTGTCCTCCTTTTTGGGGACCACAAAGAGGTTGGAATAAGAATCCTCTTCCCCGGTCCTCTGCGGAACCGGTATCACCACACCCTTCTGCAGAAGGGAATCGACCTCTCGTAGTAGAGCGGCAAATAGCTCGGCTCTGACGGAATGCGAGATTGGCAAAACCTGTCCGGGGGTCGAGAAAGAAACTCTATGAAGTAGCCTGCCAACACAACCTGTGTTACCCAGGCGTCCGACACACGGGAAACCCAAGTCGGTTTGAATTGGAGTAAACGACCCTCCACTCGAGAGCGCTCGAGTGAGACCCAGACGTCAGACCGCTTTAGCGGGTTTTTTGCCAGCTTCTGTCTTAATGGAAGTTCTGTTTCCAGGGTATGCGGAATTTCTGAGAAATTCCCCCTTTTTTTTTTTTTTTAAATAAAAAAAGAGAGGAACGACCCAAACCCCAGAGGGTTGACCGGATCATCCCCTGGACCGAAAGGACCGCCGACAACTACCGGCACTAGTCCTGCCAGACGCAGAAGTCACAGCTCTGCGCTGCGGTAAAGCTGTTTCTTTTGCCTCAGAAATCAGCTCTGTGAGGTCAGATTCAAATAGCTGACCACTTTGTAAGCTAAAGATAGCAAACCCTGCTTGGAAACCGCGTTCCACTGTCTAAGCCACAGTGCTCTTCTGACTGTGACTGCCGAGGATTGCGCCCTGGATAGCAGTGACGCAGAATCCTTCAACTTGAAAAGCCCATCTATCTCGATAGAGGGGATCCATCTTGTCACGCCGTCCGTAGACGGTCCAAACGGCTCAGGGAAACTTTACAAGTACACATAGATCCTTAATACTGAATCCATGACCCGCGGCCTCGCAGATGGATATTGTTGCCATCTCCATTTTTCTGTCCAGCAGGTCCTGCAGACTCGCCTTCCTTTACCAGGATAAAGGGACAATCACTTCAGGAGATCCAATTAACAATCAACTCCGTAGAAAACGGATACAGATTGTAAAGCCGTCGCGACCTATGCGACTCCTGAAACATCCGGGCCGACTTACCAGGACGCCTAGTTACCTCTCTCTGGTAACTGTAACGCCCTCATGGCTCCAATAGTACGGTCCATGAGAGAGGCAGAGTGTCCCTGCCGATCCTCCTTGTCCGAAACGGACATCTTCGCTACGCGAGAAGGAAGGCACCGATTTGTGTCGCTTCCTTGAGAGGATCTAGCTGACACTCCATAACCTAGAAGGTCAGACAGGCCATCATAGAAACTAGCGAGGGCCTCCATTTTGACACCACTGCAACCTCCGACCGCTGCGCATGACGCTGTCGGGGTCTGTGTGTCAGATAGTCCGCATCTGACATGTCCTTGCACAGTATATGGCAGGTTAAACCTGTCAGTAACTAGAACAGTGTGTTTCTTAAAGAAAAAACAATCGCTGAAGGGTTAAAGCTCTTAAAGAGAGAGCTACCCCAGCATTAATAGTTAACCGCCTAAGAAGGGTTAAAGTAGCAGACTCCCCACAACCTTGATAATGAAAAAGTTGTGCGAGCTCCAAGTGCCTCTTATAAGGCAGCAGCTGCAGGACAGCTTTTTATGCCACACTAACAGAAAAAAACGTTCCACAAGATCGCTAAAAATTGCGCTGTTTTGTATATCGCAATGACCGTCAAAGTTGTTAAGGAGATCGCTAACCGCTTATGCGATGTTAATGAGATCGCCCAGATTGGCAGCTACTAGCGACATTAAAAAATGATCGCACAAACGATCGCATTAGTATGCGTCGTTATCAGGATCGTTAGTGGGAACGTATAGTGGCAGTATTAAAATCGCAGACTCCCCACAAACTCTTTATTATTATTGAAAAGTGTGCGAGCCCCTTATGCGATAACAGCCGCAGGACAGCGCAGTCTGTCACTCATTAGTGCCCCAGAAGGCGCCCGCGCTGTGGGGGTGAAGGGGTTAAGCTTCTGCCCGCGAGCTAGAAGCGACTCACCCAGCTGGTAACAGTGTAACATCTTGCCGGGAGGGGAGGAGGGAGAAAAGCCAGAAGAAGCTTTCAGCCTGCTTCTTTAATGGCCGCCGCGCTGTGCCTCTGTGTGCTCCATGAGGGAAGCCGGAAATGGAGACAGCAGTAAAGCGCGCGCTCAGAGCGGCGCGAAAATTCAAATAAAAAGGCGCGCACTCCTCTCCTATGTCCTGCAGGCATCCACCTGCGGACAAAAAACACAGTCACCGACATGTAATGTACAGCGGCTGCCGCAGCAGTCGCTTAAACACTCACACACACATTAATAAAAATGTGAGGTAAAAATGTGAGGTACTCACCAGCCGAAGCGCCACAGGGACCCCCAGGGGTTTCTGGCGCTATGCCCATGCTTCCCCCCAGGGCGGGGGACGCAGTGACCCCTGCAGCGCGGTTTGCGCCCCCGCCAGGGAAGCCATCCTCATCCCCCCGGGCCGGCAGGGTTCTGCAGGGACCACCATTAGGGTAATACAGATCCGCCAAGGGAGAGGTGGGAGTCCAGCAGCGCTGAGACTCCTGAGACCTCTAGACCACATTTGGTGATCCAAGTCTCTTGTCCGATAAAAAATAATAAAATCTTCTGAGGAGCTGCTTCCAGCAGCGACTATCCTCTGGGACCTCAAATTGTAAACTGGAGAGCTGAGTAGGAGGAGCCCGAGCTGGAGGGGCCGGTCAACACTCTTTTTAATCTGAGGTGTCAATCCTATCTGGGCTCCGCCTACCCACTAGTAATGACTGTGGCTCTCTTCCTTCCATCTGCAGCTGAAAGTCAGGTTCTCCATCTACAGTATACATTTAAGACTGTAAGGATGAATATTAGTACCTTGGTGGTTGAGCTGTCGTTGGTGAAAAGGCGGGAACTACGTCGTGGTAATGCGTTCGGAGGGGCGGCTATAGTTGGACTCAGTACCTGAGGTGTAGTGCTAAAAAAAACAAACAAACCACAAACCATTACCCACCATTATCACATTAACAAAAAGCTTTAGGGTACTGTTATGACCCTAATAAAACCAAATAAAAAAGCAAAACAATATAGATTTAAGAGCACAAAAAAAAGAGAACCAAATGCACTGTCAATTAATATATAAAATTAAAAACAATAAAGTTAAAACCTTGGTCTCATTTTAACATGGTCTTGTACACTTAATACTGTAAGTTTGTTTATACACATACGCACACAGTACAAAAAGTCCAGGTTTTTATCATGTAGGAAAGAAAATAAATACCAAGAAGAATAAGTTCAGAACTTTTTCCACTTTTAATGCAACCCATAATCTTTACAGTTCAATAGAACAAAAATTGAAACATTTTCGGGTGGAAAACACGGATTTTGGTAAGAACTTACCTGTAAAATCCTTTTCAGCGAAGGAAGGAAGAGAGACACAGTATTCATTACTGATGGGTAGGCGGAGCCCCAGATCAGGATGTTACCTCAGATCAAAAGAGTGCTGACTGGCTGGCCCCTCCAGCTCGGGCTCCTCCTACTCAGCTCCAGTCGTACCAAAGCTTTTAGGAAAAGAGCCAAGATCACCAGCGGAGCAACATAACCCCTTCTGAAGGAACTTCAGAGAAAAAACACAAGGATACAGGTTATGCATGCAAAGAAAGCCAAAAACCACAGAGTTCCAGGTACTACTCACGGAACCTGACTACTGCGATGAGCTGGCGATGCTGGAACAGAGCCTTAGCGCGCTGACCTCAGCCCAGATAATCGCTATCAGATAAGGGTCGCGCTGCATCTGAAAACATCAACACACTTCTGCCTTGGGAGGGTGCTGTGTCTCTCTTCCTTCCTTCGCTGAAAAGGATTTTACAGGTAAGTTCTTACCAAAATCCGTGTTTCAGCTGCAGATGGAAGGAAGAGAGCCACAGTATTCATTACTGATGGGACGTCCCAAAGCAGTTCAAAAATAAGGGTGGGAAAAACCAACAAAAGGCAGAAACCCAACAACCTTAACAAAAAAGCGCAACCAGCGCTAAACACAAGTTCATCTAGAACTTTAAACTACAGCCGCCTGCAGGACCCTACGTCCGAGGGCTGCATCAGCGGAAGCACTGACGTCCACTTTATAAAACTTTGTAAACGTGTGGACAGAGCGCCAAGTTGCCGCCCGGCAGAGCTGCACTGCCGAAGCACCTTGGTGAAAAGCCCACGATGAAGCCACAGCCCTCGTGGAATGGGCTTGAATCTTAATCGGGCAAGATTCACCCTGAAGACAGTAAGCTTCCAATATAGCTGACCGAATCCAACGAGCTATAGAATCCTTGGAAGCTCGTTGACCACGCCGACGACCGACTGGAACCACAAATAGGGAGTCCGTCTTACGAAAACCTTGAGTAATAGATAGATAAAACTTCAAGGCCCGCACTAAATCCAATGTGTGTAAAGCTCGCTCTTTCACATTCTTCGGATCCGGGCAGAATGAAGGCAACACAATATCCTGGTTGACATGAAATTGTGACACCACTTTAGGCAAAAAATCACCCCGAGTGCGAAGCACTACACGATCCGGAAAAAACTCCAGAAAAGGAGGCGAACAAGAAAGAGCTGCCAACTCAGAAACTCTCCTCAAGGAAGTGACTGCAACAAGAAAAGCCACCTTCCAAGAAAGTAAAGAAAGGCTAGCAGAAACCATAGGCTCAAAAGGTTTATGCTGAAGAGCCTCCAAAACAAGGTTGAGCCGCCAAGGAGACACGGGAGCCTTCCGCGGCGGGAACTTACGAGATATACCTCGGAAAAAGGAGAGCACGTCTCTATTTGAAGCAATGGTTCTCCGGAACAATAAGGACAGAGCAGAAATCTGACCTTTCAGGGTGCTGACTGCCAAACCCTTGTCTAGCCCATGCTGCAGAAAAGCCAACAGGTTGGGAATGGAAAATTTTCTCGGGTTCAGAGAAGACCCCAAACACCACGAAAAGAAGGTTTCCCAAATTTTGTGGTAAATCCTAGTAGTAGCCGGACTTCTTGCAGCACGAAGGGTAGCAATGACCTCGGCTGAGAAACCTCTACGGGTCAAGATTTCGGTCTCAAGAGCCACGCCGTCAAACGCAGGGACATCAAGTCCGGATGACAAACGGGCCCCTGAGTCAACAAGTCCGGTTGAAGAGGGAGTGGAAAAGGAGGTGCCGCCAACAGCGACATTATTGTCGAGAACCACACCCTTCTTGGCCAGTCTGGAGCTATCAAAATAGCTAGAATTCTCTCTAGTCTGATCCGACGCAGTACTAGAGGAAGTAAGGATATCGGCGGGAATACATAGATCAGCTCGAACTGATCCCACTGAGCCACTAGAGCATCCACCGCCACAGCCTTCGGGTCCTTGTACCTGGACATGAACGTCGGTAACTTGGCATTGGACCTGGATGCCATCAAATCCACTTGTGGGGTTCCCCAGCGAGAGCACAGTAGTGCAAAAACTTCCGGGTGGAGGCTCCATTCCCCGGGATCCATCCTTCTGCGACTGAGAAAGTCCGCTGTAATATTCTGAACCCCTGGAATGTGAATCGCCGAAATGGCTGGTACACTGGCCTCTGCCCAAATCAGAATTCGGGACACCTCTACCATGAGTCTGGAACTCCTTGTCCCACCTTGGTGATTGATATACGCGACAGCCGTCGCATTGTCTGTCTGCACTCGGACTGGCAGACCGCTCAAAGGGACCGTCCAATGTTGGAGGCAAAGGAAAATCGCCCTCAATTCCAGGATGTTGATCGGAAGAACAGACTCTTCCGATGACCATACCCCCTGAATCCAGAGATTGTTCCAAACACCCCCCCAGCCCGTCAGGCTGGCATCGGTGGTTATGACTGACCACTTCGGAGGGAGGAAAGACTTCTCCAGGGAGAATGCCCCTGGACGTAACCACCATTCTAGAGAATCCCGCACCGCGCGAGAAATGGTGACACTGCAATCCAGCGATTGCGACTGGTTCCATCGACTCAAGATGAACCTTTGGAGAGTCCTGGAATGGAACTGGGCAAAAGGAATTGCCTCCATGGACGCCACCATCAGTCCCAGAAGACGCATACACTTCCGTAGGGACATTGCCGTTGAGGATTTCATAATCTGTACATGTCGAAGAAGACATGACTGTTTGTCTGGTGGTAGGGAAACTACCGACCGAAACGTGTCGAGATGCATTCCCAAAAAGAGGATTGTCCTCGATGGTTCCAGGGACGACTTCTCCCAATTGACCAGCCAACCGAAGTCCTTCAGAAAATGAAGAGACAAATCCCGAGCCGTCAACGCCTCCTCCTCCGAGGAAGCCACGATCAAAAGATCGTCCAGATAAGGGAGAATCGTAATCCCCTGTCTTCGAAGGATTGCCATGAGGGGTGCCAGAATTTTTGTAAAGACCCTTGGCGCTGAGGCTAAGCCGAACGGCAGAGCCACGAACTGGTAATGATTCTGACCTATGGCAAATCGAAGAAAGCGCTGATGAGCCTTTCCGATGGGAATATGCAAATAGGCGTCGCGAATGTCGATTGACACCAGAAAATCGTTCTGTGACAGAGCTGCCACAACGGAGCGAAGCGACTCCATGCGAAATTTCCGGGCATGGACATGCCGGTTTAATCGCTTGAGATCCAGAATCGGGCGAAATTTGTTCTCCTTTTTGGGAACTATAAAAAGGTTGGAATAAAAACCTTTCCCTCGGTCCTCTGACGGAACCGGTATCACTACACCCTTTTGTAGCAGAGATTCGACCTCTCGCTGTAGAGCGACAACAAGCTCGGGTTCCGACGGAACGTGAGATTGACAAAAAACATTTGGGGGTCGAGAGGCAAACTCTATGAAATAGCCTGCCGACACTATCCGCGTTACCCAGGAATCTGGAACGCGAGCCATCCAAGTCTCCTTGAAAAGAAGCAGGCGACCCCCCACTCGAGAATCCTCGAGTGGACCCCTGGCGTCAATCCGACTTTGCGGGCTTCTTGTCAAGTTCCCGCTTGTCCTGGCGGAAACTCTGCTTCCAGGGAGTACGAGTTTTCTGAGAGGATTTCTTTCCTGAGAAGGAAGGACGACCCGATCCCCACGAGGAGTGACTAGATCGTCCTCGGCCCCGAAAGGACCGCCGACCACTATAGACACCAGGCCTACTGGACACCGAGGCCATGGCCCTACGCTGTGGTAATGCTGATTCCTTCGCCTTAGCCTTGGAAATCAGCTCTGTGAGGTCGGATCCAAAAAGATGGCCACCCTTGTAAGGTAAGGCCAACAACCCTTGTTTGGAAACTGCGTCCCCGGCCCACTGTCTGAGCCATAAAGCTCTTCTGACTGTGACCGCTGAAGCTTGCGCTTTGGCCAGCAGAGATGCCGTATCCAGACCGGCATCAAAGATATAACAGGCTGCCGTTTCTAACCATTCACAAGTTTCCCGTATCTCAGATAACGGAGATTCATTTTGCAACTCCGTCTTCAGACGTGCCAACCAGCTTAGAGAAGCTCTAGCAGCACACATGGATCCTAGCACTGCTCGGAATCCATGACCCGCAGCCTCATAGCTTGCTTTTGCCGCCAATTCTGCTTTTCTATCCAAAGGCTCCTGTAAGCTCGCTTTTCCCTTAATAGGGAGTAGTGAGGATTTACTAAGCTGAGATAAAGACACATCCACTTCAGGAGCAGAAGTCCAATTAGCCTTTAACTCCGCAGAGCAAGGATAAAGTGTATCAAAGAAATGCGTTCCATGAAAACGCTTATCTGGACACAGACGTTCCTCCTCTATTACACTATTAAGCTCATCCAGAGCTGGCAATGTTGTACGCGAAGCACGGGACTCCTGGAACATGCGTGCTGATTTACCAGGACGACTAGTTACCTCCTCCGGTAACTGTAATATATCTCTCATGGCTTCAATTAATGCCTCCGTACGCTTCGCCATAGAGGAACGCCCCTGCGGCTCGTCCGCATCTGAATCGGATATTTCTCCATCCGAATTTAAAGGGGAACTCTGCCCAATATCAGATACGTCTGACTCGCTCCGTGTAGAGGCCGGTAACGGCCTGCGTCGCTTCCTCTGAGAGGAATTAGCAGACACATATTGACCTAAAAGGTCAGACAAGTTGTTGATCGATCGAGCGATATCGTCCAATTTTCCACCGCTGTCGACCGCAGCGCTAGACGCTGTGGAGGTCTGCGTATCTGATTGCCGTAATGGCACTGGGACATGGTCCGCGGCATCTGAACTCTGTTCAGACATGTCTCACCTGTATGAGCAGGTCAAAGCGGTAATACCAGCAAAAACTATGCGTTTTTTTTTTTTTTTTTTAAACGCTGAAGGGTTAACGCTCCACCAAGCAGGGTTACCCCAGCGGTATTCAGTCAAAAAATTTAGCTGGTAGAAATAACCCTCAGAGGGGTTAATATTGCAAACTCACCACAATATATATATTTGTGAGCCCCAGTCAATTTTTATGTCTCTAATGAGACTGCAGCTGCAGGATAGCGATCGCTGCGCTGCGGGGTGAGGAATCAGCACTCACCCAGCTGGCCGTGGTGTCTTATGAGGAGAGGAGCGGTCTGAGGAGCCCAGGAGCCTGTGTAATGGCCGCCACAGTGAGGGAGTCGCAGGAGAAACGCCAGAGCGCGCGTCTTCCTGCTCAGAAGACCGGGAATAGTTAGGCCACGCCCCCTGCTAGCTCAAATATTGAGCGTGAACTCCCCCGCTCCTGCTCCCTCTCTGTCCTGCAGGTATCAGCCTGCGGACAAAAGTTCACCACATCTACTTGTAACAGCGCTGTCACAGCAGCGCTGAAGCATACTGACATACAAGTAATAGCGCTGTCACAGCAGCGCTGAAGCATACTGACATACAAGTAATAGCGCTGTCACAGCAGCGCTGAAGCACTCACACATTATTATAATAAAAATTGTGTGGAGTACTCACCAGCTTAGCGCCACAGGGACCCTCAGGGGTTCTGGCGCTGTGCCCATGCTTCCCCCCAGGGCGAGGAACGCAGTGACCGCACGTGTGGTTTGCGTCCCGCCAGGGAAGCTCTCCTCATCCCCCAGGGCCGGCAAGGATTCTGCAGGGACTTTGAGTAAATACAGATCCGCCAAGGGAGAGGTTGGGGTACAGCAGCGCTGGTACCCCTGAGACCTCTAGACCAACTAGTGATCCAAGTCTCCTGTCCGAATATAAAATAATAAAATCTTCTGAGGAGCTGCATTAGCAGCGACCATCCTCTGGACCTCAAATCTTAGACTGGAGCTGAGTAGGAGGAGCCCGAGCTGGAGGGGCCAGCCAGTCAGCACTCTTTTGATCTGAGGTAACATCCTGATCTGGGGCTCCGCCTACCCATCAGTAATGAATACTGTGGCTCTTTTCCTTCCATCTGCAGCTGAAAATAAAAATAAAGAACTAAAACAACAAGGTAGCATAAATCTACACGCCCATAACCCCTTCCCGACATGCGTCGTACATATACTGCTCTGCGGGAGCTGCGTTCCTGCAAACAGTAGTATATGTACATTGGCACGATCGCGCGGCCTCTATGTGAGAGCTGACATCCTGCAGTAACGCCCACGATCAAGCATTTAACCCCTCTGAAGCCGCTGTCAGTAGTGACAGCAACATCAAGGAGCATAGCGTAGGGAATGTGTTTCCTGCGCGCTTCAATCAGGACAACGCGATCGCATGGTTTCCATGGAGATCCCCGGCCGCAAGATGGCTGCAGGGTCCTTCAGGGAAGGTGGCGTGTCAGTGCCTGTTCAGAGCAGGACCTGGGACGCTTCCTTTCCTGCCTGTCAGATGCTCCTCCGATGCTCTGCAGTGAGATCTGACACCTTACAGTGATGTTACAGGATGGGACAATGTACAAAAAAAAAAACTAAATAAGGCACTAGCCTTACGGATAAGCAGGTGTTGGCTAACCAACCAGACATTGTGATAGTAGACAAGGATCAGAAGACAGCAATGATAATAGATCTGGCAGTGCCAAGTGACAGCAACATCAGAAAGAAGGAGTATGAAAAGCTGGAGAAATACCAGGGCCTCAAAGGAGAACTGGAGAAGATGTGAAAGGTGAAGGCAACAGTGATTCCAGTGGTGATAGGAGCACTTGGAGCTGTGACCCCTAAGCTGGAAGAATGGCTACAAAAGATCCCAGGAGCAACATCTTAAGTCTCTGTCCAGAAAAGCACAATGCTGGGAACAACTAAGATCCTGGGCAGAACCCTCAAACTCCCAGTACCCGAGAATGAGAAAGAACAACAAAGACCACCCCCATTGGGGGTGAGAAGGAAGTATTTTATATTAGAAAGTGTAAAAATAAATATTTTTTAAAAATCCCCAAATAAACAGAAAAGAAACATGGATTTTTTGTGTACTCACCGTAAAATCCTTTTCTCCGAGCCACTCATTGGGTGACTCAAGACCATGGGTGTTAGGCCTCTTTCACACATCCATTTTTTGCAATCAGGCACAATCCGGCGAATTGTTTAAAAGACGGATCCGGCGTAGATTGTATAAAAACTGATGTGCCGGAGCGTTTTTTTTAGCTGGATCCGTCCTGACCTTTTTTTGCCCGGAAAATGAGTAGTAGTAGTAGTAGTAGTAGTACAGTCATGGCCAAAAGTTTTGAGAATGACACAAATATTAATTTTTACAAAGTCTACTGCTTCACTTTTTCTAATGGCAATTTGCATATACTCCAGAATGTTATAAAGAGTGATCAGCTTAACAGCAATTACTTGCAAAGTCATTATTTGGCTAGAAAATGAACTTTATCCCCCAAAACACATTTCAACATCATTGCAGCCCTGCCTTAAAAGGACCAGCTAACCTCTTTTCAGTGATTGCTCCATTAACACAGGTGTGGGTGTTGATGAGGACATGGCTGGAGATCAATCTGTCATGATTAAGTAAGAATGACACCACTGGACACTTTAAAAGGAGGCTGGTGCTTGGCATCATTGTTTCTCTTCTGTTAACCATGGTTATCTCTAAAGAAACACGTGCAGTCATCATTGCAATGCACAAAAATGGCCTAACAGGGAAGAGTATCGCAGCTAGAAAGATTGCACCTCAATCAACAATCTATCGCATCATCAAGAACTTCAAGGAGAGAGGTTCCATTGTTGCCAAAAAGGCTCCAGGGCGCCCAAGAAAGATCAGCAAGCGCCAGGACCATCTCTTAAAAGTGTTTCAGCTGCGGGATCGGGCTACCAGCAGTGCAGAGCTAGCTCAGGAATGGCAGCAGGCAGGTGTGAGTGCATTTGCACGCACTGTGAGGCGGAGACTCTTGGAGCAAGGCCTGGTCTCAAGGAGGGCAGCAAAGAAGCCACTTCTCTCCAGAAAAAACATCATGGACAGACTGATATTCTGCAAAAGGTACAGGAAGTGGACTGCTGAGGACTGGGGTAAAGTTATTTTCTCTGATGAATCCCCTTTTCGATTGTTTGGGACATCAGGAAAACGCCTCATTCGGAGAAGACAAGGTGAGCGCTACCACCAGTCTTGTCTCATGCCAACTGTTAAGCATCCTGAAACCATTCATGTGTGGGGTTGCTTCTCAGCCAAGGGAATCGGCTCTCTCACAGTCTTGCCTAAAAACACAGCCATGAATAAAGAATGGTACCAGAATGTCCTCCAAGAGCAACTTCTCCCAACCCTCCAAGAGCAGTTTGGCGATCAACAATGCCTTTTCCAGCATGATGGAGCACCTTGCCATAAAGCAAAGGTGATAACTAAATGGTTTAGGGAACAAAACAGAGATTTTGGGTCCATGGCCTGGAAACTCCCCAGATCTTAATCCCATTGAGAACTTGTGGTCAATCATCAAGAGACGGGTGGACAAACAAAAACCTAAAAATTCTGACAAAATGAAAGCATTGATTGTGCAAGAATGGACTGCTATCAGTCAGGATTTGGTCCAGAAGTTGATTGAGAGCATGCCAGGGAGAATTGCAGAGGTCCTGAAGAAGAAGGGTCAACACTGCAAATATTGACTTGCTGCATTAACTCATTCTAACTGTCAATATAAGCTTTTGTTACTCATGTGTTTGCAATTATATTTCTGTCTGTGATAAAAACATCTGTCAAACACACATAAAAACCACAGGGCAGCAGATCATGTGAAAATATAATACTTGTGTCATTCTCAAAACTTTTGGCCATGACTGTAGTAGCAGTAGTCCTTGATTTCCAGAATCCGGATCAGTCTTTTGCCGGATTGCACAAAAGACTGATCCGGCAACATACACTTGTATTGTTTCCGGAAGCCTGATGCGCCGCTTCAGGCGTTTCCGGCACAAAAAAAAAAACATTACATGATGCGTCCTGTCTGGCCGCCGGAATTAAAATCTATGACGGATCCGGCAGAAAACGGACTAAACGCAATTACATGCGGCGCGATCTGGCGTTAATGATAGTCAATGACAAAAAAACGCATCCGGCGGTTTAAAAAACCGGATCCGTTTTTTTTAAAAAGTGCCAGATCGCGCCTGATTGCAAAAAACGGATGTGTGAAAGAGGCCTTATGCTGCTGCCACTAGGAAGCTGACACTAAGTAGATACAAAAAGATTAGCTCCTCCTCTGCAGTATACACCACACACACTGGCTCCAGCCGAACTAGTTCCGTGACAAAGCAGTAGGAAAACAAGAACAATATATGAGAGTATACCAACGTCAAACCAAAGAACATACTCTAGCCGTCAGGCCAACAGGGTGGGTGCTGTATCCCCCAATGAGTGGCTCGGAGAAAAGGATTTTATGGTGAGTACACAAAAATCCATGTTTCTCCTTCGCCTCATTGGGGACACAGGACCATGGGACGTACTAAAACAGTCCCTGGGTGGGAAACCGACAGGCCAGACCAAACCTCACGCACAAGCCGCATAGAGATGAGATACTTCCGCCTGCAAGATTCGTCTTCCCAGGCTCACATCTGCTGAGGCCTGAGTGTGAGTGTTGAGGTGCTTCGAGAAGGTGTGCAGACTGGACCAAGTCGCAGCCTTGCAAACCTGTTCCGCCGACACCGGGTTGTCGAATGGCCCAGGAGGCCTGCACCGAAAAAGTGGAGTGTGCCTTAATCCCCGCTGGGGTAGGTTTGCCTTTGACATGATAAGACTGACATTGAATAGCCAAGTGTATCCACCTGGCTATTGTTGACTTAGAAGCGGCGAGTCCCTTCCTGTGACCTTCAGGAAGATCAAATAGGGCGTCTGTCTTCCGGAAAGATGCCGTCCGCGAGACGAACCGTCTGAGAGCCCTCACCAGGCCCAGAGTGTGAAGGGCCCTCTCAAAACGGTGTATTGGTGTCGAACAAAACGAGGGCAGGACAATGTCCTCGTTAAGGTGAAAGGAAAAGACCACCTTGGGCAAGAAAGATGGAGACGGTCTGAGAACCATTTTGTCCTGGTGAAAAATTAGGAAAGGACCTCGACAGGACGGGGCGGCTAACCCACCTAATTGATGTCACAGCGACAAGAAAGGCAACCTTCCATGAAAAGTGGGTGAGAGACGTCCTGCAGCGGTTCAAAGGGAAGGGAAACTCCTGTAGAACACCCAGGACCAGGTTAAGGTCCCAGGCATCCAACGGCATTCTATAGGGGGGTACCAAATGGGAGACCCCCTGAAAGTCTTCACCTGCAGTTGGAAGCGATTGTGCATTGGAACAAAACAGATAAGGCAGAAATCTGACCTTTGAGGGAACTAAGCGCTAGGCCTGAGTCCAGACCAGCCTGAAGGAACTCAAGAATGGACAAGATGGAGAAGGTGAGAGGAGAACAACCGCAGTCCCTGCAACATGCGAAAAGTTATCTCCAGGTACGGTGATAGATGCGCACAGACGCAGGTTTCTGAGCGCTAATCATGGTGAAAACAACTTCTTGGGAGAACCCAGCTTGGGTTAGGACCCAGGATTCAACGGCCATGCCGTTAAACACAGGGCCTTTGAGTTCAGACGTCAAATCGGGCCCTAGGAGAGCAAATCTGGTCGATCCGGTAGTCGCCAAGGAACGTCGACGACGAGCTGCACCAACTCCGCGTACCACACCTGGCGCGACCAGTTCGGAGAGACTAGGATCACTGGAATTCCTTTGGTCTTGATCTTCCTGATGACCCTCGGGAGCAACAGAAGAGGGGGAAAACACGCACGGAAGACAGAACTGACGCCACGGCAGGACCAGTGCATCTGCCACAATGGCCTCTGGATCCTGGGACCGAGCTATAAACTCGGGCACCTTGGCGTTTAGTCTTGATGCCATCAGGTCCACGTCCGGAGTCCCCCAGCGATGACCATTCCCTTGAGGCGAGACCCTGGGGGCTGAGGAAGTCTGCCGCCCAGTTTTCCACACCCGGGATGTGAACTGCTGAGATAACTTAGTGGTTCCTCTTGGCCCAGTGCAGAATGTGATTCACCTCGCACATTGCCGCCCTGCTGTGGGTGCCCCCCTGATGGTTGATATATTCCATAGCTGTGGCGTTGTTCGATTGTATTTGGATGGAGCGACCCGCCAGGAGGTGATGGAACTGCCGCAGGGTCAACTGAATCGCCGGGATTTCCAGAATGTTGATCGGAAGAAGTGCCTCCAGAGGTGACAAGCGCCCCTGGGCAGTGTGATGTTCAAAGAAAGCCCCCCAACCCAGAAGACTGGAGTTGGTGGTGACCACCAGCCATTGGACCGGAAGGAAGGATTTCCCCTGGGTGAGGAATGACCGAAATGTCCACCAAATGAGCGCCTGCTTGATCCATGGAGACAAACAGCACAGCCGGTCGAGAGAACAGGTTCCTGTCCCAGGCTGCAAGAAGCGCATGCTGTAGAGGCCGAAGATGTAACTGGGCAAAGGGAACAGCTTCCATCGCTGCCACCATCTTGCCCAGGACCCCCATGCCGAATCGGATGGAGTGAGGACATGGGCAACAAAGTGCCTGGCCTCCCTGTTGAAGGGCTAAGACCTTGTCTCGAGGGAGAATCACCAACCCTCGGGAAAAAGGAAATCTGCTGAGCTGTGACAGTGGAAGATGTGTCTGTTTATCAGCCAGCCCAGGCGAGAAAGTGTATCCAAAGTGATACGGATGCACTCCGCGTAGGCTTGGAAAGACGGGCCCTTGACTAGGAGGTCGAAGTATGGCAAAACAACCACGCCCGAGAGTGCAGAATGGACATGACGGCCGCCATGACCTTCGTGAACACTCTGGAGCGGTGGTGAGGCCAAAGGGCAAAGCTGTAAAGTGGAAATGTTCCTCGCAGATGGCGAAGCGCAGGAACCTTTGGTGAGGGGGAAAAAAAAAATTCGGGATATGAAGGTAAGCATCCTGGATATCGATAGATGCTAGGAACTCCCCTTCTCCATCGAAGTGATGACAAAGGGACTCCATCCTTAAATGCCTGACCTTGATAAACCTGTTTAGGAGCTTCAGGTCCAGAATGGGCCACACCATCCCGTCCTTCTTCGGAACCACAAATAAGTTTGAGTAGAACTCCTCGAGCCTCTCGTTTTTTGGGACGGGATAATGACTCAGTTTTGGCGTTGCGAATCGATGGCTCGGTAGAAAGACCGTGCCTGAGCCTCTGTTTTGGGGGGAGCGAGAGGGGAAGAACAATGCTGGTGGGCGGGAAGAAAATGCTATCTTGTAACCGGAAGACACCAGGTCCCTGACTCATTCGTTGTGAACGACGGAGAGCCAGGTATGGCAAAATAGAAGTAGATGGCCGCCTACTTTGCTGGTGTCAACCGGATAATGCCGCGATTGCTTGGGACGGTTCTTCCACGACTGATTGGACTTATACGAAACCTGGGAGCCACTGTCTCCACAGGAGCGTCCCGATCCGGAAGAGGTGGTTGTATTGGACCAACCAGGATTGATGTGAAAGGATCGGAAACGAGTCTCCTGTTGCCGACGAAAAGGTCGCCTAGTCGTCTGGAGATGTTTTGGACGCAAACCCGCTTGCCATTCCCTGAGCCACAGTGCCCGTCTAATGGAGATGGCGTTTGAGACTGCAAGAGCACAGTTAGCCGAATCCAGGGAAGCGTGCACCAAATAGTCCACGGCTAAGGAGATCTGATTTGCCAGATCCGCTGCCTCCGGGGGAAGGTCACTATCCTGAATGGTTCTGGTCAGGGTATCTGCCCAAGAGACGATAGCTTTAGCTACACACGCCGCAGCAAAAGAGGAAGAGAGTGCCGAGCCCAAAGCTTCAAAAAACTGAACGGGCAAGATTCTTTATCTGACGGTCCGTAGGGTCTTTAATGGAAGAACCATCTGGCAAAGATAGGAGGGTTTTGGTGGACAGGCGTGATACAGGTGGATCAACTGGAGGGGAATCGGCCCATTCCTTCCGCAGATCTGACAAAAATAGGTATCTCGCCTCAAGCGAGTTCTGACCTGCGGAGCATTTGTCCGGTCGCTCCCTATGCCGCCGAACTATGTCCTGAAACTCGGGATCGTTGGAAAAAACCCTGTGAGAGCGTTTGGTCCTCTTGAAGGACACCGCGTGATCCGGGACGGAATAAGAGTCCTCGTTAATCTTCAAAGTCTGGTTGATGGCCTCGATGAGACTATCCACCATCGCCTGATAATCCGGAGAGTCTAGATCAAGCGGCATTATCGGTATCAGACTCAGAGTCCTGGTTACTGCGAACCCTAGGTGAGGGGGAGTGAGAAACAGAGCTCACGGATACCGAGACGTGAGAAGGCCCGGGAGACGTGCTGTGCACCCGTTTCCTAGATGCCTGTGGAGTTTTTGCTGGCCAACGGTTCCCGTAAGGTAGAGAAACCTTCTAAGACAGGCAGACAAATGCCCAGACCCGTGACAGGATCTGGGAGGGACACAATTGCTTTAGTCAGAGAAGCCATGGACTGAGACAGTGACGAAGCCCACTCAGGGGGACAAGGTACACTGGGTTTGGTGGCGGCAGAGGCCTCCTGAGCGCAGTCGGGATCACAGGCCTTGCAGAGTGGCGTACTCTGTCCCCGTGGCAACACAGTCTGGCAAGTGGTACATGAGGTGAAAAACACTATGTGTTTTGCTAGCCTTCTTGGCTGTCTTATAGAGTGACATGGTGTACCCCAGAAAGTCCCTGATTCTGTAGATATGCTCCAAAAGGGAGGATCGTGTTTTGTAAGCCCCAGTGACTACTGCAGAGACAGGCTAATGAGTATCCGGCACAGCACAGAGATCTAAACCCAGTCCTGTGGCTCTGTGTGAGCGGTCATCCCGGCTCTGAAGTGCAGCAGGCTATACGTGTAGGGAGCCGGCCTGTGGATGAAATGTCCGCTGTACCCCAGAATGTCCGGAATTGTTGAGAGACATAGAGAACGTGTGGAGAGGCAGTCTGTAGTAAAGATGGCCGCCGAGAATTGCAAGGGGGGGGGGGAGGGAGGGAGTCTCGCCGTGTGCGAGAAGCGCCAAGATGTGGGCGGAGCTGTCGCGAAATCCTAAAATGTGCGGAGCTCTGGGCTGCGGCTGAGAAGAGGCCCAAGCCGGGGCCTAAATTTTGGACACTGGCCAGAACGTGCCCGGGGGAAAGGGGACGCCATGGGGGATAGCGCTTAAAGCGCTGTTGCAGGAGCCTCCCCGCCGATGCACTATGTTGGCTGCTGTACCGTGTCCCGCGCACACACTTACCAGTGGTGAGCGTCCCGGTATGGAACCTCCGCAGCGCAGGACCCAGAATGCTTACTGGTCAGCTGTAGCATGGACGGTGCAGGGAACGCTCCATCCACCATCCCTTTGTCAGAGAGGTGTAGAGGGACCGCCCGCCTTCCTTCCATCGCAGCTGTTCATCAGTGGCAATGTAGTGGGGCCACACAGACGCCATAAGAGCCTCTGGACATTAAAGGGGTTAACTCCCCCAAGGATGGAACAGGGCTGTTGGTCAGGCTGTAATAAGCATGCATGCACAGGGGGGTACGGGGAGGCGACACTCCATCTGTTGTAGGTGTGGAGAGAGCGGTGCACTGAAGGGACCAGTCGCTTCTAAAAAAGGTCTCTGGCATGCCGTAGAAAACGATGCAGGAGGGAGTTCGTGGAGGCGACATTCCATGTTCCCGCCTTTTGTAGGTTTGGGGAGAGCGGAGCCCTTAAGGGATCCATCGCCCCCTGTAATGCTTTGAAGAATGTTGAGAATAAAAATAAAATAAGAAAGCTATAAATGTGGTCTGAAGATCAGAACACATGTGCCTCCTACTGACACTAAGCTTGAACTGGTTCGGCTGGAGCCGGTGTGTGTGATGTATACTGCAGAAGAGGAGCTAATCTTTTTGTGTTTACATAGTGTCAGCCTCCTAGTGGCATCAGCATAACACCCATGGTCCTGTGTCCCCCAATGAAGCGAAGGATAAAAATATTTTTCCAATACATACATGTAAATAAAAAAAAAGTAAAAAAATTTGGTATCGCCGCGTCCATAACGACCCACTCTATAAAACGGTCCCACTGGTTAACCCCTTCAGTGAACACTGTGAACAAAACAAAAAAAGAGGAAAAAAAACAATGCTTTATCATACTGTCGAACAAAAAGTGCAATAAAAAGTGATAGAAAGATGTAAATAAAAATGGTACTACTGAAAACATTATCTTGTCCCACAAAAAACAAGCCACCATGCAGCTCCATTAGCAAAAAAATAAAAAAGTTATAGCTCTCAGAATAGTGATGCAAAAATAATTATTTTTTCTATACAATAGTTTTTATTGTGTGAAAGTGCCAAATCACACAAAAAACTATATCAATTGGGTATCGCTGTAATCATACTGACTCGAAGAATAAAGCTGCTTTACCAATTTTACCATAAGTGGAATGGTATAAAAAAAAGCAATTCCTGAATTGCTGGTTTGTGTTCATTTTGCGTCCCAAAAATCAGATTAGAATGTGATTAAAAAACTCTCATGTGCTCGAAAATGGTACCAATAAAAACGTCAGCTCGTCCCGCAAAAACAAGCTATAACATGTCTGTGGGCTGAAATATGGAAAAAATTATAGCTCTCAAAATATGGCAATGCAAAAACTAGTTTTTGCAATATTAAGTGTTGTTTAGTGTCTGACAGCAGCCAAATAAAAACCTGATATCGCTGTAATCGCACCAATTTTTTTATTTTGCCTCCCAAAGATCGCAGTAAGGCTCGGTGCACATTTAACCTGCGCTTACACCGGGGTTTCCGTGTAAATCTCTGAAATACGTGATTCAGACGGAACCCCCGGCGGAAATTTCCTTATAATGAGGCAGATGGACGCCATAGGACCTGTGATCCGGCAGTGTCCGTCTATTTAGGATTGCATAAAAGTGCCATCGGCCATAGTTTTGTGCACTTCTGAAAAGAAGGACACCACTGAACAGACGCCAGACAGAGTCCAGAGTAAATCTGCTGCCTCATTATAGTGAATAGATCCATAGGGGGTTTCATCTGTCACGTCACTCAGAGATTTAGATGGAAACCCCGATGTAAGTGCTCAGTGTAGAGCACTGGATAACTGATCATAAATGTTATGTAAAGTGTTCCCAATAAAAGCTTTAACTCAATCCACAAAAAAACCAAGCCCTCACTCCAGTCCGTCATCTGTTAACGGAAATATAGGGGATTCTAAGTTGCTGGTAGCACAAAGGCTCTGGGAAAGCGAAATGGCTCTTCACCCCCCAAAAGAAAGTCAACAAATTCTCCACTCTCAAATCCAAATCCCCCTTCTTTCTGAGTCCTAGTGTGTCTAAACCACATTTAGCGCCCACGTTTGGCATTTCTGTAGTGATGAGAGCCCGCCTAATATACAGGTGCGTGTCTCCATAAGCACGGGATGGGCATAATGTACTGGTCACTACAGTGTACTGGTCACTACAACGGCAGTTTGCAATTTTTACTCAGTAACATCCACTGCTGCGTGTTTCTGGAAAACACCCATGGAGTCAAAATCGTCACTACATCTGTAGATAAATTCCCAAAGGAGTATAATTTCCAAAGTGAGGTCACTTGAGGTGGGATTCTGCTTTTCTAGCACTTAGGGGCTCTTTATATGGAATCCGCAAACTATACTAGTAAAATCTGCGTTCCAGGAGGCAAATAGTGTTCCGTCCCTCCCGAGTCTCTCCATATGGCTAAGTAATACTGTACAGCCACATATAGGGTGGTATTGTCACATTGTGGGACAAATTTTGATGCCATTTTTACCCATTTCCCAGTATGAAAATATAAAAATTTGGGGTTACCACACAATCTTGGTGGTAAAAATGTAAATTACCGTATCTTTTGGACTATAAGACGCACTTTTTTCCTCCAAAAATGGAGGAAAATGGGGGGTGCGTCTTATAGTCCAGATGAACGGAATCTGGCTGTGGTGGGCAGGTGAGGGAGTGGCATCGGCGGAGCAGTGGGTCACAGAGGGAGGACCCGGCGGCTAACTCCTGTGCTCGCTGCTAAAGAGAAATGAATATTCACTGCATTCCATGCCCATGAGTGTGCAGGGCAATGAATATTCATTTCTCTCTAGCATCCTGGTATGATTGCTCCTAGCCTCGTCCTGGTATGCATGGCCCCATCCTTATCCTGGTATGATTGGCCCCCACTCCCATCCTGGTATGCATGGCCCCTTCATAAAATGTAAAAAAAAACAAAAACATTACACTTACCTTCCCAGCGCTCCCTCGCAGCATCTTGTTCCGATGCCAGCAGCTGCTGATTTATGGTTGCAAGCAGCGCATGGCAGGGGCGTCATGCTCAGATTGGAAGCCAAATGGCAGCTGCAATACTCTCTGCTCTGCACACCAGGACTGTGTGTGTGGAGAGCAGTGAGTATACAATGCTCTTCAGCAGCGCGCACAGTGTCAGCTGGAGCCTTCCTGCAGCTGCTGGCAGTCACTTGTGCCCCTACTAAAGAGAATGAATATTAACCGCATTCCACGCCCATGGGAATGGAATGCGGTGAATATTCATTCTTCTTAAGTTGTGGCACACCGCCCGGCAGTGCAGCTGCACTGCAGGAAGCTGGCAGCTGAAACTGCGCGCTACTAAAGAGCAATGAATACTCACTTTCAAAATTTTTGCAAATTTCTGTGTTTTTTCACAAATAAAAGCAAGTCATATCAAAGAAATTTTACCACTATCGTGAAGTACAATATGTCACGAGAAAACACAGTCTCAGAATCAGTGGAATCCATTTCCATTAAAGCGTTCCAGAGTTATGACCTCAAAGTGATAGTGGTCAGAACTGTAAAAATTGGCCTGGTCAGGAAGGTGAAAACATGCTTTGGGGTGAAGGGGTTAAACTAATATTTTATTGCAGTACACTTTAAAGTTTATGACAGAATTTAGCGTTTTTGGGTAGGAGCATGGAACATCTAAAATTGGCAATCTTTGCCCTTTCTTCCTTGCAGTAATGCAGCAAATCTGTTAGATTGTGAGGGCATTTCCTGTGTACAGCATCCTCTTCAGGTTAACCCACAGATTTTCATTTAGATTGGAGTCTGAGCTCTGACAAAGCCATTCAATTTAAGTTGATTTGGAGGCATGCTTAAGGTTGTTTTGCAGAAAGGTAAAATTTCTTGTCATTTTCATCTTTTTAGCAGAGGCCTGACTGTTTTTCTTTTGCAAATTTAACAAATATTCTGAACTCCTCATGTTTTCTTCCACCTTGAAAGCCTCAAAAGAATAACACTATCTCTATCATGCTTCACTGTGGGCATGATATTCTTTTGAGGATACGCAGTGTTGGGTTTGTGCCAAATATAGCTTCAAATTATGAGCAAAAAGTAAAACCTTGGTGAAGGACATCGTCCCAATACTAGATATGTGCCCTTCTCCACTGACAACAAAGTTAAACTGATTGTCTCAGTGTGCAGAAGCAAGAATAGCCTTAATAGAAGGAGATCATTTTGTTCTTAGTGTCAACACCTACACCCTTTGGTTTTACTCAGTCCCCCAATAAAATGTTGTTTTATATTAAACACATACCGTATATACTCGTGTATAAGCCGAGATTTTGGCTGAAAGTCCCCCTCTCGGCTTATACGCGGGTCATATACGGAGGTCGGCGGGGGTGTTGGATCATACTCTCCCCTCAACCGGCGCGTCTCTGCAGCCCCCCTGCTTCTCCCACGATCTCCGGCTTTTTCCTGCAGCGGTCACATGGTACCGCTCATTAAAGTCATGAATATGCACATATTCATGACTTTAATGAGCGGTACCACGTGACCGCTGTAGGACGGAAGCGCTGCGTAGACCGCCGGGAAAAGAGGAGACCGCTGCAGAGAGTGACGCACCGGCGGAGGGGTGAGTATAGCGATATTTACCTGTCCCCGGACCACCGCTGCGCGCTGCTCCCTCGTCCAACTCCTCTGGCTGTGAATGTTCAGGCAGAGGGCGCGATGATGTCGTTAGTGCGTGCCGCACCCCCTGCCTTATCATTCACTGTCGAGGACCCGGAAGAGGGAGCAGTGCGCAGCGGTGGACCGGTCCGGTGACCGGTAAATATCTCAGGTGCCGGGGTCTTGAGCGAGCGGGGACACCGGCACCTGTCCCCATAGCGCGCCAGTGTCACCGCCTGCTCAGGACACCAGCATCTGGCTCCCAGCGACGAGAGGCGAGTATGTCATTTTTTTTTTGCAGCAGCAGCGCGGCAGTATAAGGGAGGTATACTATGGGGCATAATCTGTGGAGCATATGGGGGCATAATCTGCGCAGCATACGGGGGCATAATCTGTGCAGTTTATGGGGGCCTAATCTATGGAGCATAATCATTTTTCACCCTAGGCTTATACGCGAGTCAATAAGTTTTCCCAGTTTTTTGTGGCAAAATTAGGGGGGTCGGCTTATACACGGGTCGGCTTATACATGAGTATATACGGTATTTCAAAATTTCCTAAATATGTTCTACTTTGCTGAACAATGCCTGAAAAGAATATCCATGGTGCAACCTTGCCACAGCTGAAGCTGGTGCTGGCCATGACAACTGTCCAGCAGAGTCATATTGGAATTACCGGCAATACTGTAACATTCATCATAACTTAGTAGCAGTCTGGACTACACCATGTTCCAAATTATTATGCATATTGGTTTTAAGTGTCATAGCTTTTTTGTTTTTTTTTGTAAATGAAACCCATTGATGGTATTGTGTCTCAGGGTTCTTAGGATCACTGAAATCAATCTCAGATACCTGTGATAATTAGGAAGGAAACTGGATATTCCACACTATTAAGCAGGCCAGAGTTTTCAAGTAACATGGGAAAGAAAAAGGATCGCTCTGCTGCTGAAAACCTTGGTCAAGAGATGAAAACATTAGATATTTCCGAAAACTTAAGCGTGATCATCGTACTGTTAAGAGATTTGTGGCGGATTCTGAGCAAAGATGTGTTCGTGCTGATAAAGGCAGAATGAAGAAGGTTTCTGCCAGGCAAGTTCATCGGATTAAGAGAGCAGCTGCTAAAAAGCCATTACAAACCAGCAAACAGATATTTGAAGCTGCTGGTGCCTCTAGAGTCCCTCGAACCTCAAGGTGTAGTATCCTTCAAAGGCTTGCTGTGGTGCATAAACCTACTATTCGGCCACCCCTAAACAGTGCTCACAAGCAGAAACGGTTGCAGTGGGCCCAGACATACATGAAGACTAATTTTCAAACAGTCTTGTTTACTGATGAGTGTCAAGCAACCTGTCACGCGGTCTTATGATATGTGTACGATGTCAGTAAACTATTCTTAAAAGAACAACACTCTATACAACATATAGATTAGCAACATCAGCATGTAAATAAAGAATAGATTTACCTGACACGATATCCGTTGAACTCAGGGTTAATCTTGAGGACTTGATACACTGTCACAGGAAAGAAGAGGACCGGGGGTCTAACCTGACCCTAAACTGGGGTCCTAACTAATCCCTCACCTTGGAGGTACTGATAATGGTTCAGAGGTCCAAGTCTCCAGCCTAACCCTGTCTCCTATCAGTCCCTGAACCCTGTAATCAATCCTGAGAAGGATTCTGATTACCACCAAAGGGATATGGGCTGATCTCTGCTAAATACACAGATTAGACATATAAGACAGACTGGAGAAAACACAGACTTGCATACACACTCAAACACAGAAGGAACATAAATGATCTGGGATATTAAACTCTAAGCAAGGTGAGCTTAAAACAACTAAGGAGCTCTTTAACTTAAGTCTATACAGATACAATCCTATCTGTGGTCTGCATGAAGAATTTCACTGGCAACTCCCAAACAGACAACCAGAGATTTAAAGGAAACCAATCAACAAATAATTAATTGCAGCCGGGAGAGACTGCACCCATTCCCAGAACTGAGCACAGACAGAATTAACTCCCTAACTGCCAAACACAAAGAAACAGCAACTCAGCTGTGAGAAGTCAGAATGTGCAACCGCGACGATCTTCGTGGCGATGCACACATGACAGTACCCCCCCTTCTACGAGGGGCCTCCGGACCCTCAGGGCCAGGTTTGCCCGGGTGAGTTCTGTGGAAGGTCCGCACCAAACGATCTGCGTTAATGTCAGACGCAGGAACCCACGTCCTCTCCTCTGGACCATACCCCTTCCAATGCACCAAGTACTGAAGGGACCGGCGATTCAGACGTGAGTCAATGATCTTTGACACTTGAAATTCCAAGTTACCATTGACCACCACTGGAGGAGGAGGTAGAGGTGACGGTATGACTGGTGCCACGTACCTCTTAAGTAATGACTTGTGGAACACATTATGAATTTTAAACGTAGGAGGGAGGTCCAGACGAAATGCCACAGGATTAATTATGGAACTGATCCTGTACGGCCCGATGAATCTGGGGCCCAGCTTCCAGGAGGGAACTTTAAGTTTTATATTCCTGG
Source organism: Oophaga sylvatica (assembly GCA_033576555.1). NCBI lineage: Eukaryota > Metazoa > Chordata > Amphibia > Anura > Dendrobatidae > Oophaga > Oophaga sylvatica. The sequence continues at coordinate 124,600,119 of JARQOD010000003.1, forward strand.
TAGACAACCATACCAGATCGTTCACATTAAGATCTGGACCAGAAACTCTCCTCCTATCCGCCATACGTTTATAACGGTTCCCCATAGCACTCAGATTATTCAATACACCTCTCCACACTGAAGCAAGTGACGACGAGAAACGCTCCTCCTCAGGAACCCCAGAAGGGCCCCCCCCATTGAAAGTACAAAACTGGGGATGAAAACCATATGCCCCAAAAAACGGGGATTTACCAGTGGACTCGCTCCGCCTGTTGTTAAGAGCGAACTCTGCCAGAGGCAAGAAAGAAGACCAGTCCTCCTGGTTCTCTGAGACAAAACACCGAAGATAAGTCTCTAAGCTTTGATTCAGACGCTCTGTCTGACCATTGGTCTGCGGATGAAAAGCCGAGGAAAATGACAATTGCATCCCCCGACGTAAACAAAATGCCCTCCAAAACTTGGACACAAACTGAGACCCCCTATCTGACACCACATCAGAAGGCAACCCATGAAGTCTCACAATCTCCCCAATGAACACCTGCGCCAGAGTTTTAGCATTAGGGAGGGCAGGAAGAGCAATGAAATGTGCCATCTTACTGAACCTGTCAACAACCACCAGTATGACAGTCTTCCCTGACGACTGAGGAAGGTCCGTAATGAAGTCCATAGATAAATGAGTCCATGGACGCTCCGGAAGTTTCAAGGGTAAGAGGGTCCCAGACGGACGGGTATGAGGGGTCTTAGAGCGAGCACACACCCCACAGGACGCGACAAAAGTTAAAACATCTTTATTAACGTTAGGCCACCAAAACCGGCGAGAAAGGAGATCTAAAGTAGCCTTACTCCCTGGATGTCCTGCTAAAGCAGAATTATGATGTGCCTCAATAACCTTTTGTCTCAACTGATTTGGGACAAACAGTCTCCCTGGAGGTCCTGCAGGGGCGTCCCCCTGAGCCTCTAACACCTCCTCCTCAAGCTCAGAACATACAGCCGACACTACCACCCCCTCCTGAAGGATAGGAATCGGGTCATCCGTTTTCCCGGCCCCTGGGAAACTGCGAGACAAGGCATCAGCCTTAACATTCTTAGATCCAGGGCGATAAGTGACAACAAAATTAAACCTGGTAAAAAACAACGACCATCGAGCTTGTCTGGAATTCAGACGCTTAGCAGATTCCAAATACAGCAGGTTCTTGTGATCAGTAATGACGGTGACCGGGTGGACTGCCCCCTCCAAAAAGTGACGCCATTCTTCAAAAGCCAACTTAATGGCCAAAAGTTCCCTATTGCCGATATCATAATTCCTTTCGGCGGACGACAATTTCTTAGAAAAGAAAGCGCACGGATGCCATTTACCAGGGGACGGACCCTGGGACAATATAGCACCCACCCCTACGTCAGACGCATCCACCTCCACAACGAACGGCTGTGATGCATCTGGTTGGATGAGAACGGGTGCCGAAGCAAAACATTTTTTCAAAGAGGAAAAAGCTTGGCAAGCTTTGTCCGACCATTTAGAAAAATCCGTCCCTTTTCTTGTCATGTCAGTGAGAGGTTTGACAACAGATGAGAAATTACAAATAAATTTCCGGTAGTAGTTAGCAAACCCCAGAAAACGCTGCAGAGCCTTAAGATCCTCTGGCTGATCCCATTCAAGCACTGCTCTCACCTTTTCAGGGTCCATACGGAAACCGGAGGCTGACACCAAGAAACCCAAAAACTGAAGTTCCTGTACGGCGAATACACACTTTTCCAGTTTGGCGTATAGTTTATTGTCTCGCAAGATCTGCAACACCTGTCTCACATGCTCCTGGTGAGACACAAGATCTGGCGAGTAAATTAAAATGTCATCCAAATATACGACCACAAACAGCCCCACCAGATGACGAAAAATGTCATTAACAAAATGTTGGAATACTGCTGGAGCAGTAGTCAGACCAAAAGGCATGACAAGGTTCTCATAATGTCCCTCCGGCGTGTTAAACGCCGTTTTCCACTCATCCCCCTCTTTTATCCTAATCAGATTATACGCCCCCCTGAGATCCAATTTAGAGAACCATTTGGCGCCAACAATTTGATTGAAGAGATCAGGAATCAGAGGGAGTGGATACGGATCTCGAACAGTAATCCGATTAAGTTCGCGGAAATCCAAGCAAGGGCGTAGGCCTCCATCTTTCTTCTTCACAAAGAAGAACCCCGCGGCCACTGGGGAAGATGAAGGTCTAATATGCCCTTTAGCCAGACTTTCCGAAATATAATCTTTCATAGCCTGCCTCTCAGGACCAGAAAGGTTATATAACCTAGCTTTAGGTAACTTAGCATCAGGAAGTAAATTAATAGAGCAGTCATACACACGATGAGGAGGCAACTCCTGACACCCCTCCTCAGAGAACACATCCCCAAAGTCCTCCAAAAAAGGAGGCAAAGTACTAGGCACGACCGCACTGATGACTGTGTTCATGCAGTTACTTTTGCAAAACTCACCCCATTGGCTTATCTCTCTGGACTGCCAATTAATCACAGGGTTATGTTTAACCAACCAAGGAAGTCCCAACACAATAGGAGTAGGTAGACCCTCCAACACATAACAAGATAATAGTTCCCTATGTATTGCCCCTACCCGAAGGTCAATGTTATGAACCTCATGAACAAAGCTACCTTGGCCGAGAGGCCTGGCGTCAATGGAGAATATAGGGATCGGTTTGACCAATACACTCAGATGCATACCTTGAGCCTGAGCAAACTGAGCGTCAACCAGATTAGCCCCGGACCCACTATCAAGAAGAACAGAAAATCTCTCCACTCTCGTACCAACCACCACCTCCACTGGTACAAGGAACTGAGAAGAACTAGCGGACGAAATACATACTCCCAGGTTGTCGTCCACCACACAACCTGGGATTAACAGTTTTCCGGCGACTTCTTGCTCAACAAGGCACGGGACGGACATCCCCCAACAAAATGTCCCTCTTTCCCGCAAAAGAAACACCTTCTAGTCCTGCGGCGTACCGCCAATCCCCTCCTACGAAATGATGTCCCTCCCAACTGCATAGGCTCATCCGAACAGACAAGGGGAACCTCAACATAAGGGACTTTAGTGGTAGGTGGAGAAACAACAGGGAGTGGGGTTACCTCACCCCTCTCCCGAAGCCGTCTATCAGTACGGATAGCTAGGGCCATAGCAGCCTCCAGTGATGGAGGAGAATCATACTGAGCCAAAACGTCCTTTAATTTGTCAGAAAGCCCATGACAAAACTGGCTTCTAAGAGCTGGGTCATTCCACTGAGTATCTGTGGCCCATCTACGGAACTCAGAAGCAAATTCCTCCGCCGGACGATCTCCCTGCTGTATCTTACGTAATTTTGTCTCAGCAAGAGAGACCCGATCTGGGTCATCATATACCAATCCCAGGGCAGTAAAAAATTGATCTACAGACAGTAGAGCCGGGGATCCCGGAGGAAGGGAAAATGCCCAGGATTGAGGGTCCCCTTGTAGGAGCGAGATAACAATTCCCACTCTCTGCTCTTCACTCCCTGATGATCGAGGCCGAAGCCGAAAATACAATTTACATGCCTCCCTGAAGGTAAAAAATTTGTCTCACCCACCAGTGAACCTGTCCGGGAGAGCTACTTTAGGTTCAACTCTGGTTTGCTCCAGGGGAGACAAAACTTTGGACTTAATGTCCGTCAGCTCCATGGATAAACCCTGCAACTGCAGAGCCAGCTGGGCTACTGGATCCATGGCAACTGGGAATAATTTTATTGGCCAGTGAAAATGTCACGCGGTCTTATGATATGTGTACGATGTCAGTAAACTATTCTTAAAAGAACAACACTCTATACAACATATAGATTAGCAACATCAGCATGTAAATAAAGAATAGATTTACCTGACACGATATCCGTTGAACTCAGGGTTAATCTTGAGGACTTGATACACTGTCACAGGAAAGAAGAGGACCGGGGGTCTAACCTGACCCTAAACTGGGGTCCTAACTAATCCCTCACCTTGGAGGTACTGATAATGGTTCAGAGGTCCAAGTCTCCAGCCTAACCCTGTCTCCTATCAGTCCCTGAACCCTGTAATCAATCCTGAGAAGGATTCTGATTACCACCAAAGGGATATGGGCTGATCTCTGCTAAATACACAGATTAGACATATAAGACAGACTGGAGAAAACACAGACTTGCATACACACTCAAACACAGAAGGAACATAAATGATCTGGGATATTAAACTCTAAGCAAGGTGAGCTTAAAACAACTAAGGAGCTCTTTAACTTAAGTCTATACAGATACAATCCTATCTGTGGTCTGCATGAAGAATTTCACTGGCAACTCCCAAACAGACAACCAGAGATTTAAAGGAAACCAATCAACAAATAATTAATTGCAGCCGGGAGAGACTGCACCCATTCCCAGAACTGAGCACAGACAGAATTAACTCCCTAACTGCCAAACACAAAGAAACAGCAACTCAGCTGTGAGAAGTCAGAATGTGCAACCGCGACGATCTTCGTGGCGATGCACACATGACACAACCATGGATGGTCCAGATGGATGTAGTAGTGGATGGTTGGTGGATGGCCACCATGTCCCAACAAGGCTGCGACGTCAGCAAGGAGGTGAAGGAGTCATGTTTTGGGCCGGAATCATGGGAAAACAGTTGGTAGGGCCCTTTAAGGTTTCTGAAGGTGTGAAAATGACTTCTGCAAAGTATATAGAGTTTCTGACTGACAACTTTCTTCCATGGTATAAAAAGCAAAAACGTGCCTTCAGAAGCAAAATCATCTTCGTGCATGACAATGCACCATCTCATGCTGCAAAGAATACCTCTGAGTCATTGGCTGCAATGAGATAAACTCATGGTGTGGCCAGCATCTTCCCCTGACCTCAACCCTATAGAGAACTTTTGGAGTATCATCAAGCAAAAGATCTATGAGGGTAGAGGCAGTTCACATCAAAACAGCAGCTCTGGGAGGCTATTCTGACTTTATGCAAAAAAATACAAGCAGAAACTCTCCAAAAACTCACAAGTTCAATGGATGCAAGATTTGTGAAGGTGATATCAAAGAAGGGTTCCTATGTTAACATGTAACTTGGCCTGTTAGGATGTTTTGGAGATAAATAGCTTTCAGTGAATGTGACCTCCTAAAGCTGCAAATTCCACAAATGAGCATTTTCAGTTCTTTAAAACATATCAAATGTTTAGAAATTCTACTGTGTCTAATAATTTGGAACAGTGCATTTTGAGTTTTTATTCATTTTAGAGTTTATACAGTTATCATTGGGAGGTTTCTTCAATAAAATTCAATGTATACTCTAACGGGTGGTGACTTTTATTAGACTGACTGTCATTTGCACCGACCACTTAGGAAAATCAGAGAAAAATATCATTTGCATAATAATTTGAAACATGGTGTAAAGGTGGGGCGGGGGGATCTCCAGACTATCCAGCAATATTGATTCATAGTGAAACACTGGAGGCAAACAGAGCATAACGCTAAGGAAAAGCTTACATTTTCTCTGGTGACGTTATTATTATTAATCATACCTAGTCTGTGGTCCAGAACCCTGAGTCTGTACAAGAAGCACAGGGGTCATGTCCCGGCTGTTACCGCTCTGTGAGAACACTGACTTTGTTCCTGCTTGGCTGAGTCTGGCAACAGACTGAAAGGAAAGGTAGGAATGAGAATTAAACCAAAGGGGCAAGAATTACACAATAAGGTGTTGTCATTTATATTTAGATGCAATACAGACCTTTTTAGCAGAAGTTCCAGAAGATGGCACATCAAGGACGCAGGAGGAATTATACGTTTGTAAGTATGACCCATCACCAGGGCTAGGAGTTTCTAGTGGTAAAATTCCAAAACTGGCAAGATAATAGAATTATAAAGTCAGCAGGTAGCATGGAAAACACTATAGCTGAAAGCAAGAAAAAAAAAAAAAAAGACAAAATCACTTTACCTGGGTGTGAGCGGGCTCAAAGCGGTTGGCCCCCCTAACAGGCTGCGCCCACTCTTTGGTTTGTTCTGAGCCTGTTTCACCAAGATAGAGGAACCTGTCCCCAAAGGTAATAAGTCAGGGGAGATAACTGCAGGGTCTATGTAGGACATCGAGGAGTCCGAGTTCAAGGAGTATTTTATATTGGAGGATTCCAGATTTAATCTATTAAGTTCCTTTAAGAGACAGAAATATGGCAATTATTTAAAGAGATTGTCCACTCCACTCTATGTGACTGCAGACTTCTGAATCCTTACAGCACACACACACACTGCATGCTGTCAAGATTCTCTGGTATTGTTGCTCTACATGTACAGTTGTGTGAAAAAGTGTCTTCCCCCTTCCAGATTTCCGAGTCTTTTGCATGTCAGACTTAAAGTAAATAAAAAAATGCAGTTTTTAAATGAAGGTCTTTATTATTAAGGGAAAAAGAAATCCAAACCTACAAGGCCCTGTCTGAAAAACTGACTGCCCCCCATTAAAACAAAATATCTGTGGTTTATCACATTTTTGGTAAGCAGAGTTCAAATTCCCTAGCCACACCCAGGCTTTATTACTGCCACACCTGTTCTCAATCAAGAAATCACTTAAAATAGAACCTGCCTGACAAAGTGAAGTAGACCAAAGGAACCTGAAAAGCTAGACATCATGCCACAATCCAAAGAAATTCTGTAACAAATGAGAAACAAAGTAACTGAGATTGATCAGTCTGGAAAGGGTTATAAAGCTATTTTTAAAGCTTTGGGACTATCCACAAATGGCGAAAACAAAGAACAGTGGTGAACTTTCCCAGGAGTGGCCGGCAGACCAAAATTAGCAAGAGCGCAGCGACTACTCATCTAAGATCACAAAAGACCACACAACAACATCCAAAGAACTGCAGGCTTCACTTGTCTCAGTTAAGGTCAGCGTTCATGACTCCACCATAAGAAAGACTGGGCAAAAATGGCCTGCATGGCAGAGCTCCAAAACAAAAACCACTGCTGAGTAGAGACGGGCGGACACCTGGATGTTCAGATCCGGCTGAACAGTTACAAAAAGTTCAGGTACCAGAACAGTACCCGGACCTGATTCACTTGAATGAGGGGCCCAGACATCCAGCATCTAACACGCTGTCATATGCATGACAATGCGGCAAACACCGCTCCAGATCGGCGGCAAAATCATCACCACCAGTCAGACAGCCAAAAGACAGCTTGAGCCAGCAGATGTGATCGGAGGTATAAAGTTTACCTCCGGTCACTGGTGCCAGCTGATGTGACTACTGCTCCCATCAGCCGACGCCTGCTGCCGCTAATAACAGTGAGAGGAGGAGCGGTTGATGGGTGTATTCATCAGCCAGCGCTGTAATATAAAAAAAATAACCCGGTGTAGGCTCCCCTGTATTTTTAATAACCAGCCAGGCAAAACTCATAGCTGGGGCTGCAAATCTCAGCTGTCAACTTCAGCAAGGCTGGTTATCAAGAATAGAGGGGTGGCCGCGCCATATTTTTAACCCCTTCATGACAGGAGCTTTTTCGGTTTTGCGTTTTTCGCTCCCCTCCTTACAAGAGCCATAACTTTTTTATTTTTCCGTCAATATGGCCGTGTGAGGGCTTATTTTTAGCGGGACGAGTTGTACTTTTGAACACCACCATTGCATGTCGTGTACTAGAAAACAGAAAAAAAAATTCCAAGTGCGGTGAAATTGCAAAACACGGATTTTGGTAAGAACTTACCTGTAAAATCCTTTTCAGCGAAGAAGGAAGGGAGACACAGTCATTACTAGTGGGTAGGCGGAGCCCACATAGGATAAACACACCTCAGATTAAAAAAAGTGTTGACCGGCCCCTCCAGCTTATAGGGCTCCTCCTACTCCAGCTCTCCAGTCGTACCCAAGCTTAAGGAAGTGCAAATATCACCAGCGTAGCAACATAACCCCTTCTGAAGGACTTCAGAGAAAAAACAAGAAGACAGGTTATGCATATAGCCGAAATAACCACACAGTCCAGGTACTACTCACTGAACCTGACCACTGCGATGAGCTGGCAATGCTGGAACAGAGCCTTAGCGCGCCGACCTCAGCCCAGATAATCGCTATCAGAGAAGGGTCACGCCGCATCTGAAAACACAACAACACACTTCTGCCATGGGAGGGATGTGTGTCTCCCTTCCTTCTTCGCTGAAAAGGATTTTACAGGTAAGTTCTTACCAAAATCCGTGTTTCAGCTGCAGATGAAGGAAGGGAGACACAGTCATTACTAGTGGGACGTCCCAAAGCAGTCCAAAAATAAGGGTGGGCAAAAAAACCAAAAGGAGGCAGATACCCAACAACCTAAATAAATGCGCAACTAGCGCTAACTACAAGTTCACAAGAACTTTAAACTACAGTCGCCTGCAGGACCCTACGTCCTACGGCCGCATCAGCGGAAGCACTGATGTCCACCTTATAAAATTTCGTAAATGTGTGGACGGAGCGCCAGGTCGCCGCCCGGCAGAGCTGAGCTGCCGAGGTTCCTTGATGAAAAGCCCACGATGAACCCACATGCCTTGTGGAGTGAGCTCGAATCTTAATCGGGCAAGGTTAGCCCTTAAGTCGGTAAGCCTCTAAAATGGCGACCGAATCCAACGAGCTATAGAATCCTTGAAAGCTTGTTGCCCACGTCGACGTCCTGCTGGAATCACAAACAGAGAAACCGACTTCCGAAAACTTTGAGTAATAGACAAATAGAACTTCAAAGCCCGCACCAAATCCAATGTGTGCAAGGCCCGTTCCTTCGCATTCCTTTGCTCCGGACAAAGCGAGGGCAACACAATATCCTGGTTAACATGAAACTGTGACACCACTTTAGGTAGAAAGTCGCCCCGTGTGCGAAGCACTACACGATCTGGGTGAAACTCCAGAAAAGGAGGCGAGCAAGAAAAAAGCCGTCAACTCAGAAACCCTTCTCAAAGAAGTGACCGCCACTAGGAAGGCAACTTTCCAAGAGAGAAAGGAAAGATTAGCAGAGTCCATAGACTCAAAAGGCCCATGTTGAAGAGCCTCCAAGACAAGATTAAGCCGCCAAGGAGACACAAGCGCCTTCTGCGGCGGAAATTGACTGGTTACCCCGCGAAAAAAGGAACGTACGTCCCTACGCGAGGCGATAGCCTTCCGAAACAGCAAGGACAGAGCAGAAACCTGTCCTTTCAGAGTGCTAACTGCCAAACCCTTGTCCAGCCTGTACTGCAAAAAGGCCAACAAATTGGGAATGGAAAAAATCCTCGGGTTCCTAGAGGAACCCGAACACCACGAAAAGAAGGCTTCCCAAGTCTTGTGATAAATCCTAGTAGTAGCCGGACCTCTGGCAGCTCGCAGAGTGGCAATGACTTCGGCTAAAAAACCTTGACGGGTCAAGATTTCGGTCTCAAGCGCCACGCCGTCAAACGCAGAGACTTCAGGTCCGGGTGACGAACGAGTCCTTGGGTTAACAGGTCCGGGCGAAGAGGGAGTGGAAGTGGAGGCGCTGCCAAAAGCGACACCAGTGTCGAGAACCACGTCCTCCTTGGCCAATCTGGGGCTATCAATATAGCCGGGACTCTCTCCAGTCTGATCCGACGCAACACCAGAGGAAGTAAGGATATCGGCGGGAACACATAAATTAGCTCGAATTGGTCCCAAGGAGCCACCAGAGCATCCACTGCCACAGCCTTCGGGTCCTTGTATCTGGACATGAACGTCGGTAACTTGGCATTGAACCTGGATGCCATCAAATCCACTTGGGAAGTTCCCCAACGGGAGCACAGCAGTGCAAAAAAATGTTCGGATGAAGACTCCATTCTCAGGAATCCATCTTTCGCGACTGAGGGAGTCCGCTGTGATATTCTGAACTCCTGGAATGTGAATCGCAGAGATGGCTGGCACTCTGGCCTTGGGCCATACCAGAATTCGAGACACTTCCATCATGAGCCTGAAGCTCCTCGTCCCACCTTGATGACTGATATACGTGACCGCCGTCGCGTTGTCTGTCTGCACTCGGACTGGTAGACAGCTTAAAAGGACCGTCCAGTGTTGGAGGCAAAGGAAAATTGCCCTCAATTCCAGGATGTTGATCGACAGGACAGACTCTTCCAACGACCATACTCCCTGAATCCAGAGATCGTTCCAGACACCCCCCCAGCCCGTCAGGCTGGCATCGGTGGTTACGACCGACCACCTCGGAGGGAGGAAGGACTTCCCCAGGGATAACACTTCCGGACGTAACCACCATCCTAGAGACTCTCGCACCCTGTGGGAGATGATGACACTGCAATCCAGTGAAGACTGCGATCGATCCCAACGGTTCAAAATGAGCATTTGGAGAGCCCTGGAATGAAATTGGGCAAACGGAATTGTCTCCATCGAAGCCACCATCAAACCCAGAAGGCGCATACACCTTCGAAGGGACATTGCTGTCGAAGACTTCATTACATGTCAAAGAAGACTCGCTTGCTTGTCTGGAGGCAGAGACACCACTGCTCGTACCGTGTCGAATGCATTCCCAAAAACAGGATTGACTGTGACGGTTCCAGAGACGACTTCTCCTAATTGACCAGCCACCCGAAGTCCTCCAGGAGCTGAAGGGATAGATTGCGAGCCGTCACCGCCTCCTCCTTTGAGGACGCCACAATCAAAAGGTCGTCCAGATAGGGAAGAATCGTACCCCCTGTCTTCGCAGAATCGCCATGAGAGGTGCCAGAATTTTCGTAAAAACTCTGGGTGCTGAGGCAAACACGAATGGCAGGGCCAGAGACTGGTAATGGTCCTGGCCTATGGCAAAACGAAGGAAGCGTTGGTGGGCCCTTCCGACGGGAACATGCAAAAAAGCGTCCCGGATGTTGATTCGTTATGCGACAGGGCCGCCACAACGGAGCGAAGTGACTCCATGCGGAATTTCCGGGTACGGACATGCCAATTCAATCTTTTGAGATCCAGAATGGGGCGAAATTTGTCCTCCTTTTTGGGGACCACAAAGAGGTTGGAGTAAAACCCTCTTCCCCGGCCCTCCGCGGAACCGGTACTACCACACCCTTCTGCAGAAGGGAATCGACCTCCCGCAGTAGAGCGGCAAATAGCTCGGGCTCTGACGGAATGCGAGAGTGGCAAAAAACTGTCTGGGAGTCGAGAAAGAAACTCTACGAAGTAGCCTGCCGACACAACCCGCGTCACCCAGGCGTCCGACACGAGGGAAGCCCAAGTCGGTTTGAATTGGAGCAGGTGACCTCCCACTCGAGAGCCCTCGAGTGAGACCCTGGCGTCAGTCCGTCTTAACGGGCTTTTTGTCAGCTTCCCACTTGTCTTGGCGGAAGCTCTGTTTCCAGGGAGTGCGGGATTTCTGAGCATTCTTTTTTCCCGAAAAAAGAGGGACGACCCGATCCCCAAGAGGGCTGACCGAACCGTCCCCTGGACCGAAAGGACCGCCGACTACTACCGGCACTATGCCTGCCAGACGCAGAAGTCACAGCTCTTTGCTGTGGTAAAGCCGCTTCTTTTGCCTTTGCCTTGGCAATCAACTCCGTGATGTCAGATCCAAATAGCTGACCACCCTTGTAAGCTAAGGATAGCAAACCTTGCTTGGAAACCGCGTCTCTGGTCCACTGTCTAAGCCACAGTGCTCTCCTGACTGTGATTGCCTAGGATTGCGCCCTGGACAGCAGTGACGCAGTATCCAAACCTGCATCACTGTTATATCGGGCTGCATCCTCCAACTTAAAAAGCCCATCTACCTCGGATAGAGGGGATCTATCTTGCCACGCCGTCCGTAGATGGTCTAACCAGCTTAGAGAAGCTTTACAAGCACACATGCTCTGAATCCATGACCCACGGCCTCGTAGATGGATTTCGCCGTTTTTCTGTCCAGCGGATTCTGCAAACTTGCCTTCCCTTTTAACAGGAAGTAATGAGGACTTGCTAATCTGGGATAAAGGGACATCCACTTCAGGAGAAGGAATCAAATTATCAATCAATTCCGTCGTACACGGATACAGCTGAAAACACTTATCTGGAACAGGCGTTCCTTTAAGCCTACAGCACCTGGAATTCCCAGGCGGTCTCCCATCCAAGTATTAACCAGGCCCAACCCTGCTTAGCTTCCGAGATCAGATGAGATCGGGCGTGTTCAGGGTGGTAATGGTGATCGCGACCTATGCGACTCCTGAAAACATCCGGGCCGAATTATTAGGACGTCTAGTTACCTCCTCCGGTAACTGTAACGCCTCCCTCATAGCTTCCAATAAAAGCCTCTGTACGACCCAAAAGAGAAGCAGAGAGTCCCTGCCGATCCTCCTTATCCGAATCGGACACCTCCCCATCTGAGCTTGAAAGGGAAACCCTCCATGCCCGAGATCTCCGAGTCACTGCGCGGGAATGAAGGCACCGGCCTGTGTCGCTTCCTCTGAGAGGATCTAGCTGACACCCAATAACCTAGAAGGTCAGACAGGCCATCAATAGAACGAGCGAGGGCCTCCATTTTGACATCACTGAAAACCTCTGACCGCTGCGCCTGACGCCGTCGAGGTCTGCGTGTCAGAAACGCGAGACTGATCCTGTAGCAGATCTGGGAGACGGTCCGCACCTCCTGGACCCTGATCTGACATGTCCTCACACAGTATATGGCAGGTTAAACCTGTCAGTAACTAGGACAGTGTGGTTTCTTAAAGAAGAAACGAACGCTGAAGGGTTAAAGCTCTTAAAGAGAGAGCTACCCCAGCTGTCCCCCAATAAAGGGTTAACCGCCAAAGAAGGGGTTAATGACGCAGACTCCCCACAACCCTTGTTTAATGAAAAGGGTGTGCGAGCCCCAGGTGCCTCTTATGAGGTAACAGCTGCAGGACAGTGCTCTCAAAGGTATGCTTCTTTTGCCTTTGTACACTAAACAAGAATGCTAAAAAATTGCGCTGATTTGTACATCGACCGCCAAAGTCGCTAAGGGGATCGCTAACCACTTATGCGTCGTCAATGAGATCGCCCACTGTGGCAGCTACTAGCGACATTAAAAAGATCACAAAAAAACGATCGCATTAGTATGCGTCGTTATAATGATCGTTAGCGGTAGCGTTCAGTGTCCTGCGCTGTGGGGGTGAGGGGGTTAAGCTTCTGCCCTGACAGGCAGATGTGACTCACCCAGCTGGCCGCGGTGTAGCTGTGGAGGAGAGGAGAGTGAGGAAGGAAGCCTTCCGTTCCAGTAATGGCCGCCGCGCTGTGCTTCTGAGAGAGAAGCCGGAAGAAGACAGTAGTAAAGCGTGCGCTCAGAGCGCCGCAAAAAATTCAAAAAAAAAAGGCGCGCGACTCCTCCGCTCTCCATGTCCTGCAGGCATCCACCTGCGGACAAAAGACACTAGTCACCAACATGTCACATGTAACAGCGGCTGCCGCAGCAGTCGCTGAAGCACTCAAACACATTAAAATGTGGAGTACTCACCCCGCTGAGCGCCACAGGGACCCCTCAGAGATTTGTGGCGCTGTGCCCGTAGCTTCCCCCCAGGGCGGGGAACGCAGTGACCCCAGAAGCGCGGTTTGCGTCCCCGCCAGGGAAGCAATCCTCATCCCCCAGGGCCGGCAGAGTTCTGCAGGGACCACCTTACAGGGTAATACAGATCCGCCAAGGGAGAGGTGGGGGTCCAGCAGCGCTGAGACCCCTGAGACCTCTAGACCACTGGCGGTCCAAGTCTCTGTCCGACTAAAATAAAAAAATTTTCTGAGGAGCTGCTTCCAGCAGCGACTATCCTCTGTGACCTCAAATTTTAGACTGGAGAGCTGGAGTAGGAGGAGCCCTATAAACTGGAGGGGCCGGTCAACACTTTTTTTAATCTGAGGTGTGTTTATCCTATGTGGGCTCCGCCTACCCACTAGTAATGACTGTCTCCCTTCCTTCATCTGCAGCTGAAAAAAGTGCAATCCCACACTTGTTTTTTGTTTGGCTTTTTTGCTAGGTTCAAGAAATGCTAAAACTGACCTACTGTATATACTCATGTATAAGCCGACCCCCCTAATTTTGCCACAAAAACTGGGAAAACTTATTGACTCGTGTATAAGCCTAAGGTGGAAAATGAGGCAGCTACTGGTAAATTACAAAAATAAAAATAGATACTAATAAAAGTAAAATTAATTGAGACATCAGTAGGGTAAAGGTTTTTGAATATCCATACTGAATCAGAAGCCCCATAAAATGCTCCATACAAAATACTCTCCATATGCTGCTCCATAAAGGTTATGCCCCCAGAAGATGATCCATAGAATGGGCCCCATACGGTGCTCCACAGATTATGCCCCCATATGCTGCACAGATTATGCCCCCATATGCTCCACGGATTATGCCCCCATATGCTCAACAGATTATGCCCCCATATGCTCAACAGATTATGCCCCCACATGTTCCACTGATTATGCCCCCACATGTTCCACAGATTATGCCCCCACATGTTCCACTGATTATGCCCCATATGTTCCACAGATTATGCCCCCATATGTTCCACAGATTATGCCCCCATATGCTGCACAGATTATGCCCCCATATGCTGCACAGATTATGCCCCCATATGCTGCACAGATTATGCCCCCATATGCTCCACAGATTATGCCCCATATGCTGCACAGATTATGCCCCCATATGCTGCACAGATTATGCCCCCATATGCTGCACAGATTATGCCCCCATATGCTCCACAGATTATGCCCCCATATGCTCCAGATTATGCCACATATGTTCCACAGATTATGCCCCCATATGCTCCACGGATTATGCCCCCATATGCTCCACGGATTATGCCCCATATGTTCCAGATTATGCCCCCATATGCTCCACAGATTATGCCCCCACATGTTCCACAGATTATGCCCCCATATGTTCCACAGATTATGCCCCACATGTTCCACAGATTATGCCCCCATATGCTCCACGGATTATGCCCCCATATGCTCCACGGATTATGCCCCATATGTTCCACAGATTATGCCCCCATATGCTCCACAGATTATGCCCCCACATGTTCCACAGATTATGCCCCCATATGCTCCACAGATTATGCCCTCATATGTTCCACAGATTACACCCCCATATGTTCCACAGATTATGCCCCTTATACTGCCGCAAAAAAAAATAAAAATGACATACTCACCTCTCGTTGCTGGGGGCCATGTGCCGGTGTCCTGAGCAGGCAGGGACACTGGTGAGCTATGGGGGCCAGGTGCCAGTGTCACCGCTCGCTCAGGACCCCGGCACCTGCAATATTTACCGATCCCCGGTCCACCGCTGCGCGCAGCTCCCTCCTTCCGGGTCCTCGGCAGTGAATGATCAGGCAGAGGACGCGTGCGCACTAACTACGTCATCGCGCCCTCTGCCTGATCATAACAGCAAGAGGACGCGAGGACACAGAGGGGAGCAGCAGTGGCACGTGGGAAAGGTAAATATCGGTATACTCACCCCTCCGCCGGCGCGGTCTCTGCAGTCTCTCCTTTTCTCCTGCTATCTCCGGCAGCTCTTCCTTCCTACAGCGGTCACGTGGTAAAGCTCATTAAAGTCATGAATATATGCATATTCATGACTTTAATGAGCGGTACCACGTGACCGCTGCAGGAAGGAGCCGGAGATCATCAGAGAAGCAGGGGGGCTACAGAGACGCGCCGGCAGAGGGGTAAGTATGATCTGACACCCCCACCGTATATGACTCGCTGAAAAGTCGAGAGGGGGACTTTCAGCTCTAAAAAATGGGCTGAAAATCTCGGCTTATACACGAGTATATATGGTATCACCATGATTCTACAGGTCACTTCTAGTTCATAGACACCAAACATGTCTAGGTTCTTTTTAATTTAGGTGGTGAAAAAAAATTCCAAAGTTTGCTAAAAAAAAAATAAATAAATAAATAAAGTGCCATTTTCCGAGACCCGTATCGTCTCCATTTTTCGTGATCTCGGGTTGGATGAGGGCTTATTTTTTGCGTGCCGAGCTGACATTTTTAATGATACCATTTTGGTGCAGATACTATCTTTTGATCGCCCGTTATTGCATTTTAATGCAATGTTGCGGCGACCAAAAAAAACGTAATTCTGGCGTTTTGATTTTTTTTTCCCGCTACATCATTTAGCGATCAGGCTAATCCTTTTTTTTTTTGACTGATAGATTGGGCGATTCTGAATGTAGCGATACCAAATATGTGTATGTTTGATTTTTTTTTATAGTTTTATTTGGAATGGGGCGAAAGGGGGGTGATTTGAACTTTTATATTTTCTTATTTTTTTCATATTTTGAAATTTTTTTATTTTTTTTTTTACTTTTGGCATGCTTCAATAGCTTCCATGGGAGGCTAGAAGCTGCCATAGCTCGATCGGCTCAGCTACATAGAGGCGATGCTCAGATAGCCTCTATGTAGAATTGGAGACTTGCTATGAGCGCCGACCACTGAGTGGCGTTCATAGCAATCCGGCACCAACAACCATAGAGGTCTCAAGGAGGTGACGCAGGTCACTGATGTGCGCATTTCCGGCGCGATTGCCGGAAATGCCATTTAAATGCCGCTGTCAGCGGCATTTAAGGGGTTAATACCGCGGGTGGATCGCGATTCCACCCACGGCTATGGCGGGCACATGTCAGCTGTTCAAAACAACTGACATGTCTTGGCTTTGACGTGGGCTCACCACCGGAGCCCACATGAAAGGCAGGGATACTGACATCGGTGTACTAATACGTCTGAAGTCATTAAGGGGTTTTTTTGACAACCAGCAGACAGCTTGGCTGATATTCTCAGACGGGTAAGAGGCCATGGATATTGAAAATGGAAACATTCTTTTTTTTCACACACTCCAAGGCTAAAACAAAAAAAAGTAAAAAATTCCAGAATTGAAAGTTATTCCCTGGAATCCCAGTGACCCCGAGAATGGGGCTGTGAAACCTAAGGCTATGTGCACATGTTCGGAATTGCTGTGGAAATTTCCGCAGCATTCCCGCTGCGGGAAATACGCATAAGTAATTATTATGCATTTTCCCGCAAAACACAAGCATTTTTAGCTTGCAGAATGCTCGCGCTTTTTCCAAGCGATTTGAAACATCGCTTGGAAAAGTGATTGACAGGCGAATGACCTCTGATGACGTAGCGGTCACGCGACCGCTACGTCATCTGGGGTGATTCTCGCAATGCATCCCTGGGAATGGAACTTGGCGGCAGCTTCGCTGAGGAGCGGGAAAACTCCGTGGGCCGCCAGAGGGTGAGTATGCACATTTTTTATTTTAATTCTATTTTTAACTGGAATATGGTACCCAGGGCCAGGAGGAGAGTCTCCTCTCCTCCAGACCCTGGGTACCAACCGCACATGTAGCGCTCACTTCACGCATGGTGGGCATAGCCACATGCTTTAAGTGAGCGTTTCAATGCAATCCTATGGGGGCGTAATCGCTGCGATTACGCAAAAAGAATGAACATGCTGCTAATTTTTACGCGATGTGATTACGCAGCACGGGCACAGCAATTGCGTAATCCCATAGGATTGCATGGGATGCGTTTTCTTAGCGTTTTTATAAGTGTTTACGCCGTGGAAAACGCTTATAAAAGGCAACGTGTGCACATAGCCTAAGAATGAGGCGCTGCAAAGCTCAATCAGGCAATGAAGGGGAGTGGTGGTTGAGCAAGCACACAAACTATTGATTCGAGACAGGGCTCTGTCCTGGCCGCAGCGTTGTTCAACATTTTTATAAATGATCTAGATAAGGGAACTGAAGGTAAACTAATCAAATTTGCAGACAATGCAAAGCTAGGAGGGATAGCTAACACTAGAGAAGACAGAGAGGATTCAGAAGGATCTAGAGAAGCTTGAACGGAAGTGACTAATAGAATGGTACTTAACAGAGAGAAATGCAAGATTCTCATCTGGGCAAGAAAAACGAAAATTACATCTACAGAATGGGAGGAAAAGAACTAAGCAACAGCAGTGTGAAAAAGACTTGGGTATACTAATAGATCACAGACTGCACGAGTCAACAGTGTGATGCAACAGCAAAAAAAGGCAAACGCAGTTCTAGGATGTATTAACAGAAGCAGAGTCTAGATCACATGAAGTAATTATCCTCCTCTACTCCTCCTTAGTCAGACCTCATCTGGAATACTGAGTTCAGTTCTGGGCACCACATTTTAAAAGACGGATTTTGGTAAGAACTTACCTGTAAAATCCTTTTCAGCGAAGGAAGGAAGAGAGACACAGTCATTACTAGTGGGTAGGCGGAGCCCAGATAGGATTGACACCTCAGATTAAAAAGAGTGTTGACCGGCCCCTCCAGCTCGGGCTCCTCCTACTCAGCTCTTCAGTCGTACCCAAGCTTAAGGAAGAACAATATCACCAGCGAAGCAACATAACCCCTTCTGAAGGACTTCAGAGAAAAAACATAAGAGTACAGGTTACGCATGCATTCGGCAAAAAAAATCACACAGTTACAGGTACTACTCACTGAACCTGACTACTGCGATAAGCTGGCAATGCTGGAACAGAGCCGTAGCGCGTCGACCTCAGTCCAGATAATCGCTATCAGAGAAGGGTCACGCTGCATCTGTAAATACAACAACACACTTCTGCCATGGGAGGGAGCTGTGTCTCTCTTCCTTCCTTCGCTGAAAAGGATTTTACAGGTAAGTTCTTACCAAAATCCGTCTTTCAGCTGCAGATGGAAGGAAGAGAGCCACAGTCATTACTAGTGGGACGTCCCAAAGCAGTACAAAAATTAGGGTGGGAAAAAACCAAAATAGGCAGAAACCCAACAACCTAGATAAATGCGCCACAGGCGCCAAATACAAGTTAACTAAAAACTTTAAATTACCGCTGCCTGCAGGACCCTACGTCCTAAGGCCGCATCAGCGGAAGCACTGACGTCCACCTTATAAAACTTTGTAAATGTGTGGACGAAACGCCAGGTCGCCGCTCGGCAGAGCTGAGCTGCCGAAGCCCTTGATGAAAGGCCCACGATGAAGTCACAGCCCTCGTGGAGCGAGCTCGAATCTTAATCGGGCAAGGTTCGCCATTAAGACGGTAAGCCTCCAAAATGGCCGACCGAATCCAACGAGCTATAGAGTCCTTGAAAACTCGTTGATCACGCCTACGACCTGCTGTAATCACAAACAGGGAATCTGACTTTCGAAAACCTTGAGTAATAGACAAAATAGAACTTCAAGACCCGCACTAAATCCAATTTGTGCAAGTTCCGTTCCTTTGCATTCCCTGGGCCCGGGCAAAGCGAGGGCAACACAATATCCTGGTTAACATGAAAT
The DNA here is from genome assembly GCA_033576555.1 of Oophaga sylvatica. Classification (NCBI taxonomy): domain Eukaryota; kingdom Metazoa; phylum Chordata; class Amphibia; order Anura; family Dendrobatidae; genus Oophaga; species Oophaga sylvatica. Next base: position 124,619,348 of record JARQOD010000003.1, read on the forward strand.
TGCGACACCACCTTAGGTAGAAAATCGCCCCGTGTGCGAAGCACTACTCGATCCGGGTAAAACTCCAGGAAAGGAGGCGAGCAGGAAAAAGCTGCCAACTCAGAAACCCTTCTTAAAGAGGTTACCGCCACTAAGAAGGTAACCTTCCAAGAAATTAAAGAAAGGCTAGCAGAACCCATAGGCTCAAAAGGTATATGCTGAAGAGCCTCCAAGACAAGGTTGAGCCGCCAAGGAGACACAGGCGCCTTCCGCAGTGGAAACTGACGGGTTACTCCGCGAAAAAAGGAACGTACGTCCCTACGCGAGGCGATAGCCTTCCGAAATAGCAAAGACAGGGCAGAAACCTGACCTTTCAGAGTGCTAACTGCCAAACCTTTTGTCCAGCCCGTACTGTAGCAAAGCCAACAAATTGGGAATGGAAAAAAATCCTCGGATTCCTTGAAGAACCCGAAACCACGAAAAGACCAAGTCTTGTGATAAATCTTAGTAGTAGCCGGACCTCTGGCAGCTCGCAGAGTGGCAATGACTTCGGCTGAAAAACCTCTACGGGTCAAGGTTTCGGTCTCAAGAGCCACGCCGTCAAACGCAGAGACTTCAAGTCCGGATGACGAACGGGCCCCTGGGTTAACAGGTCCGGGCGAGGAGGAAGTGGGAATGGCGGTGCTGCCAAAAACGACACCAGTGTCGAGAACCACGTCCTCCTTGGCCAATCCGGGGCTATCAACATAGCCGGAATTCTCTTCCAGTCTGATCCGACGCAGCACCAGAGGAAGTAAAGATATCGGCGGAAACACATAGACTAGCTCGAAATGGTCCCACGGAGCCACCAGAGCAACCACCGCCACAGCCTTCGGGTCCTTGTACCTGGACATGAAGGTCGGTAGTTTGGCATTTGAACCTGGATGCCATCAAATCCACTTGGGGAGTTCCCCAACGGAAGCACAGCAGCGCAAAAATTTTCGGATGAAGACTCCATTCTCCAGGATCCATCTTCTCGCGACTGAGGAAGTCCGCCGTGGTATTCTGCACTCCTGGAATGTGATCGCAGAGATGGCTGGAACCTTGGTCTCGGCCCATAGCAGGATCCGAGACACCTCCATCATGAGGCTGGAGCTCCTTGTCCCGCCTTGGTGGTTGATATACGCAACGCCGTCGCGTTGTCTGTCTGCACTCGGACTGGTAGACCGCTTAAAGGGACCGTCCAGTGTTGTAGGCAAAGGAAAAATTGCCCTCAACTCCAGGATGTTGATCGGTAGAACAGACTCTTCCGATGACCATACTCCCTGGATCCAAAGATCGTTCCAGAACACCCCCCCAGCCCGTCAGGCTGGCATCGGTGGTTATGACCGACCACCTCAGAGGGAGGAAAGATTTCCCCAGGAATAACGCTCCTGAACGTAACCACCATCCTAGGGATTCTCGCACCCTGTGAGAGATGATGACGCTGCAATTCAGAGAAGCTTGCGATCGATCCCAACGACTCAGAATGAGCCTTTGGAGGGCCCTGGAATGAAATTGGGCAAACGGAAGTGCCTCCATGGACGTCAAACCCAGAAGGCGCATACACTTCCGAAAGGACATTGCTGCCGTAGACCTCATAATCTGTACATGTCGAAAGAGACATGCCCGCTTGTCTGGAGGAAGGGACACCACCGTCCGTACAGTGTCGAAATGCATTCCCAAAAACAGGATTGACTTCCAGAGACGACTTCTCCCAATTGACCAGCCACCCGAAATCCTCCAGGAGCTGAAGGGATAGATTGCGAGCCGTCCCCGCCTCCTCCTTTGAGGACGCCACAATCAGAAGGTCGTCCAGGTAGGGAAATCGTAACCCCCTGTCTTCGAAGAATTGCCATGAGGGGCGCTAGAATTTTTGTAAAAACTCTGGGCGCCGAGGCCAAGCCGAATGGCAGAGCCACAAACTGGCAATGGTCCTGACCTATGGCAAAACGAAGGAAGCGCCGGTGAGCCCTTCCGACGGGAACATGCAAATAAACGTCGCGAATGTCGATTGACCAAAAAGACGTTCTGCGACAGGGCTGCCACAACGGAGCGAAGCGACTCCATGCGGAATCTAAACATGCCGATTCAATCTTTGAAATCCAAAATAGGGCGAAATTTGTCCTCCTTTTTGGGGACCACAAAGAGGTTGGAATAAGAATCCTCTTCCCCGGTCCTCTGCGGAACCGGTATCACCACACCCTTCTGCAGAAGGGAATCGACCTCTCGTAGTAGAGCGGCAAATAGCTCGGCTCTGACGGAATGCGAGATTGGCAAAACCTGTCCGGGGGTCGAGAAAGAAACTCTATGAAGTAGCCTGCCAACACAACCTGTGTTACCCAGGCGTCCGACACACGGGAAACCCAAGTCGGTTTGAATTGGAGTAAACGACCCTCCACTCGAGAGCGCTCGAGTGAGACCCAGACGTCAGACCGCTTTAGCGGGTTTTTTGCCAGCTTCTGTCTTAATGGAAGTTCTGTTTCCAAGGTATGCGGAATTTCTGAGAAATTCCCCCTTTTTTTTTTTAAAAAAAAGAGAGGAACGACCCAAACCCCCAGAGGGTTGACCGGATCATCCCCTGGAGCGAAAGGACCGCCGACAACTACCGGCACTAGTCCTGCCAGACGCAGAAGTCACAGCTCTGCGCTGCGGTAAAGCTGTTTCTTTTGCCTCAGAAATCAGCTCTGTGAGGTCAGATTCAAATAGCTGACCACTTTGTAAGCTAAAGATAGCAAACCCTGCTTGGAAACCGCGTTCCACTGTCTAAGCCACAGTGCTCTTCTGACTGTGACTGCCGAGGATTGCGCCCTGGATAGAAGTGACGCAGAATCCTTCAACTTGAAAAGCCCATCTATCTCGATAGAGGGGATCCATCTTGTCACGCCGTCCGTAGACGGTCCAAACGGCTCAGGGAAACTTTACAAGTACACATAGATCCTTAATACTGAATCCATGACCCGCGGCCTCGCAGATGGATATTGTTACCATCTCCATTTTTCTGTCCAGCAGGTCCTGCAGACTCGCCTTCCTTTACCAGGATAAAGGGACATTCACTTCAGGAGATCCAATTAACAATCAACTCCGTAGAAAACGGATACAGATTGTAAAGCCGTCGCGACCACCTATGCGACTCCTGAAACATCCGGGCCGACTTACCAGGACGCCTAGTTACCTCTCTCTGGTAACTGTAACGCCCTCATGGCTCCAATAGTACTGTCCATGAGAGAGGCAGAGTGTCCCTGCCGATCCTCCTTGTCCGAAACGGTGTAATGTACAGCGGCTGCCGCAGCAGTCGCTTAAACACTCACAAACACATTAATAAAAATGTGAGGTAAAAATGTGAGGTACTCACCAGCCAAAGCGCCACAGGGACCCCCAGGGGTTTATGGCGCTATGCCCATGCTTCCCCCCAGGGCGGGGGACGCAGTGACCCCTGCAGCGCGGTTTGCGCCCCCGCCAGGGAAGCCATCCTCATCCCCCGGGCCGGTAGGGTTCTGCAGGGACCACCATTAGGGTAATACAGATCCGCCAAGGGAGAGGTTGGGGTCCAGCAGCGCTGAGACTCCTGAGACCTCTAGACCACATTTGGTGATCCAAGTCTCTTGTCCGATAAAAAATAATAAAATCTTCTGAGGAGCTGCTTCCAGCAGCGACTATCCTCTGAGACCTCAAATTGTAAACTGAAGAGCTGAGTAGGAGGAGCCCGAGCTGGAGGGGCCGGTCAACACTCTTTTTAATCTGAGGTGTCAATCCTATCTGGGCTCCGCCTACCCACTAGTAATGACTGTGGCTCTCTCCCTTCCATCTGCAGCTGAAAAATACATTTAAAAACTGGAGCAAGTTCAGAGACCAGGATGGTGAGCGATCTGCAAAGTGTGTCCTACGAGGAGCAGTTAAAGGATATGGGAATGTTTAGCTTGCAAAAAAAGAAAGCTAAGAAGAAACTTAATAGTGGTCTACAAATATCTGAAGGGATGTCACAGTGTAGAGGGATCATCATTATTCTCATTTGTGCATGGAAATGTGATAAGCAAAGGAATGAAACTGAAAGGAAGAAGTTACAGATTAGATATTAGAAAAAACTTTGACAGTGAGGGTGATCAATGAGTGGAACAAGCTGCCACGAGAGGTGGTGAGTTCTCTGTCAGTGGAAGTCTTCATACAGAGGCTGGACAGACATCTGTCTGAGATGGTTTAGTGAACCCTGCATTGAGTAGGGGGTTGGACTCTATGACCTTTGAGATCCCCTCCAACTCTAACATTCTTGGATTCTATGATGAGCAAGTGTGCTCGGGTAAGGTTTTATCCGAGCATGCTCGTGTCCTAATTGAGTATTTTTGGAATGCTGAAAAACTATGCTGGAGTCCCCGTAGCTGCATGTCTAGAGGCTGATCGAACAGCTGCAACACATGCAGGGATTACCTAACATTATAAAACTCTTTCCTGCCCTGCTAATATATACAATGTATTACAGTAGATTACTGAGGATTGCGTAGATTGGATACAGTTGTACTCATTTCCCAATTTCTCAACAGGTTTTCAGTCTAAAAGTAAATAAGCAGCTTTCTTAATCACTGACAGCAAACACAGCTTGGAAACAGAAGTACACTAAATCAGTAATACAACTTGCAATTTTACCAGATTTAACATTCAGGCATATGGAAGTCCTTAAATGCTATGTGCAGACATTTTTTTAAGCAGATCCAATCCAAAAAATAAATGAATAAATAAAAAGCCACAAAAAGGTAGGCTTAAGTAAGCGTATGTATGTACACAGAACGCCTTTTTCAGGCAAATTCTAGGCAAAAAAGGAACTCCATTGAATGAACACCGTGCACAGCAATGTCAAAACCGTTAAACAAAGTGACATGCTCAATCTTTGGGCGGCTTCCGTTAGGATCCACCTGTGCTCTATACGCTACAGCAGAGTTCCCCAACTCCAGTCCTCAAGGCCCACCAACAGGTCATGTTTTCAGTATTTCCTTTGTATTGCACAGGTGATGCTATTCTCACCTCGGTAATACTAAGGAAATCCTGAAAATATGACCTGTTGGTGGGCCTTGAGGACTGGAGTTGGGGAACCCTGCGCTACAGCATAGAGTGAAAGATGACATCGACGTAACCCCACCGCAAGAACCAAAGCTCCCAGCTTTCCTGAAGCAGTTTCACCTGGCTAAAGTCTGTGGCTGCATCAGCATCTAAATTATGCAGTGCACACATGAGGTCCGATTCATCAAACCTTTTCTGCTAGTATTCTTGAGTAAAAAGCTTTGAAGAGTCACAATGTTGGTGCAACCTGAGACTGCGCTAGCATTTTGTGACTTTTGGGTACTCTCATGCAATTTTTCGCTCATCACCAATCAAAATGAGCGGAGCAGGGGGAGGACGGGTCTGGCAACTGCAGATTTTCAAAAATTATAAAAATAATGACGTGTGGTGGAGTATGCTATGCCACAAATCTTATTCCAGCCGGAACTGGAGTAGGATTTGTGTTGAGGCGCACATAGAGGTGAATGCCCCTCGTCCAACACTCTGGGTAAATAAAGAGGCATACGCCTGACTTCAGCGCACCTCCTCATCAAGATGGGCATGAATAACAGCAGTCTTGATGAATGGGGCAAATAGTCTTTCAAGTTTTAAACTCCTCTTACGCATCCTTTTTGCGATTCATATGAAAAGTTTTTTGTTTGCTCCCCAGTTCAGGTTTTGAAAAATTCCTGATGGGTGGGGTGGGGGGCAAAGTGCATGCCACTTCTGATGGAACCTGCTCCTAACTAGGCACAGTCCACTCAAAGGTTGCACAAAACTTCAGAGAAAAAACCTGCTTCAGGAAAAGAAGCAGTTTCGGTTTGAAAAACGCAGTTTAACTGCCAAAAAAACATAAAAAAAAAACCCAAACAATCTATTCCATCTGTAAATAGCTCTAGATGAGCATTTTTGGTTGAATACTTACTATAGTGTCTTGAGGCGTCTCCATTAATACTGTGTCCGCTTGCCTGTGGGATATAATGTTGTGGTTGTTTACCATTAATGTGCAAGTGTTCGGCAGGCAGCTACTAAAGTTCTGGAGGGAGGTCAGTTTGAAGGTCTGCTCAGGGTCTGGCTTTTCACCTAGAGTACACATCAAAGACATAGGGGTGGAAAAGAAAAAAAAAAAAAAGAAAAAAGGATGCTCTAAGACTGACCACGAACAGAAAAATTAGAGATGCCAATAATAAGAACTGCAAAGGCTGTCAAGACTGACAACACCTGTAAATATTCATTCGGCATAACGACCTAGAAAGTAGGCAGCAATCTAGAACTGTGATACAGGCGAGGAGGGAAGACCTCTTCAGCAACGCCTACCTATTTCACATAACGCTTCAAAAGGGGACCACAGGAAAGGATTTAGACTAAGGCTCTTTTGGTAACATTCGGATCCTTTGGCCAAACGATCGGTTTTGCTGTAAAGAGATCAGAGACACAAAACAATTAAATGCTGCAGATACTCCTCTACAAAACACATGGTAAAGCTGGCTTATTAGTACATGCTGGTTGTCCAAATGGGAGCCATTCCATAAGTGGACACCAAAAAAAAAAAAAAAAAATCAACATAGAGACTTCCATCAGATATCTACAGAAACTGTCACTAAGGGCGAGTTCAGAAGCAGCACAATGCTGGCAGAAGTCCAAGTGCTTGTCGCCATTGCCCCTATTTAGATGATTAAAGTCGATTTTCATTTGCTAAAACTTCTGCAACAAATTTTCTATGAGTGAACATACCTCAAAAGGGGCTGTCAGCCACCATCTGCAGTGAAAAATGCCGGGGGTAGGGGGTCTAATCCCCTGACCTCATTTTGGTCAGTAGTGAGGTGCGTGACTTTTTATTTTGTGCTACGACTTTTACAGAAATGGCTGAACAAGAATAGCAGCTACCTTTTCTGCATGAATATTGTGCCCACATCACTAGGCGAGACAGATGGGGACCCCAATTCTGGAGACAGAGGGATCACGTAGCTGCGATTTACACCTGTCGTACATTTATGGCATATATTATGAAATTGCCAGCATCTATAGTTTAGATTCAGACTAGAAGAAGACACTGTAGTGCTGAGCAAATATATGTTCCCTAAAAGTGACATATATTGGGGCTAGAGGGGTGTACCCCACTCTGACTACTTAAAGGGCATCTGTCACCCCATTTTTGGACTATGAGATGCGACCACCGCCATCAGGGGCTTATCTACAGCATTCTGTACTCACCCAGGGGCGGTCCAGAGTACTGCAGTGCGTCGGGAAAGGTCAGAGAGGTCCGGCACCTGCGCACTGTAGTACTCTGCTCTGCCCTCACCAGGGCAGAGCAGTGCGCCTGCGCCACGACGGGAAGCTAAAAAAGAGGACGGCTTCGCTAGAAGATGGGAGGCGGCGGACCGCCCCTAGGTAAGTATAATATAACTCATTTTTCTTCTCTTTCAGGTGACATCGGGGGCTTATCTACAGCATTACAGAATGCTGTAGATAAGCCCCTGATGGTGGTGGCCGCAGCTGATGGTCGAAAAATGGGGTGACAGATTCCCTTTAAAACACTTAGTCTCTGCATACAACCTAGATATTTTTTGCTGCAATACAATTTAGAGCCGTCTTACCAATATACATGGCCGAGCAGCGACAGTGTAAAGCAGGCAGAGTCTCCAAACTCTGTAACTATCTCCTCCTGGCTCTTTTGCTTATTCAGAACTCCACCAGACAGGATCTGCTCCCCTCAGCCAGTCTACAAGGCAAGAACAAATTACACCATACCTCTAAAAATAAGCCTGGAATACAGAGAAAGAGTCGGATATTAAAGAGGTGTCTGACAGCAGCTTACTGCACCCTCACTATTGAGAACACGTGTGCTTAGTGAAGGTCGAGTGTGCATGTGTAGGAGGGGTTTGGAAAAATAGCTGTCAGTTGAACGACGGTTTGGGTAAAAATTTTGTGAAGTGTATGGTCATCTTCAGGACAGATAATTTTTTTTTCTATCGACCGCCATAGAACATCCAGACCTCAAAAAGGAATGCTACTGGAAAGATTGACATGGCTGAGAAAAGTGCAAATCTTGGAGGGGCTTTGAACACAATATAATTTTGAATAAAACTTATTTTTTCCTGTCCATTGGAGAGATACTAGCAGTCAAAGTATTTGGATCCGAATGAGTTTTTTCGTTCAGATATCACTGGGGGTGGGCACTTCATGTTTGATGCTGACCAATTATAAGCAGGTGGCAGCACTCACAGGAAAGAAGAACATGCCCCCACCACAGTTTAGAGCAGCTTTCTCAGTGTGTGAGATGTAACTATACAGCTCTGATCTCCTGGTCTAACCTCCAGCATGAGTCAGTGGGGAGGGAGGGGCTGTGCAGCTGAGTTTAGCTGTGCCTGTGCCACATTACAAATCCTTCAATCAGCTCTCCTCCTTTCATAGCATGGTCACCTCTGCTGTGCTGTCCCTAACACCCCCCCTCTCTACTGACTCATGCAGGTAAAGGTACTGCCACACTGAGCTATCCCGCTAGCGATCTCGTTAGCGTTGCATACTAATGAGATCGCTAGCGGGATTGTTTCTATATCGCTAAATGCTGCCGCATTTAGCGATATAGTTAACGACGCTATCGCCGTTAGCGATCTTCTTAACGACTTTAGCGGTACAAAAGTACCGCTAAATCGCTAAGAAAAGGTGCCACACAGCGATAAGATACTTACCCAGCGGGAGCGCCGACGAGAAAATAGGGTCCGGAACGATTCCAGCGACGAGCGAGATCACAGCAGGAAGCTCGTCGCTGGAAGCTGCCGCACTGAACAATATCGCTAACGGGATCGCTAAATAGTGACGTTTTTTAGCGATCCCGTTAGCGATATTGTTTAGTGTGGCATACCCTTTAGACAAGGAGATCCTCTAAGCTATGATGGGGGCATAGTCTTCCCTTTGAGTGCCTGCTTATCATTGGTTCACATGTACATGCCTCCAATGAAAACTATCTGATAACACCCACTTGGACAATGAATATTAACTCCACATAATAGCTCCACAACAGAGGCCATGCATTATCAAATGCTTTGTGGATGCCAAAAGCCCAGATCATAGATTCTGTGATGATCATGTGAGACAATTAAGCCCCAAATTATTTAGTGAATATTGTTAGCTATAAGGTAGGGTATAGGCCTTCCAGTCAGTGCAAAGCTTTTAGGTCACAGGCATGTGACCCCTAGAAAAAACTATATTTTTAATTTATTTCTTCCATTATTTTAATTAATTTACTTTGCCTCTATTAAGAGTTCAGGATTAGAGTTGAGCGAATATCTTCGGTTCTCCACTTATGCGGCAAGCTATAGCGCTTGCTGAATAAGCTACAGCGGGAACCCGGCTTCCTGGATCGTGCCGGCTGAACAGCTGATCGTTGCCGCAGCTGCATGTGTCGCGGCTGTGTCACTGTCACAGCACATGCATGGAGAGCCCAATACACAGGCTCTATATGCATGTGCTGTGACACAGCCTCGACACATGCAGCTGCGGTGCCGATCATTTATTCCGCCAGCGCAATCAAAGAAGCCGGGTTCCTGCTGTAGCTTATTCAGCAAGTGCTATATAGCTTGCTGAATAAGCGGGAAACCGAAGATATTCGCTCAACTCTATTCAGGATTCCTTCAATATATTGGATCAGAGCTCTGTGGTAAAATAAGGTCCCTGGATGGATGCGAGAATAAGAAACATAGAAGAGCACTCACTTGCTAAGGTCCACGCAGCATTTTGCGAGAAGGTATTTACATTGTGGTGTGGCACAGCTGTGGGTTTTCAGGAGCCGGTAAGCCTTATACGCTTTTCCTGAGCGGTAATAACATGTGGCTAGGAGAAATAATGCCTCTTCTGAATGCACTGCAAGAAAGACAACGCTCAAGTCAGAAACTGTATCCACATCTGTACACAAACATCTCAGCCAAATGAGGACAACACACAATATTCATTTAACTCGTTCAATATAGAAGCCCAACTGGCAAGGTGCTCACTTCCCTTTGTACCCTTGGTTTTGGATTTACTTCCCCCCCCTAAACATTGCTAGCATATAGCTGCAGATAGGAGCACAGACTGGTGAAGTGAGTGGGCTGGCAGATCCATCTGTAGCATGCAACCTCAGATAACAACTGATGCCCTTTGGTCCAAGTAAATCATCATTTTGGGAAACTGCAGCTGGAAATGGTTTGTCCAAAATGAATAAAATCTTTAAAGGCGAGACTACACGCTGTAAATGACCGCGAGGCTGAATCTCCACCCACTGTGGTTGGTCAATCACACAATCATGGCACAATTGGGCATTGCTGTGGGCGAAGTTTAGAACGTGTGTCCTCAACTTAAAAGGGGTTAATAGTATAGATGTGTAGATTGTGATACCTCACAGGTCTCATTCAGATGTCCATTATTCACACTTGTGATCTGTGTTTTTACCTGGATAGAACATTTAGGGCCTGATTCAACACAGCTCTCACAACAGAATTCTGGCATAAAAGTGTTGAAAAGTCCTAAAAATTACACGCAACTCTGAGTTGCACCTAAACTTTGCGATTTTGGCATCTTCACACCAGTTTCTCTCAGCTCTGTCAAAATAGGTGGAACTGGGTGCAGGACACCCCAACCCGTCTAGTTGAGGACTCGTCAGACGCTCCAGATTCATAGAGAAGTGTCTGACTCCAGCACGTCCCCTCATCAAAACCAGCATGACCAAGATTGATTTTGATGAATTCTTACTATTCTTTATAGTCCATGGGGCAGTTTAATCTTTTTTTTCCTAGTAGGCATCTTTCACATGTACGATTTCCTCATACATTTTGCAGGTTTGTTTTTCACAGATAAAACATGTACCCTTTATAGTACATGGGGCTGTTCACATGTGTTTTTGTTCCCAGTAACGGATAAAACGAATGTGGAAAACTAAAATCTGAACGTGTTTCACTATATGATAGGATACGCTAGAGAAAGCTCCATTAGATTTTGTGTTGCTTACGAGAACTGATGGTTAAAAAATGAAAATGAACAAAATTGATTAAAATCTGATCAACACTGATAAAAAATAATCAATTTTTTCACAAATGAAAAAAAAAAATGGATATGTGAAATTTGGCTTATACTATTGCTGTACTAAAAGTGAATCAGACTGACTGGATAAGTTAGTCCATAGACTGAACAGCAGTCTGCATGCCTGACTGCAGCTACCTTTACATGATAGACTAGAGCCCATATGTCAAAGTCAAGGCCCGCGGGCCAGATGCGGCCCGCGAATTGATTATCTATGGCCCCCTGGCAGGCGGGGCCCTGAGCAGGCGGGGGGGGCCCACTCGCAGTCTGGCACCCCCGCGCCCGTTAGCGGAGGAGAGCGGTGTCAGCGCTGCCACTGGGCCCCCCCCCGCCTGCTCAGGGCCCCGGCAGCAGCTGGCAACAATACTTACCTCTCCCGTGCCTCCGCTGCCGCAGCTCCGGGCTCCAGGGGGCGCCGGCGCTTCCTCTCACAGCCGGCCGCTGAATGACGTCATCATTCAGCGGCCGGCTGTGGCACAGAGCGCGGGGACGCTGAACAGGTAAGGCGTCTCTGTGTGTGTGTCTCTGTGTGTGTATGTAGTGCGGTGCTTTGTGTGTGTACAGTCATGGCAAAAAGTTTTGAGAATGACACAAATATTAATTTTTACAAAGTCTACTGCTTCACTTTTTCTAATGACAATTTGCATATACTCCAGAATGTTATAAAGAGTGATCAGCTTAACAGCAATTACTTGCAAAGTCAAAATTTGGCTAGAAAATGAACTTTATCCCCCAAAACACATTCAACATCATTGCAGCCTTGCCTTAAAAGGACCAGCTAACCTCTTTTCAGTGATTGCTCCATTAACACAGGTGTGGGTGTTGATGAGGACATGGCTGGAGATCAATCTGTCATGATTAAGTAAGAATGACACCACTGGATACTTTAAAAGGAGGCTGGTGCTTGGCATCATTGTTTCTCTCCTGTTAACCATGGTTATCTCTAAAGAAACACGTGCAGTCATCATTGCAATGCACAAAAATGGCCTAACAGGGAAGAGTATCGCAGCTAGAAAGATTGCACCTCTGTCAACAATCTATCGCATCATCAAGAACTTCAAGGAGAGAGGTTCCATTGTTGCCAAAAAGGCTCCAGGGCGCCCAAGAAAGACCAGCAAGCGCCAGGACCGTCTCTTAAAAGTGTTTCAGCTGCGGGATTGGGCTACCAGCAGTGCAGAGCTTGCTCAGGAATGGCAGCAGGCAGGTGTGAGGGCATCTGCACGCACTGTGAGGCGGAGACTCTTTGAGCAAGGCCTGGTCTCAAGGAGGGCAGCAAAGAAGCCACTTCTCTCCAGAAAAAACATCATGGACAGACTGATATTCTGCAAAAGGTACAGGCAGTGGACTGCTGAGGACTGGGGTAAAGTTATTTTCTCTGATGAATCCCCTTTTCGATTGTTTGGGACATCAGGAAAACGCCTCATTCGGAGAAGACAAGGTGAGCGCTACCACCAGTCTTGTCTCATGCCAACTGTTAAGCATCCTGAAACCATTCATGTGTGGGGTTGCTTCTCAGCCAAGGGAATCGGCTCTCTCACAGTCTTGCCTAAAAACACAGCCATGAATAAAGAATGGTACCAGAATGTCCTCCAAGAGCAACTTTTCCCAACCCCCAAGAGCAGTTTGGCGATCAACAATGCCTTTTCCAGCATGATGGAGCACCTTGCCATAAAGCAAAGGTGATAACTAAATGGCTCAGGGAACAAAACATAGAGATTTTGGGTCCATGGCCTGGAAACTCCCCAGATCTTAATCCCATTGAGAACTTGTGGTCAATCATCAAGAGACGGGTGGACAAACAAAAACCTAAAAATTCTGACAAAATGAAAGCATTGATTATGCAAGAATGGACTGCTATCAGTCAGGATTTGGTCCAGAAGTTGATTGAGAGCATGCCAGGGAGAATTGCAGAGGTCCTGAAGAAGAAGGGTCAACACTGCAAATATTGACTTGCTGCATTAACTCATTCTAACTGTCAATATAAGCTTTTGTTACTCATATGTTTGCAATTATTATATTTCTGTCTGTGATAAAAACATCTGTCAAACACACATAAAAACCAGAGGGCAGCAGATCATGTGAAAATATAATATTTGTGTCATTCTCAAAACTTTTGGCCATGACTGTATGTATGTGTGTGTGTGTATGTGTGTGTGTGTATGTATGTATGTATGTGAGAGAGTGCTTGTGTGCTGTCTGTGTGTGATGATGGCAGGCATTGCTGATAATGGGGAGGCATTGATGATGGGGAGAAGATGATGATGGGCAGGCATTGCTGATAATGGGGAGGCCATGATGATGATGGGGAGGCAATGATGATGATAATGGGGAGTCTTTCCACAGCGCCCTTTCCTGAGCTGTAACAGTGCAGAACGCAGTACAGCGCAGAGGAGAGCTCCATATTTTGTATGGAGCATTATATAGGGACCAGTATCCTGTATGGAGCATTATATGGGGACCACTATCCTGTATGGAGCATTATATTGGGTCCAGTATCCTGTATGGAGCATTATATTGGGTCCAGTATTCTGTATGGAGCATTATATGGGGGGTGACATCCTGCATGGGGTATTATATGGGTGATGAGGGAGAGACTGTGGTGCCCATAATATTGTATGGAGGACTGTACTGTCCAGTCTGTACTGTGCGCTGTGAGGATTTGGCGGTTTTTGAGCTATTGTACAATTTACAATAGATATCACTCATGTAATGGAAGAAGTGAAGTATTTGGCATTGTACTGTACCCATATTTCTCTGCTGTATCTGTGCATCATGAATCGTGGTCTGTGTTAAAGGGGCCCACTGAGGCTCTTTCGCCCGGGGCCCATAAAAACCTGGAGCCGGCCCTGGCACCAACACTACATTTCCCACAATGCACCGGTAGCAGGGCCGGCGTCAGTCCGGCCCTCGGCTTGTAGCAAATTTTTTTTTTTGGCCCTCGGTGTGTTTGACTTTGACATCCCTGGACTAGAGAGTCCCTTCCCACGATTGGAGGGACCCCCAGAAATCAGCAGCTTTTCTTTTGTTAGATTTTGAATGTGCATGGCTGTACTGTAGCGCCTCCAACTATATATATAGGGAGATGAAAGTCACAAACATCTGCAAACATTCAGGAATTAATTCACATTGACTAGCACAGTATATGGAGGGCGGCAGCTCATACCTTCCGCATAAAGTCTTTCTGCCAGGAATACGGCATCTCGGTACGCGTAGTGGTTCAGTGCTTGCCATATAGCAGCCTGGATGTTCAGAAACAAGAACAGGTCATAAAACATTAGACATTTGGACATAATAAAGGTCATACACACAACCTGGTTTGTAGACTTGCCGTTGTGTAAGGGTGCTCTTACATTGCGCTTATCTTCACGTTGGCTGGTCCCGTTAGGGCTTACCTCCACACAAAACGGGTGCGTGGACTCTGCCGTGCATTACATTGGGGCATATACGCCTACGGGGAGGCGGACACCCAGACATAGTAGACTGCATCTGGGTGACCGCCTCCAGTTAGGTGTATACGCCAAAAATCATTCATGGCAGAGGGCACGTTTGCTCTGCCGGCACCATTATAGTCTTCCCACAGCTTTTTCTCTAGGAGGCATGCACTTTTCTCCTGCATGACACTGACCAATCATAAGCAAAAGGCATTGTGCGGGGAGAGAAATACAAACAAAAAGAAACCACGCCCTTAGCTTTATTATTTCATTTCTGTATTATTCTTTGCTTATGTAGCACCATATTAAGCTGGTGTGTGGGTGAAAATCCCCTTTAGAAGTATGCTTGACCACTCCAGAAATTGTCATAAATGGAGAAAAGCACAACATGAGCGCCAACTACCCTATTCCATTAATTTTCCAGCTGAATGCCAGAGACCCACAACGATCGCCAGATTGGAAGTCACAAGTACATTGCTTAATTATCTTCACTAGTCCCTGCAGGGGTTCACCCTCTCGGGTATCCACCTAGAGCATGAAGCCACAAGGTTTTTATATCATAAGCAGACTAATTTCCTTAAGTAACAAAAACAATACCATAAAATCCCTGCCTTGTCCAGGCATTACCTGAACAATACAGACCCTGGCTACTCAGACACGGCTCAGCTAGTCTCAGTGCGGTCACACAAAACAACTATCGTCCATAGTAATCAGCAATACTCGCAGTTTGGTGTACACATCCTGTGAGGTCTCTTCTCAGAGAGGGATTCTGGCTTGCCTCTCCAACACAACCCACTCTGCTCAGCTTCCCCCAGCTGACTGCCAACAGTGAACACATGGCCTGGTTCTAGTCATGGCTATCCGGGTGCACCTAATTGGGATCTGTAGTGCTTAGATTTAAAGGGAACCTGTCAGCAGGATTGTGCACAGTAACCTACAGACTGTGTCAGGTTGGCGCTGTTATACTGATTACAATGATACCTTGGTTGATGACCTGTCATAAGCCATCAGTATGAATGCCTAAGCAGAGCACTACATAAAGATACCCCCGGCCGCCTCAGACCACGAGCATATAATTAACTGAAAACTACAAATAAAGATTAAACAACAACCACAAGACAGATTTCATCAACCGAGGTATAATTTTAATCAGTATAACAGCGCCAACCTGACACTGTAGGTTACGCCGCACAATCCTGCTGACAGGCTCCCTTTAATCCTATCTTAGATAGCTTTCCTACACCCCAGAGAGATTAAAGGGACTCAGCACAGAATGACTGTTCAAACCAAGTACAAGAGCTCCATGCTTCATAGTGGGGACAATGATTTAAATGCACCTTCCCATCTGATTGGTTTGCATCCATCTATGGCTTTATGAAGGCAGAGCTGCCAGAGAAGAGGGGAGGGTGGAGATTGAGAGAAACCATGCAGGTGGGAAGGTGCTGGCCCTGCCATGAAGCACCGAGCGTCTGTACTTGGTTTGAACAGTCATTCTGTGCTGGCAGAGTCCCTTTCAATTGATTGACAGTGCACATGAACAACCTCAACTTCCTTCATACAGAAGACTAACTAGTTCTGACCCCTTTAATCTGGTCAGTCTGGCTACTAGGTCAGAGGAAGCAGAGCGAAACGCGCGTCGGGGCAGAGGGACGTCCGAGGACAGACACCAGCCTAATAGGTATATACTTATATGATATTTTCTCCCTTATGCCACATTGTCATTAGGGGTTTTAGTACATTTAGGCACACCAAACGTTATGCCAATTGGTGGCAAAGGAGATGCTGTGCAGTTATGTTCCCCCATTAGCTATTGCAATAATTGGAGATTTACATCACATTGTCATTTTTATATAGGCTGAAGTGTTTTTGTTCCTATGGTTGATACATGTTCCTTTTCATTTGTGGTCTTGCATTTTTTGTATGTACGATTTTAATATTGTTACAATAAAGATATTTGGTATTTCTTTATATACCACTGTTTGGAACCTTTCTTTATCACTGGTTGGTTTCCATGTATAAAGCTACATTAGTCTGTGGTATATATTTTTCCCTAAAGGGAGTTATATTGTTTGGGCATTTTTTGTGATTATACCCTTTAATCTGGTCAGTCTGGCTACTAGGTGTGCACTAACTAACAAGCACGGTTTTCAAATGTTGGTCTCCACCAAGAATGGTCACTGAATAAAGGGCACAGTATGAGCAATGAGGCTTGGCAGGAAATGCACCGCTCCCAATAGTGCATCTCCAATGGCACTGGTATTGCCGTCTATTAATGTGACAGTATGCAGAAACACCAGAAGATTGGGCATGTCTTTTACAGCGATGTCCATAAAACACTTGAAACATTGGGGGCGGCCAAGCTTGAATATATATTTGGGCAGTTTCCAACTCTGACCCCACCTTCCCCATGCTGTCCATACGTCCTAATTGGGTGTATACATGGATTTCACAGTCTCTCCAGCAATCAGAAATCACAGTTCATTGTGACTGCTTGGACAAGTGGATCCAACATGAAGACTCTGCCAATCAGCACTGGTGACTGAGCATTATGATGCCAGGCCGGGAATCCCATAAACCTTGATATGTAATAGGGAGGTGTGGGGTAGAAGGTAAATTATAGATCTAGTGAATGGAAAGTTCTGCATCTGATCCGCCAAAAAGGAGACTGGTAAAAATAGAAATAGTCAAGTAGCCCTGTGCCCAGACTTTTTGGGCCATGTTTGCTCAGCATTTTAGGAAAACCATGCATAGATTACTACTCACAAGCGCTTCTCCATAATGTTTGCGGCTGAAGAATCTCTTTAAGAAAGGTCACTATGAAAACACTCATCATCTGATTGGGACCGTATCAAGAATGCATTCAGAAATGTAAATGCGGATGAGTCACGCAGCCATTACCACAATCCATCATTACTGAAGATTGTCTGCAGCTGCAGTACAGCGTCACACGGATCAGTGCAGTGATTAGGATGATGTTACGAGGCACCAACATCCTGCTGGGAGGCAGCTGATGGGATCCCAGCGGTCCATGGGTAGGGGTTCAAGTGAAGTAGATTACTTGGTGAACTCTCTGCAGCTATCCCATTCATTTGTATGGGCCTCACAGAAATAAAGTCAGTATCATATACATATTTTTGCAATCTTTTTTTTTTTTTTTTTAACTCCCCTTTTTCAAGACCTATAATTTTAATTTTGCCCTAGTCACCAGGGCTGTGGAGTATAAAGTGGACCGACTCCTAAAATATCTGATAAACTGGGTGCAGTAGTACACTACAGGATGTGCTGTAAATGTTTTCAGAAGAATTTGGGAAAGTTATGAAATGTCTGTTCTGTTTTTGATCTATGGATCTCGGCTTTTAGTGGAGATGAATCTGTGCTGCTCTTTATGTACACGCTCAGTAGTGACCAGTGCTGTGGAGTCGTGGTTGCAGAGTTGTGGAAATTGAGAAGTCAGAGGTTTGGCTTACCGACTCCACAGCTCTCCTAGTCACTGTGCAGGACATACCTCCTTACTCAGGAAAGCATCAAGTCTGCAGCTGGATTTACACTCAAAATTACTGTGCACTGCCCTGAAATTGCCAGTCTGAGTAGCACCCCATAAGCACCACAGAAATTCCACTACAAAGGACATTGGCCACAGATGCTTTACAGTGCCCGTCACAGAGCCCATTCCTCATAACAAGTACGCCAACAGTAGAAGATACCTTGCGTTATGGCGCTGGCTACAGACTGCTTTCTCCCGTGACAATCAGCTGCGGAATGGTCCTTCCTGACCTAGTTGAGCCCTATAACAAGAAGCCAGCCATAAAAGCCACCTCCCTAACATGGAATTAGCTGCAGTTTACACCTTACTATACCATGGCAGAAGTCGTACAAGCCACCTCATAACATGGTACTAGCTGTGAATTATTCCTTCCCATAATGTTGCCAGCCTTAGAGGTCATGTTGGTGCATGGCACCAGCTTTACATATGCCATTCCTCTAACAGGGTGCCAGTCAAAAACGTCACCTCGTAACATGGCACCATCTATAGATTACTCACAGGTGCCAGTTATAGAAACCACTCTAACATGGATCTAGCTTGCCATCAACCCTTCCCCAGAACAAGATGCCAGAGAAGCCATAATATGCCACCAACTAACATCAGAGTACCCTTTCTCCATAAGGGCTCTTTCACACGTCCTGAAATTTCCGGTACCGGAAAAAACAGTACCAGTGAAAATCAGTGTCTGTACAATACATCAGTACCAAACATACCAGCACCTGGAGGCAGCGGTACTGTTACCGCTATTCCCTGGGTGCTGAAGACCACTCATCATTCTGCCTGATCGTGCTGTGATCAGCACTAGCAGAGCACAATGTTGAGAGTTGTATTCAGTGAGAGCAGGTGGTAGCTAATCAGAGTTTTCATCAGCCACCTGTGCTATAAATAAATAAAAACAGCATAGGATCCCGTATTTTTGATAACCAGCCAGGCAAAACTAACAACTGCAGGCTGCAACCCTCAGCTGTCAGCTTTAGCAAGGCTGGTTATCAAGAATAGAGGGGTCCCGATGACGTATTTTTAATTATTTAAATAAATAATTTTTGAAAACCGGCGTGGAGTTCCCCCCTCCCCATTTTTGACAACTAGCTTTGCTAAAGCAAACAGCTCTGGGCTGGTATTCTCAGGCTAGTAAGGAGTCATTGATATTGCACCCCCAGCCTAAAAATAACAACCTGCAGGCACCCAGAAAAGGCACATCTATTACATGCGCCAATTCTGGCGCTTTGCTCGGCTCTTCCCACTTGCCCTGTGGTGGTGGCAATTGGGGTTCATATTACCTTTGTATTGTCTGGTGACATCAAGCCTACAGATTAGTAATGGATCCATTACTAATCCTATATAGTTATATTGTAAATAAAGACACAGCCAGAATAAAGTCTTATTTGAAATATTATTTGCAACCCTGTCAACCTCATACCCATTCATCCAGCCACCACTTCCCCGGTCCCCATACCTGGACCACTATGGAACACACGCTCTGTCTGCAATAAACTGTCGTTTATCCATGACCTCTTTATCACCAACAAACTCTCCTTCCTTGGCATCACTGAAACCGGGCTCACCCCCATCTGACTCAGCCTCTCCAGCTGCACTTTCTTATGGCGGATTGATTCTCTCTCACACCCCTCGCCCCAGCAACAAACGTGGTGGAGGAGTTGGCTTGCTCCTGTCTGATACCTGCCCCCTTACCCCAATTCCGCTACCACCCTCCACTACTCTACCCTTGTTTGAGGTGCACTCCGTCCACATCTATTCCCCCTCCAACCTCCAGCTGGCTGTAATCTACCGCCCCCCCCAGAACTAGTCATCTTTCTTGACCACTTCACCACCTGGCTACTTCATTTCCTTTCTGCGGACATCCCCACTATCATCATGGGTGACTTCAACATCCCCATTGACGCTTCCACCCTAGCTGCCTCTAAACTTTTATCGTTCACTGTCTCCTTTAGCCTCACTCAATGGTCCTCTGCAGCCACTCACAAAGATGGTCACACACTGGACCTCATCTTCACCTGCCTCTGTTCCCTTACTAATCTCACCCCTCCCCGTCTGACCACAACCTACTGACATTCTCTTCCCTCTCCTCTCCTAGTGTGCAACCCCCACTGCACAAACTCACTCACCCTCGCAGAAATGTCAAACACCTCAATTTACAATCACCGATTCCTTTCTCCCACAGACATAGCTTCCCTTCATGACACAGATGCTGCTGCCACTTTCTATAACACCACCATAACAGCAACACTTGAATCGGGCCACCCCCCTCACGCATAGCAAAACTCATACAATCAACAGGCAGCCCTGGCTGACCAGCCCTGACCAAAGAACGGAGACAGGCTTCCAGGGTCGTTGAGCGGAGATGGAAGAGATCTTGTTCTGCCGAGCACTTTATCGCATATAAGCAGTCCCTCACCAGCTTCAAGTCTACGCTCACTGCAGCAAAACAAACTTACTTTTCATCTCTTATATCCTCCCTGTCTCACAACCCTAAACAGCTTTCCAACATTTTCAATTCTATACTCCATCCCCCAGCACCTGCTCCCTCTCCTCTAATTTCTGCTGAAGACTTTGCTCCTTTCTTTAAGCAGAAGATCAATACGATCAGAGAAAACTTTGGCCAGCAACCCCCAATGCCCCTCTTAGCTGCTCATTCCTGTTCCTCCAAAACCAGCTTCTCCACCATGACAGAAGATCAGCCCTCCTGTCAAGATCACATCTCACCACTTGCACGCTTGACCCGCTCCCGTCCCACCTCATCCCTAATCTCGCCAGTCTTCATCCCAACCCTAACACATCTCTTCAACCTCTCACTTATAAATGGTGTCCCCTCATGCTTCAAACATGCCTCGATCACACCCATCCTCAAAAAGCTTTCCCTCGACCCATCCTCTGTGTCTAGCTATCGCCTAATAGCTCTTCTCCCTTATGCCTCAAAACTACTGGAACAGCATGTCCATCTTGAACTGTCCTCCCACCTCTCCTCCTGCTCCCTCTTTGACCGGTTACAATCTGGCTTCTGACAGCATCACTCAACCGAAACTGCCCTAAATAAAGTCACCAACAACCTACTAACAAGCAAGAGCAAGCGACACTACTCTGTCCGCCTTCTGCCTTCGACACTGTGGACCATTCCCTCCTGCTACAGATTCTCTCATCTCTTGGCATCACAGACTTGCTCCTATCCTGGGTCTCGTCATATCTAACAGACCGAACATTCAGTGTCTCCCTCTCCCACACCACCTTGTCCCCTATCTGTCGGTGTTCCCCAAGGTCCAGTTCTAGGACTCCTACTCTTCTCCATCTACACCTTCGGCCTGGGACAGCTCATAGAATCCCATGGTTTGCAGTATCATCTCTATGCCGATGATACGCAGATCTACCTATCTGAACCTGACCTCACCTCCTTATTGACCCTGACCAAAATCCCACAATGTTTGTCTGCTATTTCAGTTTTCTTTTCTGCTCGCTTTCTAAAACTTAACATGGACAAAACAGAATTCATCATCTTTCCCCGATCTCACTCTACCCCTCCACCAGACCTATCCATCAATGTCAATGGGTGCTCACTTTCCTCAGTCCCGCATGCTCGATGCCTCGGGGTTGATCCTCGACTCTGCCCTCTCTTTCAAGCCACATATCCAAGCCCTTGCCTCCTCCTGCCGACTCAAACTCAAAAATATTTCCCGGATCAGTGCATTCCTTGACCATGAAACCACAAAAACACTAGTGCACGCCCTTATCTCCCGCCTCAACTACTGCAACATCCTACTCTCTGGCCTCCCCTCTGGCACCACTTCAATACATCTCTCTGCTGCCCGACTAATCCACCTATCTCCCCTTAACTCCCCAGCCTCTCTTCTATGCCAAGCCCTTCACTGACTTCCTATTGTCCAGAGGCTCCAGTTCAAAACCATAACTATGACATATAAAGCCTTCCACAACCTGTCTCCTCCATATATCTGTGACATGATCTCCCGATACTTACCCACACGCAACCTTTGATCCTCTCAAGATCTCCTTTTCTACTCCCCTCTTATCTCTTCTTCACACAACCGCATACACTTCTCCCGTGCTTCCCCCATACTCTGGAACGCTCTACCCCAACACATCAGACTTTCCCCTACCACGGAAACCTTAAAAAAAGAACCTGAAGACCCACCTCTTCAGACAATCCTACAACATACAGTGATCCTCAGTCTACTGAACTGCCGCACAACTAGCTCTACCCTCTCCTAGTGTATCCTCACCCATCCCCTGTAGACTGTGAGCCCTCGCGGGCAGGGTCCTCTCTCCTTCTGTACTTGTGTGTGCCTTGTTTTGCTCATATTTATTGTACTTGTCTATATTTGCCCCTTACACATGTAAAGCGCCATGGAATAAATGGCACTATAAAAATGTATAATAAAAAACAAATTTACACTTTTCCATTTTTATTTAAAAATAACAAAACAGTTATACTCACCTAACGCCCATTATAATGAATCCCTCGTCTCCTGTAAGAAAACAAAAATAAAAAACAATATTCCTCACCTGTTCAACATTCTGTCTCACGCTGTAAACCATGTTTGGGGATAAATAGTTTTCAACCTGGACAGTGGAAAGATGTGACCGTCCTGGCTGAAAGCCACCGATGAATGAGGTGCTGCGATCGCAGCATCTGTGAGCAGTGGGGACTTCATCAAGGTTACCTCCGGTCACTGAGGCTGTGTTCCCAGCTGGGCTGAGCTGTGGTGACGTCAGCACCATGAGAAAAAGTCAGTGATGAGGTCACCACAGTTCACCATAATGTCACAAGCAGCTCGTTATTCAGTGGTTCTCAGCCTGAACAGTCGCATCTTGGCATCGTCCAAGTTGAAAACTATTTATCCTCAGACATGGATTACGGTGTGGAACAGAATGACATCCAACACCTATCGTTTTATTTTATTACAGGAGACAAGGGCTTCAAAGAAATGGGCGTTAGGTGAGTATAACTGTGTTAGTTATTTTTAAATGAAATTGGAAACGTGTGCTTTGCTTTTATTTCAAATAAAAGACTTTATACTTGCTGTGTGTTTATTTACAACACAACTATAGGATTAGTAATGTAGAGATGTCTTATAGACACCTCTCCATTACTAATCCGTGGGCTTGATGTCACCAGATAATAGAAAGGTGACATTAACCCTACAAATGTACACCCCACTTGCCACCGCCACAAAGCAAGTGGGAAGAGCTGGGCAAAGTGCCAGAATTGGCACATCTAATAGATGTGCTTTTTCTGGGCAGCTGCAGGTTGCTATTTTTAGGCTGGGGGCCAATATCAATGTCCCATTACCAGCTTGAGAATACCAGCCCCCAGCTGTCTGATTTAGCAAGGCTGGTTGTAAAAAAAAAAAAAAAAAAATATGGAGGGACCCCACCCTGTTTTTTAAATTATTTAATTAAAAATATTCCGCGGGGTCCAATCTGTTCTTCATAACTATCCTTGCTAAAGCTGACGACTTACGGTTGCAGCCCGCAGCTGTCAGCTTTGCCTGGCAGGTTATCAAAAATACAGGGGAACCTGCGCAGTTTTTATTTATTTATTTAGAGCGCAGGCAGCAGCTGATGTATACTCCCATCAGCCGGCGCCTGCTCTCACTGTTATTAGCGGCAGCAGGTGTAGGCTGATGGGAGTAGTAGTCCCATCAGCCACCGCTTGCTCTCTCTGTTATCAGTTGACTATAAATCTGAACATTCTCCCGTTAGCGCTGATGGGAGCACGAGCCCGGGAGAATGATTAGAGCGGTCTTCAGACCCGGTGCCGGGGAACAGCGCTAATAGTACTGCTGCTTCCCATGTGCCGGTGTCACACTGATGACACACAAATGGCATCATGTGTCATCAGTGTGCGGGACGTTTTGCAGCTCGTGCTGCTGTTAAAAAAGACATGTCAGAGTATTTTGCCCACGCACACACGGTCCGTGGAAACGCAATGACATGTGCACAGACCCATTCACTAGAAAAGGTCAAAGAGTGTAAGTGTCTCCGATACGTGTGAAAACACACGTACTGGACAAATTGTAAAAGAGCCCTAATAGGGTGTCCGCCACATGATGCCAATACAAGGGGAAAGAGTGTAAACACAGTACCCAGTGATCATGGGGAATAAACCTTAGAATTGTCAGTTCACCATTAAAATTCATACGCTTCTGTGATTAGGGAGGCACTGTCACAAACACGTGTGTCCCTAAATACAAACCCACACACATGTCACCAGGGTCGGCATCAGCACCTGAGCAAGTGGGCCGGGGCTGTGAGCAGGCGGGGGAGCCCATTCACCATAGGGGACACCGGCGCGCTATGGGGGCTCAGTGCTTGTGAGTGGGCCCCCTCGCTTGCTCAGGGCATCAATACTTGCCTCTCCCCATTCCGGAGTCTTCTGACTCTGTGACATTTCAGGACAGAAGGTGCGATAACGTGACTAGTGTGCACCCTCTGCTCTTAGCAGTCACAGTGCAGAGCTGGAAGACAGCGACTCATGAGTTCGGACCTGTGGCCAGCGAGGAGAGGCGAGTCTGATTTTTTTTGTTTAATGTTTGGAGCTGGGACCCATTATATATGGATCAATATATGGGGTCCATCATATACTGGAGAAATATATTGGTCCCATTATATGAGTCCCATCATGTACTGTATGGTGCATTACATGGGACCCCATTATGAATGGAGCATTATATGGGGTCATCATATACTGTGTGGAGCTTTATATGCGGCTCATTATTCCGCATGGAGCAATATATGGGGCTCATTATTCAGCATGGAGCAATATATGGGGCTCATTACTCCGCATGGAGCAATCGATGGGGCAATATATGGGGCTCAATATTCCATATGGAGCAATATATGGGGCTCAATATTCCATATGGAGCAATATATGGGGCTCATTATTCTGTATGGAGCAATATCTGAGGCTAATTCTGAACTGAGCAATATATGGGGCCCATTATGCATGGAGCAATATATGAGGCATTAAATGGAGCTCACTATACTGATTGGAGCCCATTATATTGTGTGGAGCAATATATGGGGTCCATTATTGTACATGGAGCAATGTATGGGGTCTATTATACTGAAAGGAGCAATGTATATGGGTCACTATACTGTTTGGAGCAGTATATATGGCTCATTCTGTATGAAGCGCTTTATGGGGATCATTATTCTGTATGGAGCACTATGTAGTGTCCATAATACTGTATGGAGCAATATATAGGGCTCATTCTTTATGGAGCATTATTTGGGGCTCATTATACTGTATGGAGCAATATATGGGCTCATTTTTCTGTATGGAACAATATATGGGGTTCATTATTCTGTATCTAACAATATATGGAGTTCATCATTCTGTATGGAGCATTATATGGGGCCCATTATACTTTATAGAACATTATATGGGCCTCATACTGTATGGAGCAATATTTGGGGGCTCATTATTCTGTATGGAACAATATATGGGGCTCAATATTGTGTGGAGCCCTATGTAGTGCCCATAATACTGTATGGAGGACTATATTGTCCAGTTTCTGACCTATTGTAGAATTTAAAATAGATATCACTCTTTCTCCCAGGGCCCACGAAAACCTGGAGCAGACCCTGTCTCACACACATACATACACACACTTCATTATTCTGTATGGAGCCCATAAAACTGTATGGAGGACTATATACTATCCAGGTTCTGACCTATTGTAGAACTGTCTCACACACAGGGTCACACACACAGTGTCACATACACCAGTCCTGCTACCCCCTCCTCCACACCCTGTAACTACTGTCATCCTTGCAAACACAGGCCCGTCCTCCTCCCGGTGTCCCCACTCAGCCTTCGTCACACACAAACAGTGTTACACACACACACACAGTTCATTATTCTGCAAGGAGCCCTATGTGGTGCCCATAAAACTGTATGGAGGACTATACTGTACGGTTTCTAACGTATTGTATGTAGAATTTACAATAGATATCACTCTTTCTCCCAGGGCCCATGAAAACCTGGAGCCAGCCCTGTCTCACACACAGGGTCACACAGACCAATCCTGCTGCCCCCTCCTCCGCACCATGTAACTACTGTCATCCTCCCCGGTGAGTCTCCGTCTCACACACATACACAAACACACCAGTCCTAATGTCCCCTCCTCTGGACCCTGTAAGTACTGTCGTCCTCGCCCACACACGTCCTTCCTCCTCCACGGTGTCCCCACTGAGTCTCCGTCTCACACACACAGTTCATTACTCTGTATGGTGCACTATGTGGTGCCCATAATACTGCATGGGGCCCTATGTAGAGGCCATAATACTGTATGGAGGACTATACTGTCCGGTTTCTGAACTATTGTAGAATTTACAATAGATATCACTCTTTCTCCCGGGGAACACAAAAACATAGAGCCACAGTGACACACAGTGTCAGAGTCACACACAGTGTCACACACATACATAATGTCAGTGTCACACACACAGTGTCACACACACAGTGTCACACACACAGTGTCACACACACAGTGTCACACACATACAGTCAGTGTCACACACATACAGTGTCAGTGTCACACACATACAGTGTCAGTGTCACACACATACAGTCAGTGTCACACACACAGTGTCACACCACAGTGTCACACACACAGTGTCACACACATACACAGTGTCAGTGTCACACACATACACAGTGTCAGTGTCACACACATTACACAGTGTCAGTGTCACACACATACACAGTGTCAGTGTCACACACATACACAGTGTCAGTGTCCAAACATACACAGTGTCAGTGTCACACACACACAGTGTCAGTGTCACACACATACACAGTGTCAGTGTCACACATACACAGTGTCAGTGTCACACACATACACAGTGTCAGTGTCACACACATACACAGTGTCAGTGTCACACACATACAGTGTCACACACATACACAGTGTCAGTGTCACACACATACAGTGTACACACACATTACAGTGTCACACACGTGTCACACACATACACAGTGACGTGTCACACACATACACAGTGACAGTGTCACACACATACACAGTGACAGTGTCACACACATACACAGTGACAGTGTCACACACATACACAGTGACAGTGTCACACAATACACAGTGACAGTGTCACACACATACAGTGTCACACACATACAGTGTCACACACATACACAGTGACAGTGCACACACATACACAGTGACAGTGTCACACACATACAGTGTCACACACATACACAGTGACAGTGTCACACACATACAGTGTCACACACATACACAGACAGTGTCACACACATACAGTTTCACACACATACACAGACAGTGTCACACACATACAGTTTCACACACATACACAGACAGTGTCACACACATACACAGTGTCACACACATACACAGACAGTGTCACACACATACACAGACAGTGTCACACACATACACAGACAGTGTCACACACATACACAGACAGTGTCACACACATACACAGTGTCACACACATACACAGTGTCACACACATACACAGGGTCACACACACACAGGGTCACACACATACACAGGGTCACACACATACACAGGGTCACACACATACACAGGGTCACACACACACAGGGTCACACACACACAGGGTCACACACACAGGGTCACACACACAGGGTACACACACACACAGGGTCACACCACACAGGGTCACACACACACAGGGTCACACACATACACAGTGTCACACACATACACAGTGTCACACACATACACAGTGTCACACACATACACAGTGTCACACATACACAGGGTCACACATACACAGGGTCACACATACACAGGGTCACACATACACAGGGTCACACATACACAGGGTCACACATACACAGGGTCACACATACACAGGGTCACACACATACACAGGGTCACACACATACACAGGGTCACACATACACAGGGTCACACACATACACAGGGTCACACACATACACAGGGTCACACACATACACAGTGTCACACACACAGTGTCACACACATACACAGGGTCACACACATACACAGGGTCACACACATACACAGTGTCACACAACATACACAGTGTCACACACACAGTGTCACACACACAGTGTCACACACACAGTGTCACACACATACAGTGTCACACACATACAGTGTCCACACATACACAGTGTCACACACATACACAGTGTCACACACATACACAGTGTCACACACATACACAGGTGTCACACACATACACAGGTCACACACATACACAGTGTCACACACATCCAGTGTCACACACACAGTGTCACACACACAGTGTCACACACACAGTGTCACACACATACACGTGTCACACACATACACAGTGTCCTCAACTACCCGTGTCACACCATACACAGTGTCACACACATACACAGTGTTCAACACACAACACAGTGTCAAGACCAGTGGTCACACATAAACTGTGTCACAACACATACACAGTGTTCACACACATTACACTAGTGTCACACACTTACTCAGTGTCACACAACAACGTGTCACCACACACACACAGTGTCACACACTACACAGGGTCCACACATACACAGGGTCACACACATACACAGTGTCACACACACCACACAGTGTCACCACACACACAGTGTCCACACACTTTCCAGGGTCACACACTACACAGGGTCACAACACATACACGAGGGTGCACCATAACAGGGTCACACACATACACAGGGTCACACATACACGGGTCACAATACACTGGGTCAACACATACACAGTGTCACAACATACACAGTGTCAACAACATACACAGTGTCACACACACAGGTCACACACAGTGTCACACACATACATGTGTCACACACACACAGTGTCACACACACACAGTGTCACACACATACACAGGTCACACACACATACACAGGTCACACACATACACAGTGACAGTGTCACACACATACAGTCAGTGTCACACACATACAGTCAGTGTCACACATACAGTGTCACACACAGTGTCACACATAGTGTCACACACATACACAGTGACAGTGTCACACACATACACAGTGCAGTGTCACACACATACACAGTGACAGTGTCACACACATACAGTGACAGTGTCACACACATACAGTGACAGTGTCACACACATACAGTGACAGTGTCACACACATACAGTGACAGTGTCACACACACAGTGTCAGTGTCACACACACAGTGTCACACACATACACAATGTCAGTGTCACACACACAGTGTCAGTGTCTCACACATACAGTGTCACACACATACACAATGTCAGTGTCACACACACAGTGTCAGTGTCTCACACATACAGTGTCACCCACATACACAATGTCAGTGTCACACACACAGTGTCAGTGTCTCACACACACACACAGTGTCACACACACCAGTCCTGCTGCCCCCTCCTCCGCACCCTGTAACTACTGTCATCCTCGCCCACACACGTCCGTCCTTCTCCTCGCTGTCCCCAGTGAGTCTCTGTCTCCTACCTCTCCCCATCCCCTGTGCCATCACTAGGCCCCAGGCCTGGCTGTGTAGTGCTCGGATCAGCCGGGGCGCCAATTACCTGGACGGGTTCTTGCAGCACCGTCATCCTCCGGCCTCCCGCGCTCTCTCCCGCTGTCGGGGCCTCTCTCCCTATCGGCTGCTCTCGGGACGTTAGACGGGCGGCTCCGGCTCATTTAAACTCACAGCGACCGTTACCGGGGAGGCCGCCGGAGATTGCCGAATGGTGGCGAATACAACCGAAAGCAGCAGGCCTCGTCCGAGTTCTTACGGAAATTGCCGACAAGTAACGAAGCTAGACGAAAATCTGCGGCAGTGGCCGTAAAGCACCAAATAGAAACGGAAGTCGCCGAAATGTAACCTGCAGCCGGAAGTAACGTGACTCAGACGAGGCCAAGGAAGAGCGCCCTCTAGTAGACGCATGTATATTTCGGTGCACCCGAAGTGCCACAAACATTATGTATTCATTAAGAACGCAAGAGGCAACTTCTCCCCAGGCAAAAATGGGTGATAACAGAGAGATTGGCTGAAACGTGTCTATTTGTGTTTAGATGGGCTAATCAGCAAAAGATGCTATATAATGTGACCCTATTCATGATACCCTAGGATGGATCTGTACCACGCTCCAGATGCACTAACAAATGAAGCCCACACACATAAGTGTGCATTATAATAAGGGAGGAAATCTGATATAATATTAAGGGGGAGTATGGTATGTAGTAAAGGAATGTACCATACTAAATAAGGGAGGACACTGTAATAAGGGACAACGCTGTACAGAATAAGGGAAGACCCAATATTAAGAGACGACGCTCTACATAATAAGGGAAGCTACAATAATAAGGAACAACGCTTTAAATAATAAGGGAGGACACTACAATAAGGAACAACGCTGTACATAATAAGGGAAGACCCTATATTAAGAGACGACTCTACATAATAAGGGAAGATACAATTATAAGGAACAACGCTTTAAATAATAAGGGAGGACACTACAATAAGGAACAACGCTGTACATAATAAGGGAAGACCCTATATTAAGAGACGACGCTCTACATAATAAGGGAAGATACAATAATAAGGAACAACGCTTTAAATAATAAGGGAGGACACTACAATAAGGAACAACGCTGTACATAATAAGGGAAGACCCTATATTAAGAGACGACTCTACATAATAAGGGAAGATACAATTATAAGGAACAACGCTTTAAATAATAAGGGAGGACACTACAATAAAGAACAACGCTGTACATAATAAGGGACGACTGTCAGGAAAATATGAATCCTTTTCCATGATTTTGACTACACATCCAGAGCTATCGGCAGCAGCTCCTTGTGTTTTGAATGATCTGCTGTCTCACTCCCCCCTTGGTTTGTGCAGTTAACACTGAGCTCCTCTGCAGCCCCCTCTTCCCCCCTCCCTGTTGGAATGTTCACTCACCCCTCCCTCCTGCTATACTAGCTGGTGTAATGTGAGATCATGGTATGCCCAGCAACACAGGATCCGTTTACGACCCTACCTGGTTAAGGGCAGTTCTCTAGCACATGGATTTAAACTTTCCTTTATGCCTTCAAAATCAAATATAATAACCCAGAGTAATCATAGAGGCAGGAAACTTATATTTTTGGAATCTACATCATTAAAGCTATTCACCACAGCGTTTTACGACCTCCACGCTCACCAGAAAGCGAGCAAAGGGCATATACCTCAGAGTAATACATAGATATGCCATGTTTGATATCAAAAGAAAGGTAATGTCATAATAATAAAAATTGTCGTCTCGTCCAGAGTTTTCCACCCAGAGTTATGACAAATAGAATTTTTTTAGTAACTTTCTAAAGGGGGCGTAAGCAGCCCACTCTGTGAGGTCACCCAGGGGGGAGACCCTTGGTTTTGGGCAAAGGTATAAAGCTCAGAGGCCCCGACAAAGGGGGGGTCTTTTGCCTGGGGAATCAGCTATGAGAAGCTGTGCATTTTGACCTGTTGCTTTGGGAAGGTCCCCTTCCCCCCTCCTCCACATGGCGTGCTGTTGTGAATGTGCTAAAAATGGTTTCTGAGCAGAGGCTCCCTCTGGTGGTTACTGACAGTACTTAACCTTTCAGCGAGGATTGGCAATCTGGGATCATGGACTGGTCTGATATAAGGGAGGTTCTCTCCCATGATGGTTGCCGGTGTTCAATTGTTCTTGTCTCAATTGTGGTTCCTGGTTCATTTGGAAGCTTGCTGAGTCTTTCCTTCTGCTATCAGATAAGATATTTTCTGATTTTGTTTTTGTGCTTGCTTTTTGCATTGTTCCCTGCACTTCTGTGGAGGTCAGCCAGGTCCCCTCCGGGGGGCTTGTGCTCCTCTCAGTTTGTCTGGAGCCACTGTTGTTTGTTCATTTGCCTTTTCCAGTTTCTTCAGTGGCTGCGTCTTAGTTTTGTTACACCAGAGAACTGATTTAGGTGGTAGAGGTCGTGTGATCTCAGGTGTTTTTGCAATCAGTAGAGTTGGTGTTTTTTAGGTTTTTTTTGGATTGCAGTGAGTATCCTTTCCTGTACTTTTCTGTCTAGACAGATTGGGCCCCAGCGTTTGCTCATTGTATTTTCTGTCTGTGTCCGTGCTTCCTCTTGTCTAACCGCCATTACATGTTTGGGGGCTTCCTATTTTCTTTGGGGATCTGCTCCGGGGCAGATAGCTTTCATCTTTCTGCCTTTAGGTGTAGTTATCTCTCAGGCTGTGACGAGGCGTCTAGGATCAACGTAGGAACGCTCCACGGCTACCTCTAGTTGTGTGGTTAGTTCAGGTTACTGCTATCCAATAGGTTCCAGCCTCTCTGGTGTATTGCCGTTTTTTGCTTACTCTCCTCAGCTACCAAAACATAACAGTAACATAACAGCGTGCCATTGACTGAGATATGTAAGTTTCATATTTTAATCCATTTTCTTTTGTAATTGCCTGTATATACTGTATCTTGTCTCTTTTGTAACATGTTTTATATTTTTGTAAACACTACCTATATTTTCTGGAGTAAATCTATAAAACTTTACTAGTTTCGTTTTCCTTGCTCTATAACAAACTGCCACATCCTCCATGCTAACTACGCTATCCTATGGGTTGGCTCCTGACCCAATATTGATTTTAATGTCAAACAAAGAGCTGGTGGCATCAAAGTATTCTGAGGTATTTGGGAGACTCTGGCAGTGACAGAATGGAGGTTTTATATGTGTGTTACCTGCCTGAGACAGGGGACATACATACCGCCCTCACTGCAGAGTGTCCAATAGCCAGTACACGGCAAGGCGGCCCTTCTGGCAACTATTTATCCTAGGTGTAGTTCCCTGACTGACCTGAGGGTAAGCGGGGTGCCAGAGAGCTGCAAGTTCCTAACCGGAACTGGAAAGTGGGATATAATAGATCCCTGACAACTGGGGGCAACCACACACCCCCAGCTCATGACAACAACGCTCTACATCATAAGGGAGGACACTATAATAAGCAACGAGCAACGATGCTGTACATAATAAGGGTGGACACTATGATAAGGAGCAACGCTGTATATAATAAAGGAAGACACTATAATAAGGGACGACGCTGTACATAATAAGGGAAGACACTATTATAAGGGACGACGCTCTACATAATAAGGGAGGACAGTATAATAAGGTACGACGCTCTATATAATAAGGGAGGACAGTATAATAAGGGACGACGCTCTATATAATAAGGGAAGACACTAATAAGGGACAACGCTCTATATAATAAGAGAATACACTATAATAGGGAATGGCACTGTACATAATAAGGGAAGACTAATAAGGCACAATGCTGTACATAATAAGGGAAGGTACTATAATAGGGAACGATGCTCTACATAGTAAGGGAAGACACTATAGTAAGAGACAAAGTTCTATACTATAAGGGAAGACACTATAATAAGGGACGACGCTCTATATAATAAGGGAAGACACTATAATAAGGGACAACGCTCTATATAATAAGAGAATACACTATAATAGGGAATGTCACTGTACATAATAAGGGAAGACTAATAAGGCACAATGCTGTACATAATAAGGGAAGGTACTATAATAGGGGACGATGCTCTACATAGTAAGGGAAGACACTATAGTAAGAGACAAAGTTCTATACTATAAGGGAAGACACTATAATAAGGGACGACGCTCTACATAATAAGGGAAGACACTATAATAAGGGACGGCGCTGTGCATAATAAGGGAAGGCACTATAATAAGACACAGCAATATGCTAAATAAAAGCCTTGCGTCTTGCCACCGGAGATTGTTATCACATGCAGTGCACCACCCGAACTTTGTCACAAAGTTTGTCCTGCAGCTCCTTTAATATTACTGTAGGCCTCTTAGCAGCCTCCTGGACCAATTTTCTCGTTGCCTTGTTTTTTCATCAATTTTTGAGGGACGACCAGTTCTAGGTAATGTCACAGATCTGCCAAATTTAAGCCAATTTTTGGTGAGCGTCTTCACAGTGCTCCATGGTTTATTTAATGCCGTGGAATGTTTTTTGTGCCCTTCTCATGGCTCATAACTTTCAACAATTAGATCCCTTTTTCTGGAAGAAAATGTCAGGAAACTCCTACTATAATAGCTAAATTTTAAATTGGGTTAGTCACTTTAAAAGACGGCGGTCGTGTACTGACTGCTATTAAAAATGAGTTTAAATGTGATTGGCTAATTCATAACAACTCCACAGCAACAATTAGAAGAGGGTGTTCACACTTATGCAACCACATTATTTTAGATTTGTTATTTTTATTTCCCCCTCAAAATAATTTCAGTAATGTAATAAAGGTTGACACTATGCGTAATAAGGGAGGACAATATAATTAGGGACTATGCTATACATAATAAGGGAGGACACTTTGAAATATTAGGGAAAGACACTATATACCATAATATTTAGTTAGTACACTATATATAATAATGGATGACACTGAATGTAGAGTGGGTATCTAGGTGTCCAGGAGGAGGAGGGCACAACAACCATGTACATAAAGATTCCACATGTTATCTCGTCAAGAGTTTTCCACTCCGAGCTCCACTGCTCCTCTTACAATAACAATGTCAAATATAGGACACCTGAATAAAAAATACACCACAATGTGCCTTTAAATGCACATACAATACAAATATACCCCTCAATGTGCGACTAAAATAAGTCTTGACTTATAATTTCTTGCTCCTACTAGCAGCTAAAATTTGGTGCAGATTTCTATATTTTTGCCTGCTGAACCCCCAAATAGAACATCTAATGTGTATGGGAGCTCCAGACTGACAGATGATGCTGGGGGACGAGCATGCATGTTTATGGGGGAATTGAGGGAATAGGTGTTGATCAAATACTAAATCTAAATCACGTTATATGGGCCGCATATAGAAAAAATGTTAATTTGAGGGACTGTTTTCTTTGAAGGACAAAGTGACATTTTCAGTTATACCATTTTTTTTCTATACACCTTGTGAACATTTTTGCCGTGTTTATTTTTTTAGAGCTTGGGTCGTTATGGATGTGGTGATAACAAATGTGCACTCATATTGTAGTTATCTCCCCATATTGTAGTTATGTCCCCATATTGTAGTTATGTCCACATCCAAGTCCCTATATTGTAGTTATGTCCACATCCAGGTCCCTATATTGTAATTATGTCCTCATATTGTAGTTATGTCCTTATTTCCAGATCCCCATATTGTAGTTATGTCCACATCCAGGTCCCTATATTGTAGTCATGTCCTCATATTGTAGATATGTCCCCATATCCAGGTCCCCATATTGTAGTTATGTCCTCATTTCCAGGTCCTCATATTGTAGTTATGTCCCCATCCATGTCTCCACATTGTAGATATGTCCCCATCCAGGGGCCAATTTGGAGTTATATCCCCATCCAGGTTCTCATATTGTAGTCATGTCCCCATATGCAGGTCCCCATATTGTTGTTATGTCCTCATCTAGGTCCCTATATTGTAGACATGTCCGATCCAGGGCCCAGTTTGTAGTTATGTCCCCATCCAGGTCCCCATATTGTAGTTATGTCCCCATCCAGGTCCCCATATTGTAGTCATGTCACCATATCCAGGTTTTCATATTGTAGTTATGTCTCCATCCAGGTCCTCATATTGAAGATATGTCCCCATCCATGTCCCCATATTGTAGTTATATCCCCATCCAGGTTCTCATATTGTAGTCATGTCCCCATATCTGGGTCCCCATATTGTAGTTATGTCCCCATCTACAGTACAGACCAAAAGTTTGGACACACCTTCTCATTTAAAGATTTTTCTGTATTTTCATGACTATGAAAATTGTACATTCACACTGAAGGCATCAAAACTATGAATTAACACATGTGGAATTATATACTTAACAAAAAGTGTGAAACAACTGAAAATATGTCTTATATTCTAGGTTCTTCAAAGTAGCCACCTTTTGCTTTGATGAGTGCTTTGCACACTCTTGGCATTCTCTTGATGAGCTTCAAGAGGTAGTCACCGGAAATGGTTTTCACTTCACAGGTGTGCCCTGTCAGGTTTAATAAGTGGGATTTCTGGCCTTATAAATGGGGTTGGGACCATCAGTTGTGTTGTGCAGAAGTCTGGTGGATACACAGATGATAGTCCTACTGAATAGATTGTTAGAATTTGTTTTATGGCAAGAAAAAAGCAGATAAGTAAAGAAAAACGAGTGGCCATCATTACTTTAAGAAATGAAGGTCAGTCAGTCCGAAAAATTGGGAAAACTTTGAAAGTGTCCCCAAGTGCAGTTGCAAAAACCATCAAGC
The DNA here is from genome assembly GCA_033576555.1 of Oophaga sylvatica. NCBI lineage: Eukaryota > Metazoa > Chordata > Amphibia > Anura > Dendrobatidae > Oophaga > Oophaga sylvatica. Next base: position 124,655,733 of record JARQOD010000003.1, read on the forward strand.
GCTACAAAGAAACTGGCTCACATGAGGACCACCCCTGGTATGCATGGCCCCCTCATCCCTATCCTGGTATGCATGGCTCTCTCTCATCAATACCCTGGTATACATGACCCCATCCCCATCCTGGTATGCATGACTCCATCCCCATCTTGGTATGCATGGCCCTCTCATCCCTATCCTGGTATGCATGGCCTCTTCATCCCTATCGTGGTATACATAGCCCCCTCATTCCCATCCTGGTATGCATGGCCCCATCAATCCCCAACCTGGCATGCATGGCCCCCTCATCCCTATACTGGTATGCATGGCCCCCTCAATCCCCAATCTGGTATGCATTATCCCCTCATCCCCATCCTGGTATGCATGGCCCTCAGCAATATCCTGGTATGCATGACCCCCATCATAGTATGCATGACCCCCATTCCCATCTTAGTATGCATGGCACTCTCAACTCTATCCTGGTATTGTCATGTGTGCATCGCCACGAAGATCGTCGCGGTTGCACATTCTGACTTCTCACAGCTGAGTTGCTGTTTCTTTGTGTTTGGCAGTTAGGGAGTTAATTCTGTCTGTGCTCAGTTCTGGGAATGGGTGCAGTCTCTCCCGGCTGCAATTAATTATTTGTTGATTGGTTTCCTTTAAATCTCTGGTTGTCTGTTTGGGAGTTGCCAGTGAAATTCTTCATGCAGACCACAGATAGGATTGTATCTGTATAGACTTAAAGTTAAAGAGCTCCTTAGTTGTTTAAGCTCACCTTTCTTAGAGTTTAATATCCCAGATCATTTATGTTCCTTCTGTGTTTGAGTGTGTATGCAAGTCTGTGTTTTCTCCAGTCTGTCTTATATTTCTAATCTGTGTATTTAGCAGAGATCAGCCCATATCCCTTTGGTGGTAATCAGAATCCTTCTTAGGACTGATTACAGGGTTCAGGGACTGATAGGAGACAGGGTTAGGCTGGAGACTTGGACCTCTGAACCATTATCAGTACCTCCAAGGTGAGGGATTAGTTAGGACCCCAGTTTAGGGTCAGGTTAGACCCCCGGTCCTCTTCTTTCCTGTGACAGTGTATCAAGTTCTCAAGATTAACCCTGAGTTCAACGGATATCGTGTCAGGTAAATCTATTCTATATTTACATGCTTATGTTGCTAATCTATATGTTGTATAGAGTGTTGTTCTTTTAAGAATAGTTTACTGACATCGTACACATATCATAAGACCGCGTGACAGGTATGCATGACCCCATCCACATCTTGGTATGCATGGCTCTCTCAACCCTATCCTGGTATTCATGACCCCCATCCCCATCCTGGTATGCATGCCCCTTCAACCCCATCCTGGTATGCATGGCCCCCACATCCCTATCCTGGTATGCAGGGCCCCTCATCCCTATTGAGGTATACATGGCTCCCTCATCCCTATCCTGGTATACATGGCCCGCTCATCCCTATTGTGGTATACATGGCCTCCTCATCCCTATTGTGGTATGCATGGCCTCTTATCCCTATCCTGGTATGCATGGCCCATTCTTCGTATCCTTGTATGCATGGCCCCCTCTTCCCTACCCTGGTATGCATGGCTACTATTCCCATCCTGGTATGCATGGCCACCTCATCCCTATCCTGGTATGCATGGCTTCCTCATCCACATCCTTGTATGCATGGCATCCTCATCCCTATCCTGGTATGCATGGGCCCCATCAGAAAAACATTGGCCCCCTCATCCCTATCGTGGTATACATGGCCTCCTCATCCCTACTGTGGTATGCTTGGCCCCTTATCCCTATCCTGGTATGCATGGCCCATTCATCCGTATCCTTGTATGCATGGCCCCCTCTTTACTACCCTGGTATGCATGGCCACCATTCCCATCCTGGTATGCATGGCTTCCTCATCCACATCCTTGCATGCATGGCATCCTCATCCATATCCTAGTATGCATGGGCTCCATCAGAAAAACGTTAAAAAAAACTATAAACCATTCTGCTTACCTTCCCTGCGCTCCCACTCAGCGTCTTGTTCTGATGCCAGCTGCTGATTTATGCTTATAAGCAGCGCATGGCAGTGACATCATGCGCTGCTTACAAGTAGAGAACAGCTGCTGGAATTCTCACTGTTCTCCACGCTGGGACTATAGGAGTGGAGAGCAGCGAATATTCATTGATCTTTAATAATGGGCACAGTAGCTAGCTTCCTGTGGCCATGCGATCATGTGTGTCTGCTGGATCGCCCGCCAGTGCAGTGGGGATACTCGGTACCGGGTCGCTTCTTAAAGTGGCAGTGTCACGGCAGCAGTGACCCGGTCCGTGGCCCGGGGCGCCCAGTAAAGGGGCTATGATGAAAAGGGCTAATAAAGAGTTTGTAATAAAGTGTTCATGAAGCCACTTGTGGTACTCGGCAATAAAGATGTTAGCCGATGCTGCAGATTCAGTCCACTGGGACAGTTGTTGATGCAGCAGAGTTGGTTCAGCCCTCCACAGGCAGAGCTATGTCCCAGGGCAGTTAGGATATTAAAGATAATGTTGGAGGTAAATGTGGTGCAGGGCAGGAGATGCAGGAGAGATTCAGAAGACACAGCAGAGTGCAGTTTCCTTTACCTTTTACTGAGCAATGCAGGTACAGTCCGGGTCTCAGGTTACAGATGATTCTGGAGTCTGTCAGCCTGAAAGCAATTTGGGAATCTCCTTATTCAGGTCAGTTGTGAGGCCTCCTTTCTAGCACTACTCTCTGAGGTTCTTGCTGCTGTAAACTCTATTCAAGTTCCTCTCTCTGTCTGCTACTTAGGTAGAACTCAACTCGCATGACAGGCAACTATAGCCTGCTTCAGGGATTGCTCCTGCCTGGCGTCTCCAGCTCACACGTGCTGCTGTGTCGTCGAGTATCAGTTGGGGACAGAGAATCTGTGGTCTTCTGCCCTCCGAATTCTGCTGCTGGGGCTTTAGTACCCACACAGCCTCGGGCTCCAGGGCCTGGTCTCTGACGCTCAAGCCTGGGGGGTGAGCTCAGCTACAGCACCTGTCCCCCAGCTCCTCTCCCCACGTCCTGTCTCAACCCTGTTCAGTCTCCAACTATCTGCTAACTTCCTGCTTCTGACCACAGAGAGCAGCTCTCCTGAAGTCGGGTTAGAGCTCCCCTGCTGGCCCGGAGCAGGAACTGTCTTGTATGTTGAAACTACCTATTAGGATCCCTTCTTTGCTTCCAGGCATGACATCACTCCCCCCTGGAGGGAGGCAAGGCCATTGTGGCAACCGAACTCCTGGGGTGCCACATTCCCCCCAGTACAATTCAGTACTCCTGGACTGAGGAAACATAAAAGAAATAAAACATAACTTTTTACAAGATTTTAACAACAGATACATAAATTATGGTGAAGTCCTGAAATGGGGTGTCCTTTTTACCTAACAAAGTACAATATGAGGGAACCTGTCTCAAACCCCCAACATAGGCCCTGGGCGTGACTACAGGGCATTAGTGTTCACCAAGTTGGACTACTTCTTCGGTCACGCCAGACGGTTTTTGTTCTGTAGCCATTGGTGCTAACTATTTACAATCATTGTCCTGGTCACTACGAGTCCAGTGACCCAATCGTCCAAATAATCAAGAAAACAAGAATGGTCAAAAGTTCATACAGTAAGTCCCTGTATGCTTAACGGTTGCAATTATGAACATTATTAACTTATTTACATTAGCATTACACTTATATTTTAGTTCTTATACCTGTCTGGGACCTGACATCTAGTACTATGGGCAGATCTACTCAGTACAGGTGTCTGTAGTGATCTAGCTTGGTCTAGTGTGTTTATTGGTAAGGTGGGCAGTAGCCGTCTGCGACTTCTTAGACTCACCGTAGGTCTGACAGATTCACCGCTAGCAGGGGGCCGATTTATCAAGGTGAAGGTAAAACAACGTAGGGCTCAGCCTCCCACTGGTCATCAAGTTTATGGTCATCATTTTCTTTTGAGTACTTGTTCTCCAGGTGACAGGGGAACTGTAGGGGTGTGCTGATTGTAATTTCTTTCTTGCGTTTGTTTGGCCTGGGACCGACTTTTCTCTACGCATTCTTGCACTTCTCGGTACTGCTGCTGCCGCTCTGTATCCCAATCTGCATCTGATGATATTACTTTAGGTGTTAAGACTTCCATATCCAAGTCAATTGGTAACTTGCCAGGTCTTGCTCTCATCAAGCAGGCTGGAGTTAAAGTTGGTGGAGTTTACAGCGATATGATTGTGGAGATCTACCAGATCCGGCAACTTCTCAGGCCACTGGTTTCTCTCTTCCAGTGGCAAGGTCTTCAATAGGTCAGTTACCACCTGGTTCATTTTCTCACACATGGCATTTGTCTGTGGATGGTACGGCATTGTCCTGATTTTCTTGCAGCCATACAGGTTACAGAACTCCTGGAACACTTCTGCTTCAAACGCTGGGCCTTGGTCAGTAAGCACTCGTTCACGGTAACCGTGTGGTCGACAAAAGTGTTGTTGAAATGCTTTGGCCGCTGTCTTTGCTGTTTGGTCCTTGACAGGCACGACTACCAGGAACCTTGAGTAATGGTCCACTATGGTGAGGGCGTAGACATAGCCTGAACGGCTACGGGTCAGCTTCACGTGGTCCAAGGCTACCAATTCAAGCGGCTGTTTGGTGATTATTGGCTGTAATAGGGCTCGCTGGCTGTTACGGTCCTTCCTGCGCAAGTTGCATGGTCCACATTCCCGTCACCAATCTTCAATGGCCTTCTTCATACCAACCCAGTAGAATCTATTGCGAAGTAGGACCTCCAACTTCTTCCATCCGAAGTGTCCTGCTCCATCGTGGAACGCTTCTGGGACCATTGACGCATCTCGCTTCGGGACTACCACCTGCCAGACCAGTTTGTGAGTTCAGGCGTTGACTTTCCTCCGACATAGCTTTCCCTCATAGATGAACAGCCTACCATTTTCCTTCCACAACTGTTTGGTCTTTTGTGGAGCATCTGGACCGGGGAGTGAGTCAGCTTGCGTCAGTAACTCCTTTACCAGGCGGACTGCTGGGTCGCTATCCTGCGTCTCTGCCCACTCATGGTGGGGCAATGGGTTTAATAGGGCCTCTTTCATGATGTAGCACTTGTTTTTTTTCAACCCTTGGGCGCGTTGGGCCGCAACTGGCCGGTGAAAGGCTGGTAACTCGATTTTTTCCGGATCTTCTCCCCGTCTGGTAAGTTGGGCATTCTGGACAACGCATCAGCCCCCGCCCGGTACTCGATGGTAAATTCGTAGTTGGACACTCGGGCCATCCATCGCTGCTCCAGCGCACCTAGCTTCGTGGTTTCCAAGTGAGGCAGCGGATTGTTGTCCGTGAAGATGGTAAGCTTCGCCGCAGCTAGGTAGTGTTTGAATCGCTCTGTAAGGTTCTTTGTCTCTGTTGACATGTTCCTTGAAACTCAGTTTTCCGTTGGCCATTTTGCTTTCTGTCTTTCTGCAGCTCTTGCCCTCAGTTAATATGGAGTTTCCAGTTTTCATGTTCCCGCCCTGATTCTTCCCTCTTGCTTCTTAAGCAGCCTCAGCTGAACAATCAGTGCTCCTGAATCAAGCCTCAGTCAGTCTGTGACCTGACTCCTGGAAGCCTTGGACTTGTACTCCAGCTATTCCCTACTGAGGAACCTTGGAACACTTTTGGACTCTGGAAACCTGCTGTTTGGTGAATCCATGTTTGCAGAGGAATTACGGTACAGAGAAGAGATCCTGAACCTGCTTTGGAGATTTATTGTAGTGCTTGAAGTTACTCTGGCCTGCTGTGTCTCCTGTCGCGGTTCCTGCAAACTGTGTGAACTTTTCAGCATGCTTGTATGAAGTAATACAAGTCATTTCATTTCAACCTATGTCTCCTGTGTTTTCCTCGCACCCAAGCACAAGACGCTATAGGAACTGTACACTATACATGACAAGATTCAGGAGCCAATGTTTAGTGTCTGCTGGGTCTGGGAAAGCCGTGTCTGCTGTGACTGTGGATATCAGATGTCCGTTTAATACCTTATGTGATGACAGTGGTTGTGACTTCTCACAACCATTCCAGGTGAGCGCATTCCCTTAAAATTTTACTCTGGAGTGTTACCACAGGTAAACACTATTGTTTTTTTTTTTTCCCTTTCCTCTTCTCCTTCCAGCACCTCTGCCTTAAAAGATCTGGAAGATGGAGGCCCGCATAAAGGAACTTTGCGGAGTGACTGACACAATCCTTTCAGATGTACAGACTTTAAAAACCCATTTTGCAAGCCTACAGGACCTCACTAATCATAATTTGCAAGTGTTTGGACAGACTACCCAGGAATTGTGAGCCAGGATTGAGGCTCTAGAGGAACGAGCCCAGGCTCCTGCCATAACCCCAAGTTCTGGGATCCCCAAATTACCTCCTTTTAGTTTTGGCGGTGAACGTGAGAAATTCAGGGGATTTATTAATCAATGCAATTTATTTTTCTCTGCACATGCTTCACAATTTCCCACTGAACGATCCAAAGTGCTTACTATAATCATGTTGCTTACCAATAAGGCTTTGATGTGGGCAAACCCTCTGATTGAGACTGAGGATGATTGTTTGAATCACCTTGATGCTTTTATTTCAGCCATGGGGCAGGTGTTTGATGACCCCAATCGAGGTGCAACAGCTGAAGCAGCCATGTTAACTTTGCGCCAAGGTAAGTGTTCAGTAGCCGAATATGCCCTGGATTTCAGGAGATGGGCTCTTGATACCACTTGGGACACTTCCGCTAAAAAATCTATTTTTCGGAAAGGGTTGTCTCCACTGATTAAGGATGAACTTGCTCGTGCCGACCCTCCCACTGCGTTAGGTGACTTTATTAACTATTGTATCCGTATTGATGCTCGTCTGACTGAACGCAGACAAGAGAGATGGTTCGAAAATAATCGCACTAACCTTTTACTACCTCCCTCCTCAGCTAAGGAACCTTTGAGTAGGATCACAAGGGAACCAGAACCTGAACCCATGCAGGTGGACTCTTTACAAAGACGGATTAGTGATGCACGCAAAGAACATCGTATAAAGGAAAATCTATGTTTCTACTGTGGTAAGTCAGGGCACTTCATTATAAACTGCCCCAGCCGTTCTCGTAAGACTACTGCAGCAGTCATTCACTGTGAGTGTTGCGAGAGGAGCTCTGTCATGTCCGAGCCTCAGGCTCCAGAGAGATCTGCTGCAAGAGATCTTGATTTCTCGGACTTAAACTCTGTTAGTTCTGGGGACGATGACGGTATAAACGCTGCAATTTTTCAAGTTTCCTCAGCGGTGTCCCAGCTGAGTTGTAAAAGAAACAATTCTCATTGCTTCCTTTCCATCAAACTCTGGGTTGACTCAGTCTGGGTGTCTAGCTCTGCTATGATCGACTCAGGAGCAAGTGGAAATTTTATGGATATCTCCTTTGCTCTGAAACAGGGGATACGTTCAGTGAAGAAGGCTACTCCAGTACAGATGGAGACTGTGGATGGCTCTCTACTGACTTCTGGACCAGTGGATCAAGAAACAGAGCCTTTGAGGGTCCTTATGGGTAAAGATCATCAGGAGAAAATGTCTTTTTTGCTTATCTCTTCTCCCCACTTTCCCATCATTCTAGGGCTACCATGGCTGCAGGCGCAGAATCCTACGATTAACTGGGAGACCAAGGAATTACACTTTCCGGAGAAACAGATGAGTCAAGGAGTTTCAGCTTGCTCTGTTCCTAAAGGAACCATGTCAGTCCCTGAACTACCAGCTGTATACCAGGACTATGACGATTTATGTGACAAGAAGAACGCTGATCAGCTTCCTCCTCACCGTCCATATGATTGTCCAATTGAATTATTACCCGGAGCCGAGATACCTTTTGGTAAGATCTACCCCTAGCGGGGCCCGAGCTAAAAGCTTTGAAGGATTATATAGACGAAAATTTAGCCAAGGGCTTCATACGCCCCTCTTCATCTCCCGCAGGTGCACCCATCTTCTTTGTGAAGAAGAAAGATGGATCTCTGAGACCCTGCATAGACTATAGGGAACTCAATAAGGTTACTATTAGAAACCGTTATCCATTGCCTTTAATCCCTGAGTTGTTGGAGAGAGTGCGGCATGCCAAAATTTTCTCTAAACTGGATCTCCGTGGGGCCTATAACTTGGTCCGTATCAGACCTGGGGATGAATGGAAGACTGCTTTCAGGTCACGCTATGGACACTTTGAATATCTAGTTATGCCTTTTGGTCTGAGTACCGCCCCAGCCACTTTCCAACACTTCGTGAATGATATCTTCAGGGATCTCCTAGATACATTTGTGGTGATTTATCTGGATGATATTCTAATTTTTTCTAACTCCACAGAGGAACATCATGGACATGTGAGAATGGTCTTACAACACCTAAGACAAAACCATCTCTACATCAAACTTGAAAAATGTGAATTCCATAGGACCGAAATTCAATTTCTTGGGTATGTACTATCTACGCAAGGGATTTGTATGTATGGAAGCAAGACCCAAGCCATCAAGGATTGGCCAATTCCTAGAAATGTGAAGGAGGTGCAGCGTTTCATCGGGTTTGCCAACTTCTATAGACGTTTCATTAAGAATTTTTCTGAGGTAGTGTCACCTATCACCCAACTTACCCGGAAACAGTCTAGGTTCTCCTGGACCCCGCAAGCTCAGGAAGCATTTTCCTGTTTAAAGGATAAATTTACCACCGCACCTATCTTAGTACATCCCAACCCCGAGCTTGCCTTCATAATAGAGGTGGATGCTTCAGACTGTGCCGTTGGAGCTATACTCTCTCAGAGAACAGGTGAGAAGAATGTCTTGCATCCCTGTGCCTTCTTTTCCCAGCAGTTGTCTTCGGCTGAGAAGAACTACGATGTGGGTAATAGAGAATTGTTGGCCATTATTGCCGCCTTCAAGGAATGGAGACACCTTCTTCAGGGAGCTGCACAGCAAATAATCGTCCTGACAGACCATTGTAACCTTGAATTTATCAGGTCGGCTAAGTGCCTGACTCCTCGCCAGGCTCGCTGGAATCTTTTCCTAAACCAATTTAATTTTGTCATTTCTTATAGACCAGGATCGCGCAATGGAAAGGCTGATGCACTCTCTAGGTGTCACGCGGTCTTATGATATGTGTACGATGTCAGTAAACTATTCTTAAAAGAACAACACTCTATACAACATATAGATTAGCAACATCAGCATGTAAATATAGAATAGATTTACCTGACACGATATCCGTTGAACTCAGGGTTAATCTTGAGGACTTGATACACTGTCACAGGAAAGAGGAGGACCGGGGGTCTAACCTGACCCTAAACTGGGGTCCTAACTAATCCCTCACCTTGGAGGTACTGATAATGGTTCAGAGGTCCAAGTCTCCAGCCTAACCCTGTCTCCTATCAGTCCCTGAACCCTGTAATCAGTCCTAAGAAGGATTCTGATTACCACCAAAGGGATATGGGCTGATCTCAGCTAAATACACTGATTAGACATATAAGACAGACTGGAGAAAACACAGACTTGCATACACACTCAAACACAGAAGGAACATAAATGATCTGGGATATTAAACTCTAAGCAAGGTGAGCTTAAAACAACTAAGGAGCTCTTTAACTTAAGTCTATACAGATACAATCCTATCTGTGGTCTGCATGAAGAATTTCACTGGCAACTCCCAACACAGACAACCAGAGATTTAAAGGAAACCAATCAACAAATAATTGCAGCCGGGAGAAAACTGCACTCAGTCCCAGAACTGAGCACAGACAGAATTAACTCCCTAACTGCCAAACACAAAGAAACAGCAACTCAGCTGTGAGAAGTCAGAATGTGCAACCGCGACGATCTTCGTGGCGATGCACACATGACACTAGGATTCATTCAGCAGAGACACGTCCACTTACTCCTCCTAAGACTATTCTTCCTGACTCTAGATTCCTGGGAGTGATTCATAATCAAGACCTACTTAAGGACATCATGGAAGCATACCATGCGGATTCTTTGTTGGCTCAACCCCCAAGGGACGTAAGTCTTGTCTTTAAGAATGGTGGGTGGATTCAGGGACAACGTCTGTATATACCTGAAACAGTCAGATTGAGAGTATTGCAACTCATCCACGATTCCAAGATAGCCGGGCATAGGGGAATTCTAAAGACACAAGAATTTCTTTCTCGTTTCTTTTGGTGGCCCACTTACAGGAAAGATGTCTTAAACTATGTCACTTCATGTGAAGTCTGTGCAAGATGCAAAACACCTCGCTCCTCACCAACTGGTCTGTTGCAACCTCTTCCCACCCCGTCCCGCCCGTGGGGATCCATTTCTATGGACTTCATTGTGGAGTTACCAACCTCTCAAGGGAAGAACACCATTCTAGTGGTGGTTGACCGTCTAACAAAGGCAGCTCATTTTATCCCTTGTGTCGGCTTACCCACTGCAAAACAGACATCAGACTTGATGATTAAGAATGTGTTTCGCTTACATGGAGTACCGGTTGAGGTCATTTCGGATCGAGGGGTGCAATTCACTTCAAGGTTTTGGCAAAATTTCTGTGCAGCATTGGACATTAAAGTAAACCTTTCTTCTGCTTTTCATCCCCAGACTAATGGACAGACAGAACGAACCAATCAGACCCTGGAGCAGTATCTCCGCTGTTTTATCTGCCGCCTACAGGATGATTGGGTGGATCTACTTCCACTGGCTGAGTTCTCTTGTAACAACTCTCAGAGCGCCTCCACTAAGCAGTCTCCTTTTTACTCCAATCTAGGTTATCATCCTAACATTCTTCCTCGATTTCCCATAGATACGCCCTTGCCGGCAGTGACTGAAAGAATCACTTCTTTACAAAAGAATATGGATCTTCTAAAGGAAAATCTAGAATTGGCTCAGGAAAGGTACAAGAAAGCAGCAGATAAATTTCGTAAACCTGCACCAGCTTTCAAGGTAGGAGATTTGGTCTGGCTGTCAACCAGAAATCTTAAATTAAAGATTCCATCGTCTAAATTGGGACATAAGTACATTGGACCTTATAAGATCAATAAGATTATAAGTGCTGTTGCTTGTCGTCTTCAACTACCCAGAACTATGAAAATCCATCCTGTCTTTCATGTATCTCTACTAAAGGCTGCAACACCCAATACGTTTCCTGGACGTTCTTCTCCTTGCCCTGACCCAGTGCTGGTCGATGATCAGGAAGAATTTATGGTGGAAAGGATTCTAGATTCCAGGTTGTACAGAAATCAGTTGCAATATTTGATTAAATGTCAGGGCTACCCAGTGGAAGACAACTCATGGGAACAAGTCAATAATGTAAATGCTCCTCGCCTGCTCCGCCAGTTTCATCAGAGGTACCCTGACAAGCCTGGTCTGAGGTCATCCGGAGGTTGTCCCTAAGGGGGGAGTAATGTAAGGTTCTTTGTCTCTGTTGACATGTTCCTTGAAACTCAGTTTTCCGTCGGCCATTTTGCTTTCTGTCTTTCTGCAGCTCTTGCCCTCAGTTAATATGGAGTTTCCAGTTTTCATGTTCCCGCCCTGATTCTTCCCTCTTGCTTCTTAAGCAGCCTCAGCTGAACAATCAGTGCTCCTGAATCAAGCCTCAGTCAGTCTGTGACCTGACTCCTGGAAGCCTTGGACTTGTACTCCAGCTATTCCCTACTGAGGAACCTTGGAACACTTTTGGACTCTGGAAACCTGCTGTTTGGTGAATCCATGTTTGCAGAGGAATTACGGTACAGAGAAGAGATCCTGAACCTGCTTTGGAGATTTATTGTAGTGCTTGAAGTTACTCTGGCCTGCTGTGTCTCCTGTCGCTGTTCCTGCAAACTGTGTGAACTTTTCAGCATGCTTGTATGAAGTAATACAAGTCATTTCATTTCAACCTATGTCTCCTGTGTTTTCCTCGCACCCAAGCACAAGACGCTATAGGAACTGTACACTATACATGACACGCTCGGTCACAGCCCAGACTATGGTGAGAAACTCCAGTTTAAAGGAGCTGTAGTTGCCAGGGACGAAGTTTCCTGCTGGCGTAGGCGATTACCCTTTCTTTGCCTTTCTGTACCTGTGATAGTACTGCTCCCAATCCCACGTTGCTGGCATCAGTATAAAGGATGAATGGTTGGTCATAGTCTGTGTAGGCCAGAACTTCATCCCCTGTAAGAGCCAATTTCAACCAGTTGAAGGATCTTTCTAGTTCGTCATTCCAGTCAAATGTAGGACTCTTCTTCCTGGCCTTCTTGGGCTGGCCGACGAGAAGGTTTTGCAGGGGTGCGGCTATTTCAGTGAAGCCCTTGATGAACCTTCAGTAGTAGCCTACCAGCCCGAGGAACTGACGTATTTCATGAATGTTGCTGGGCCTCTGCCAGTCCCGGATAACAGTGACTTTGTCGGGGTCTGGTGCGACGCCTTCCGTGCTCACTGCGTGGCCTAGGTACTGCACCTTGGGCTTCAGGAGGTGGCATTTGGACGGTTTCACTTTCAGGCCAAAGTTGGACAGGGCTTCGAACACCTCGGCCAGGTGCTCCAAATGTTCTTCGTAGGTCTTGGAGAAAACAATGACGTCATCTAGGTACAACAGAACTGTCTCGAAGTTCTTGTGTCCGAGGCAGCACTCCATCAACCTCTGGAACGTTCCTGGCGTGTTGCAAAGCCCAAACGGTATGTAGTTGAATTCTGAGAGGCCCATTGGTGTCCCGAAGGCGGTCTTCTCTTTGTCTGCCTCTGCCACGGGAACCTGCCAATACCCACTGGTGAGATCTAAGGTAGAGAAATAGTTAGCGGTTCTCAGTGCAGCTAGTGATTCCTCTATCCTAGGTAACGGATAGGCGTCCTTATGGGTAATGCTGTTAATTCGCCTGTAGTCAACACACATCCTCATTGTACCATCTTTCTTTCTAACGAGGACTAGCAGAGCTGCCCAGGGGCTACAACTGTCTCTGATCACCCCAGCCTCCTTCATCTCTCGTAACATACTCTTGGCACATTAATAGTGAGCTGGGAGTACAGGCCGGTTCCTCTCTTTAATGGGCGGATAATTTCCAGTGGGGATATGATGTTGGACCCCTTTTACCTGCCCAAAGTCTAAAGGGTGTTTGCTGAATACCCGTTCAAACCCTTGGACTACTCGGTAAACCCCATTCGTTTGGTGTGAAGGGGTGGAGTCAGTGCCTACGTGCAACTTCTGACACCAATCCGCTAGCTGTTCTGCAGAGCCATGGTCCTCCGTCTGGTCAGACGAGACCAAGGATTCTGCTGTCTGAGTTGTGTTGTGATTGACAGTGAACAGCTTAGCAACGGTGGCATACAGAGGTAGTTTGGCCTCCTGTTCCCCACAATTTAAGATACATACAGGTACCCTCCCCTTGTGGACATCGACTAACCCCCTGGCTGTCAGGACACTGGTTCTACCATGGCCTGGTAATCTCTTCCCCTGAGGCCTATGGCTGCCCGACACCACATTAACATTTCACTCCTTGGGGGTATTGCAATGTCACTCACTCTGACACTGCCGACTTCTCCGCCAAATAGCTCTACCTGTTGTCTTTGCATCAGGGCCTTGATCTCCTTTTGCAGGACCTGATGCTCACTGGAACTAGCAGTTTTGGCTACCTGTTGCAACAGAACAATAACCTTGGCAAGACAATTTTCTATCACATTAGTACCTAAGGTCATTATTGGGTTATATTCTCGTCGATCAATGTCTACAATTATCAGACCTTGGGCTTTTAATTCTACTCGCCCCACCTTATACCCCACCTGTGGCAAAGGCTGACCATTGCTGGCGACTACTGTGAGCTCATCATCTGGGCCACGAGTAATATCAGAGTCAGCCCAGTACCGTTTGTAAAGAATATATGGCATAGTCGTCACCTGAGAGCCGGTTTCCAGTAAAGCGTTCATTGCGATGCCATCAATCACAACTGGGAGGACCGGTCGTCCTTCGACGTACTTCGCTCGCCAGTTTTGTGGGCCTTGTCGTCCTACTCCTGGGTATTGGCCCTCTGCCCCAGGGGTTGCTCGTTTAAATTGCAGAATATTGCGATATGCCCCGCTTTGCTGCAGCAGCGTCAAATGGGTTGTCCGTCCTGGTCGTAGCGATAATTGTCTCTCCCTCTGGTCAGTGGGATCCTCCTCCGCCGTTGCCACGGGATGTCATCTGGACTGGAAGCCAACTGGATCTTGTGGTATGTAAATGCTGGGTGCCTAGGGGGTGCTGGGCGGATGACATTTGGTTCGTGCAACACCCGGATAGCCCTATCGTTAAAGTCTGCAAAGTTCAGGTCAGGGTTTTGTAGGGCCATGATGCGCAGTTGTGTCCTGTGGGTGCTGGACAAGAGTCCCTCAATAAATTGCTCCTTTAACAATCTGTCTCCATCCTGCATGCTGTCTGGGTCAATCTGCTTTACGGCCCGCAGTGCCTCCTGAAGGTTAAGGGCATAGTCCCGTATACTGTCCTGCACCCTTTGTTTGCACCCAAAAATCTCATTTTTATTTCTGCTGCTGTGCGGGTGTCAAAGGTGCCCCTCATCTTAGCCAGAATTTGCTTAACAGTCTCTTTATCCGTGTCCTGCCAGGACTTTACTTCTCTTTGAGCAGCTCCAGTTAACTATCCAATGAGAATGCTAACTTTTTGGCTTTCAGACAGGGGGTACAATTCAAATAAACTGCATAGTCTCTTCTTGAAATCGCTCATGTTACTTCCCTGAGTATTGCGGTAGCCAGGCCGCTCCTGGTATGTATGGCATTGATAGTGGCATTATAGGAACCGCAGCGGCGGTTGCCAGATCTTGTGGCGCAATGGGGGCTGCGGCTGCGTCGGCCGCCAGTTTCTGCTATCTTATGGGGGCAGCCGCTGCGCCTGCCACTAAATCTTGCAGCACTATAGGGGCTGCGGTTGCGTCCGCCGCTAGATCTCCATCTGCGCTGGACATTTTCTTCCCCCACTAGTGAATCTTAGCCAGGCTCTGCGGTTCCACTGGCTTACCAGTCTGTTGCTCTGTCGGCGGGATGAACGGTGCGTACCAGGATTCCAGGCCTCAGCTCCCTGTTCTCTGCCAGCTGATGTCTGAGCGAGCACTTCTCTTTTTGCGCTCTCTCTCAGGCTCAGCCCACGACGGCACGCCCCTCTTTCCCGCGCATCGTGTGGCACTGTAATGGCGGTGATCACACAGTTCAATATAGTCTATGACACACAGTACCCTGCAATGCCAGGGTACGGATCCTGTTCGTGATGCCAAAATGGAGCGCCCGCCAGAGCAGTGGGATATTCGGTACCGGGCCGCTTCTTAAAGAGGCACTGTCACGGCAGCAGTGACCCGGTCCGTGGCCCTGGGCGTCCAATAAAAGGGGAGATGATGAAAAGGGAAATTATAAAGAGTTTGTAATAAGGTGTTCGTGACGTGACCCGTGGTATTCAGTCAGGGGACTGACGATGCAATGCAGATCCTCTGGGATGATGATGGGGCAGCGAAGATGCTTAAGCTTTCCATGGGTAGAGCTGTATCCCAGGGCAGTTAGGGTATTAAAGGTGATGGTAGTGAGTGTGGTGCAGGGCAGGTGATGCAGGAAAGATTCAGAAGACACAGCAGGGTGCAGCTTCCTTTACCTTTTACTGAGCAGTGCAAGTGCAGTCCGGGGCTCAGGTTACAGATGGTTCTGGAGCCGGTCAGCCTGAAAGCAAGTTGGGAATCTCTTTAGTCAGGTGGGATGTGAGGCCTCCTTTCTAGCACTATTCTCTGAGGCACTTGCTGCTGTAAACTCTCTTCAAGTCCCTCTCTCTGTCTGATGCTTAGGTAGAACTCCATTCGCATGACAGGCAGCTGTAGCCTACTTCAGGGATTGTTCCTGTCTGGCGTATCCGGCTCACACGTGCTGCTGTATCGTCGAGATTCAGTTGGGGACAGAGGGACAGAGGATCTACAGTCTTCTGCCCTCTGGATTCTGCTGCCGGGGCCTTAGTACCCACACAGCCCGGGCTCTGGTGCCCGGTCACTGGCGCTCAAGCCTGGGGTGAGCTCATCTACAGCTCTGCTCCCAGGACCCCTCCACACATCCTCTCTCCACCCTCTAACTCCTCACTAACTTTCTGCTATCTTATGGGGGCAGCCGCTGCGGCTGCCACTAAATCTTGCAGCACTATAGGGGCTGCGACTGCGTCCGCCGCTAGATCTCCATCTGCGCTGGACATTTTCTTCCCCCACTAGTGAATCTTAGCCAGGCTCTGCGGTTCCACTGGCTTACCAGTCTGTTGCTCTGTCGGCGGGATGAACGGTGCGTACCAGGATTCCAGGCCTCAGCTCCCTGTTCTCTGCCAGCTGATGTCTGAGCGAGCACTTCTCTTTTTGCGCTCTCTCTCAGGCTCAGCCCACGACGGCACGCCCCTCTTTCCCGCGCATCGTGTGGCACTGTAATGGCGGTGATCACACAGTTCAATACAGTCTATGACACACAGTACCCTGCAATGCCAGGGTACGGATCCTGTTCGTGATGCCAAAATGGAGCGCCCGCCAGAGCAGTGGGGATACTCGGTACCGGGCCGCTTCTTAAAGAGGCAGTGTCACGGCAGCAGTGACCCGGTCCGTGGCCCTGGGCGTCCAATAAAAGGGGAGATGATGAAAAGGGAAATTATAAAGAGTTTGTAATAAGGTGTTCGTGACGTGACCCGTGGTATTCAGTCAGGGGACTGACGATGCAATGCAGATCCTCTGGGATGATGATGGGGCAGCGAAGATGCTTAAGCTTTCCATGGGTAGAGCTGTATCCCAGGGCAGTTAGGGTATTAAAGGTGATGGTAGTGAGTGTGGTGCAGGGCAGGTGACGCAGGAAAGATTCAGAAGACACAGCAGGGTGCAGCTTCCTTTACCTTTTACTGAGCAGTGCAAGTGCAGTCCGGGGCTCAGGTTACAGATGGTTCTGGAGCCGGTCAGCCTGAAAGCAAGTTGGGAATCTCTTTAGTCAGGTGGGATGTGAGGCCTCCTTTCTAGCACTATTCTCTGAGGCACTTGCTGCTGTAAACTCTCTTCAAGTCCCTCTTTCTGTCTGATGCTTAGGTAGAACTCCATTCGCATGACAGGCAGCTGTAGCCTACTTCAGGGATTGTTCCTGTCTGGCGTATCCGGCTCACACGTGCTGCTGTATCGTCGAGATTCAGTTGGGGACAGAGGGACAGAGGATCTACAGTCTTCTGCCCTCTGGATTCTGCTGCCGGGGCCTTAGTACCCACACAGCCTCGGGCTCTGGTGCCCGGTCACTGGCGCTCAAGCCTGGGGTGAGCTCATCTACAGCTCTGCTCCCAGGACCCCTCCACACATCCTCTCTCCACCCTCTAACTCCTCACTAACTTCCTGCTCCTGACCAGAGAGAGCAGCTCCCCTGAAGTCGGGTTTAGAGCTCCCCCTGCTGGCCTGGAGCAGGAACTGTGTTGTATGCGGGAACTACCTGGTAAGGGGATTTCTTCTTTGCTTCAGGCATGACATCACTCCCCCCTGGAGGGAGGCAAGGTTATTGTGGCAACCGGACTCCTGGGGTGCCACATAATTACCTCTCACTATATTATCTGCACAATGTATGACCCCACGCTGTCCCTCTTATGGTACATGCTCTTTACACTGACCTCTCCTTTCCATACTGGCTCCCCTCTGCACACTGTACTCTCACACTGTGTCTTCCCTATAGGGCTCAGTCTCTTTACTGTACCCTTTCATCACACTTCCCCTCCTTGGTATACTGTCCCCTCCTGGCTATGCCCCCCACTACTCAGTTTCTATTCTGTCCTCAAATCTCCCATCTCCACTCCAATTCTCCCCACATACATTAAATCCCACCCACCCCATGCACTTAATTTTCGGTGTCTTCAGCTCCACTGGAGCACTTACTTTCCACCCTGCATCTCTGCGGTGCCGGAGAGTGACGACAGCAGCGTGATCACATGATCTCATGACACTGCTGGCGTTGCTCTGACCCATCTTAGACTGGTTTCACACTTGCAGATGGAGGTGCTGCGTAGGGCTGCGTACTTTCTCTGTGATGCTCCGCCCACCGCCACACCTCCGGTCAGCTCTGCCTATGTCTGCATGCGTTCTGCATGTGGCCTGAGTACGTATATTTAACATGGGTACACAGGGCCATGGGGATGCCTCTGCATGCGTCGTTTTGACGGTGCGGCGACCGCAACAAAATGCAACATCTTGCGTTCGGCGCAGGTTGCCGCACCGTCAAAACTACGCATGCAGAGGCATCCACATGCATCCGCATGGCACTGCGTACCCATATTAAATATAGGTACTCAGGCTGCATGCAGAACGCATGCAGACATAGGCGGAGCTGACCGAAGGTGGTGCGGCGTGCTGCACCTTCTCTGTGCCGGCTGTCAGCTTGACAGCCGGCACAGAGAACGGCCGACTCCCAGTATGGGGGGCAGCAGAATGCGGCTGCCGGGGGAGACACTGCGGACCACCGCATTAAGCGCCACGACTGCGCCCCCTGCCGGCTGCCCCCACTAGGAAAAGTAAGATCCCGGCTGGTACAGTCTCAAAATCGGGACTGTTCTGCTGGATCAGGGACGGTTGGGAGGTATGCATATACACTGTACATATACCCTAAAATTATCCAAAGAAAATTTGTGCAAAAAAAGACCAAAAAAAAAATAATATTACAATTTAAAAATATTTTATTGAAAATTTAAAGAGTAAAAATTATTAGACAGCTGATAAAAGGAGCACGTTAATACAGATTTGATATGGGAAACAATATATATGTAATATAAAATATATCAATATACCAGATAACAATGTGACAGAAATAAATATATATTGAATATACCTATGTAGAGTTATATATTATAACAGTACCAAGGAGTAACAAATACAATAAAGTGCATAAGTTCTGAAAAATTAATAAAGCAACCATATATTAGAATAATATAAGATGAAAAATAAAATAATTAATACTATATGTATAAAAAATGGTGCTAAGAAAAAACAATAGTGCAAATACGCAGAGTACTGCGCTGAAAAAAGTGCTATATTGCAAAAATTGTGTTAACCTAGAAACAAAGGTACTGAAAATATACCACAATAAATAGGGTAGATTATTAAAGTGCTGCAGTGCAAAGCAACCTACTCACATAGCAATACAATGTGCTGTGCTGAAAGAAAAGTGCTATAGTGCAGAGAAATGTGTGGTGCAGCAACTACTGATTCCTAATGAGTATATATAAAGCTGACCACAATAAACACATTAATGCTATGGTCTAGCAATCGCTAGTTTTTTACCATGCTGGGAGTAGTAGCTTTATCATGTATCACTGACACAGCATGCTAGAAGTAGTAGATTTATCACAGATTACTGACACTGCATGCTGGGAGTTGTAGTTTTATCATGGATTACAAGCACAGCATGCTCGGAGTAGTAGCTTTACCACAGATTACTGACCTAGCATGCTGTGCTAGTAATTTGTGGTAAAACACTGATGTTTACAGCACGTGACCCCGGACATGCCCACACACCTCACTCCAGGTTGTAAGCGTTTTCATTTCAGGAGAAAGTACGTCATAATTGACTCCGGTAACTACACAGCACCCCCAGTAACAGAGACAGACGCCACAGGACGGGCAGACCGGGCACCGTGTGAGGAGAATGAAGACTCCTCATCAGTGACTCCGAGCTCCTGCAGCTTCAGGATGCGGCGGAAATAGGTGAGTGACATCACTAGAGGGGGCGGGGTTCAGGTTCCCGACTAGACAAGTTCTGACTTATCGCAGTCATGTGACCCATGTGTTCGTGCGCTGCTTCTGTAGTTTCTCCTAAGGCTGGTACAATCTGCAGTGCGGGAAAAGTAAGCTCCCGGCCGGGACAGCGGGACAGACTCTCAATATTGGGACTGTCCCGCTGGATCCAGGACGGTTGGGAGGTATTTCCCCCAGAGCCAACCAGAAGTTGTGTCTACATAGCTAAATTCTCTGCCTAACAGTCCCTGTATTATATTACACACATAAACAGATCTTTAGAAAAAGTATTTCTAAAGTATGTTTATGATATATAAATAAGGCCTTTGACTTGTCGATGGGGCGTCAGTATCCTGTAATGCAGCAGTAGCACACTTATGCAGTGAGGAGGCTGTCAGGAATCAAACCCAGTGTCTCTTGTCCACCGGCCAGCAGCTCTACCATCTGAGCTATTCTGCTGGCTACAAAGTTCCTTGCTGAACCCAGATACCATTGACTGTTCTTCCTGATCGGCTTCACCCAGTGCTCTCTCGTTTGGCCTCTGATTGCCAATTACATGCCCTATATAAACCTGGCCCTGTGGGTGTGTCATTGCGAGATTATTGTGCTTCCAGCCTCTAGTCAAGCTCTTTCTCCTGCTGCTCCTCTGCTACCGAACTGCCTTTCCTGTGTACCGACCTCCGGCTGCCACCTGACTACGTTATCTGCCTGCTCCTCTGCTACCGAACTGCCTTTCCTGTGTACCGACCTCCGGCTGCCACCTGACTACGTTATCTGCCTGCTCCTCTGCTACCGAACTGCCTTTCCTGTGTACCGACCTCCGGCTGCCACCTGACTACGTTATCTGCCTGCTCCTCTGCTACCGAACTGCCTTTCCTGTGTACCGACCTCCGGCTGCCACCTGACTACGCTACCTGCCTCTGCTTCCCGTAGTGTTTGCAGTAACATCGGCTCCAACCCAGACGGGATCTTGACAGAATAATCTCGCGCCAAAATGGAGTCCGCTGTGAACACCCTGAGGCGGCAAGTTACGGAGCTTCAAAGTTTTTGTACTGACTCTCAAGGAAAATATTCCAAGTTACAAACTGATTTCACGGTGCTACAACAGGAAGTAATTGAGCTACAAAAACAACTTCTGGACGTGCTCAATTCAGGGTCCGAGTCAAACGCGCGGCTGCCGCTGCCTGCAAAGTTCAGTGGGGATCGCCAGCAGTACCGAGGATTCCTCAATCAATGCCGCATATACTTCCAGATGCAACCTGCTCCCTTTACCAGTGAGAGGAAGAAAGTTTTTTTCATGATAAATCTCCTGACGGATGAAGCTCTTGCTTGGGCTTCACCTTATGTAGAAAAGGACTATGACCTCCTTAATGACCTGGAAGCCTTCACCGCAGCTATGAATCAAGTTTTTGATGACCCAAACCGCTGTGCCACAGCAGAAACCAAATTACATACTTTGCGCCAAGGACGTCGCTCTGTTGCGGAATATACATCGGAGTTCCGTCGCTGGGTGGCCGACACCACCTGGAATTCAGCGGCCCAGAGAAGTCAATTTCGACGAGGGTTATCAGAACCAGTGAAAGATGAACTTGCCAGGGTTGAGACCCCTGATCAGTTGGAGGACTTTATTCAACTATGTATCCGGATTGACCAAAGACTTACTGAAAGGAGAAAGGAGAGACTGCGAGCACTTGGGAATAGCCCTGGCTTCTCATTTCCAGCATCAGACCACCAAGAAAAGACGCAAGGCGTGTCTGAACCGATGCAGATCGATGTCATCTGAAGACCACTCTCTGCACAGGAGAAGGAGAGGCGACGTGCAGAACATCTCTGCCTCTATTGTGGGGACCCTGGACACTATGCCATCAACTGTCCTAACAAAAGGACTATAGCCTTTACCAACAACAGGTCTGCCAGCAATGGGGACCTTTCTCAGCAGTCGGATTCCATCATGCAGACTATCTCATCAGTGACACCAGAAACAGACAAAATACATACTACATCATCTCATTTTGTAATCCCATTCAAGTCGTAATGGACACCCAAAAAATACAATGCTCTGCCCTGTTGGATTCGGGAGCAGGAGGAAATTTTATGGACTTAAAATTTACACGAGATAACAATATTTCCAGTAGGACCAAATCCACACCAATTGAAATGGAAACCGTGGATGGATCACCCTTGTCTTCTGGACCTGTCACGCATGAGACAATCGAACTTGAGATTTGTATCGAACCGGATCATCATGAAGCTGTCAGTTTCCACCTTATTTCATCTCCGAAATTTCCGGTTATCCTAGGGATCCCCTGGTTTTCAGTCCATAACCCTTCTATCAACTGGGCATCAAGGACCATCACCTTTCCATCTGACTACTGCAAGAATAATTGTCATAAGGACCCCCCTGTTCTCCAACAAGTCCAAATCTCTGAGATCTCGTATGAGAAGGAAGAGAAACTACCACCTCAATATCAGCAGTTCTCTGATGTTTGCAGTAAGAAGAAAGCAGATCAATTACCTCCTCACCGTCCTTACGACTGTCCCATTGAATTGCTGCCAGGAACAACCATTCCATTTGGGCGGATTTACAATCTTTCCAAACCTGAATTGAAGGTATTAAGAGAGTTCCTGGATGAAAATTTAGAGAAAGGCTTTATTCGACCTTCCACATCTCCACGGGGGCACCCCTGTTCTTTGTTGAAAAAAAAGACTCCACTCTGCGGCCATGTATTGACTACAGAGAGATTAATAATATCACCGTCAAGAATCGCTACCCGCTAC
Source organism: Oophaga sylvatica (assembly GCA_033576555.1). NCBI lineage: Eukaryota > Metazoa > Chordata > Amphibia > Anura > Dendrobatidae > Oophaga > Oophaga sylvatica. Next base: position 124,678,214 of record JARQOD010000003.1, read on the forward strand.
CCTTGATTCCTGAACTATTCGAGAGACTCCGTTCTGCGAAAATCTTTATGAAGCTGGATCTTAGAGGGGCTTACAACCTCATACGGATTCGCCCAGGAGATGAGTGGAAGACCGCCTTCAGAACGAGATATGGACATTTTGAATCTCTGGTTATGCCCTTTGGCCTTAGCAATGCCCCAGCCACCTTTCAACATTTTATTAATGATGTATTTTGAGATTTCTTGGATCAATTTGTTGTGGCTTATCTCGATGACATTCTGATATTTTCAGACACCTTGGAAGAGCATCGCAGGCACGTCCAGTTAGTCTTGGAATGACTACAGGAGAACCATCTGTACATTAAACTTGAAAAATGTGAGTTTGAACAAACCAGTATCCAATTTCTGGGATATATCATCTCCCCAGAAGGTCTGAGCATGGATCCCAGCAAAATCAATGCTGTAGTGGACTGGCCTGTTCCAAGAAATTTAAAAGACGTCCAGCGTTTCATAGGATTTGCAAATTTTTACCGAAAATTTATAAAGAACTTTTCACGGATCATACTACCAATTACTACATTAACAAAAAAGACCCAAGCATTTTTTTTGGTCTCCGGAGGCACAGGAGGCTTTTGACAAGTTGAAAACTCTTTTTACATCTGCTCCATTGTTAGTACACCCAAATCCTGAATTGCCATTTACTGTCGAAGTGGACGCCTCGGACTCTGCAGTGGGAGCCATTCTGTCTCAGCGAGTTGGGGACAAAATGCAACTTCACCCATGTGCGTTTCTTTCCCACACCATGTCATCTGCAGAAAGAAACTACGACATCGGTAATAAAGAACTGTTGGCCATTAAAGTTGCCTTCTCCGAGTGGAGACATCTTTTGGAAGGTGCCAATCACCCTGTGACTGTCCTCACGGACCACAAGAATCTTGAATTCCTCCGTACAGCAAAAAGATTGTCTGCAAGACAAGCACGATGGGCCTTATTTTTCTCAAGATTCAATTTTATAATTTCTTATCGGCCTGGTTCAAGAAATGGCAAGGCTGATGCTCTGTCCAGGATGTGTTCGGAACCTCAGGAGAGGTCTAGTAATGACGATACAATTCTAGGCCCTAAAAATTTTTTGGGAATATTGCACTCTAAAGGACTATGTAATAGAATTAAAGATGGTTACCAAGAGGACTCTTTCCTTAACCATCCTTCGGAAGACGTCGATCTTTCATTCAAAGAGGGGTTTTGGATGCAGAAACACAAAATATATGTACCTGAATCTTCTCGCCTTGAAGTCCTCAAAAGTGTCCATTATTCTAAACTGGCAGGACATCCTGGAGTTGCAAAAACACAAGACTTACTACTTCGTTTCTTTTGGTGGCCTAATTGTAGGAAGGACGTGAGGAAATATGTTTCAACCTGTTTAACATGCGCACGAAACAAGACCCCACGATCGTCTCCTCTAGGACTCCTGCAACCACTCCCAGTTCCATCCAGGCCTTGGGGATCTATTTCCATGGATTTTATTGTGGAACTACCCTCTTCCAAACAAATGACCGTCATCCTTGTCATAGTGGACCGACTCACAAAAATGGCCCACTTTATCCCAACGGAAGGAATTCCTACTGCTGAAAAAACTGCAGAACTGATGATCAAAGAGGTATTCAGGTTACATGGAATTCCTGACAGCGTGGTGTCTGACAGAGGCGTTCAGTTTACGTCAAAATTTTGGAAGAGTTTCTGTACAGCCTTGGGAGTCACTGTGAATCTTTGTACCGCTTTCCATCCTCAGTCCAATGGCCAGACGGAGAGAACGAACCAGACTTTGGAGCAATACCTCCGTTGCTTCATTTCCTATCTTCAGGATGACTGGGTGGACTATTTACCAACAGCAGAGTTTGCCTACAACAACTCCATACATAGCGCTACATCTCAAACCCCATTTTTCGCTAACTATGGATTACATCCAGTATTTATCCCTAATCTGTCAGTGAACACTCCCATTCCTGCTGTTAATGACAGGCTTGCAAAATTACAGGAGTCCCAGAAGGAACTATCAGAGATGTTACTCAAGATCCAGGAAAGATATAAGGAAGCGGCAGATAAACATCGGAGAGTGCCCCCTGCTCTTCAGGTTGGAGACAAAGTTTGGCTGTCCACTAAAAACCTTAAGACACATGTGCCATCCTCCAAATTGGGTCAGAAATTCATTGGACCTTTTCAAATTTCTGCAAAAATTAACCAGGTTGCTTTTCGTTTAAAACTTCCCAACAATCTAAAGATTCATCCAGTATTTCACATATCCTTGCTCAAACCCTTCTGTGAAAACCCGTTTCCAGGAAGAATTCAGCCACCTCCTCCACCAGAAAGGATCCGTGGTGAAGAAGAATACATTGTGGATAAGATTCTGGACTCCCGAAAATTCAGAGGTAAACTGCAGTATCTGGTGCAGTGGGAAGGTTACGGGCCAGAGGAAAATTCATGGGAACCAAAGGACAATGTCCATGCTCCTGGACTTACAAGAGCCTTTCATCAGAGGTACCCAGATAAGCCAGCTCCTGAGATGTCCAGAAGCCATCCTGGAAGGAGGGGAGTACTGTCAGGAATCGAACCCAGTGTCTCTTGTCCACCGGCCAGCAGCTCTACCATCTGAGCTATTCTGCTGGCTACAAAGTTCCTTGCTGAACCCAGATACCATTGACTGTTCTTCCTGATCGGCTTCACCCAGTGCTCTCTCGTTTGGCCTCTGATTGCCAATTACACGCCCTATATAAACCTGGCCCTGTGGGTGTGTCATTGCGAGATTATTGTGCTTCCAGCCTCTAGTCAAGCTCTTTCTCCTGCTGCTCCTCTGCTACCGAACTACCTTTCCTGTGTACCGACCTCCGGCTGCCACCTGACTACGTTATCTGCCTGCTCCTCTGCTACCGAACTGCCTTTCCTGTGTACCAACCTCCGGCTGCCACCTGACTACGTTATCTGCCTGCTCCTCTGCTACCGAACTGCCTTTCCTGTGTACCGACCTCCGGCTGCCACCTGACTACGCTACCTGCCCCTGCTTCCCCTAGTGTTTGCAGTAACATCGGCTCCAACCCAGACGGGATCTTGACAGAGGCAGTGACCCAGCAAAGTTCCAAAACAAAGTCTCTTTAATGCGGTTACTTCACAGCATTAAATGTTCAATTCACACAAGTACATAGCATTACTGTCCAATTCACAGGACTGCATAGTACCTAGTATCCTACGGATCGCAGCTGGGCACATATCCTCTGAATTACACAGTCACTAAACATGCCAGTCCACCTTCATGACCGATTGCCGTGGGCGACTGCACCGCCATGTTAATGTCTCTTTATTCACAGCTTCCACAGTACACGATATCCTTCAGTTTACAGGCACTAAACACGCTAGTCCTCCTTCGGACACAGGACCGTCTGCCTCCGGTTCACCGCCAGGTACAAGACAATCCACCTCCGAGACCAGTTGCCGTGGGCGACTGCACCGCTATGTACGCTGGGGGTGCCAGGCTCCTGAGCTGCCTTGGCTCCGCTGGCCTGTGTTGCCTCACACAGATGGAGCTCTGCAGAGCCGAATGCTCTGTACTCCTCCAAACACCAGACTGACACTGACACTAGACCTGACACACCCAAACCCTTTACTGCAGGGATTTTAACTGGGATCTGTGGCCTTCAGCCACATGGAAAACCTGGGCCTTCAGCCACATGGAAAACCTGGGCCTGGAATTTTTCCAGTCGTACATAACGTCACTGCTGGCTGGCACTGGAGAACATTTGCATTAAAATGACACAAAGACAAACATAAAAATACAAACGAACACATGTAAAATAGAATTTAGAAAAGATCAAATTGTAAGAAGAATAAGGCTCAAATGAAAGACAGGTGAAAAACATAAAAAACTACACAGAAAAGGCACAAATAATGAATTGACCCCCAAAGAGAGTTTTTGATTCTACTAAATTTTCTTGAACCATGTGCGCCATTTTGAAGTATTTGGAACAAAAACCATCAACGATTACCACATGAAAAAAAAAAAGATGAATTAGGCCTTATATGTTGGGTTACACCAATTAGACAAATCACTAGTATCTTCTTGATAGTGGGATTCCCGAGCATCAATGGTTCTACCAATATTTTAATGGGCGCTTTAGTTGTACTGCCGCCAGTTGCCAGTGTGTAGTAAGCCATGAGCTATATCAAATGTATCGAACACCATGTTCACAAATGATATCTCACTATTTACTATCGTACAGTAAGTGTCCTATTTGCATGTTTTATACATTTTTCCTTTTGTATAAGGAAGAAGGCTCTTATGTAACGATTTGATGGCTTTGCTATATGTATCCAGATGACACTATTCAGCATGTAACATGATATAAAAGCATTAGATCTTCTGCGAGTATAAACACCTGCTCCTGTAATATAGAAACCTGTCCACCCCCATAACAAACTGTACCCATAAAGAACGACCGTGGGTGGAAGCAGCGAGAACCTCGTGTCATACAGTTTATGAAATGAATAAAGAACAGGAGTCGTTGCGTAGAGTCCCAGAGGAAAGCTCCTCTCATCGCTTCCCATGTGCTACTACTCATATGTCAGAGATAATCCTAATAACATACACTAAGGTAAATCAGTAACTTATACATCTGCATAGGGGCAAGGAAATATAAATGTCCGAGGATGGCCCCAGGCCAGCAATTTGTACACTTGGTGCATGTGCTCTTTTCAGTAAACTCCTATACTTTTGCCCATAGAACAGGAGTGGACAATTCATTTTCTCAAGGGGCTGCATCAGAGGAGTAGCTAGGGGTTCAGCTCAGGGGGGTGAAACATCTGAGTGGGCCACTAACATGAGGACATATCATTGGTGCAACCTGCGTGGCCGCACATGGGCGCAAGAGGTAAGGGGGCCCATTTCTACCTCCAAAAAAAGTGCAATTTTGCATTTTTAGGAGCTCTTGGGCTGCAAAGGTCCCATATATTGTTCTTGCACATGGGCCCTTTTCTGTTTGTGTCCGCCTGTGGCCCCTAACCAGGTAATCATGATTATAGCTATGGGGGTATAGGTGAACCTCAGGAGATGACCGCACTGTTATTGAAAATAAAACTCTATACAAAGACCAGCACTGATATTACCGCCATATGGTGACATATAGTGGTAGATACCAGTCCTGCAGGACATATAGAGATTCCTGCACAGTTATAGATGTTGACTTACAGATGACCTTCTTTCTGGTGGAGTCATTCACATTTCCCATCTTTTCCATCTGGCCCAGACCAACATGTCGACTTCTCCAGCCAGGGCTCATCTGCAGAGATTACAACAAAGACACATCTGACTTCTCACATTTCCTGCACCGTTCACATGTAGAATCATAAAAGCCTAGAATGTTAACGTTGGAATGGACCTCCTGGGTCATCATGTCCAACCCCCTGCTCAATGCAGCAATGCAGGATTCACTAAACCATCTCAGACAGATGTCTGTCCAGCCTCTGTGTGAACAATCCCACTGAAGGAGAACTCACCACCTCCTCTCGTGGCCACCTGCTCCACTCATTGATCACTCTCACTGTCAAAAAGTTTTTTCTAATATCTAATCTGTATCTTCTCCCTTTCAGTTTCATCCCATTGCTTCTCGTGTTTCCATGTGCAAATGTATTCCCAATCTGCAGAAACTCCTCATCCTGCTAATACCCCTGTGTCGACCCGCCACCACAATTGTGGGTTACCAGGGCAATGGGGTACTCAGAGCCGAGCCCGTAGAAGTCTATGGGGATTGTCACAGGTAGCTGTGGCTCGGTCTGTGGCCCTGGCGGTCTGGCGTATGTTGGGGAAATATTTACAGGGGATAGATTTATATACAGTTCGTGACGCCACCTGTAGTATTCTGGTAATTTGTACCAGCGCTGCTGTAGATCTCTGAGGGGATGGTGATGCAGCTAGATGTCGAGTCCCCTACAGGTGGGACTCTTCCCTCAGGTCGGTAGTTAGGTAGGGATTGTGCAGGCATGCAAATCAATAACTCAGTCTCACACGGTCAGCGTCTTTCCATACCTTTACTTGTAAGATGTTCAGGCAGGTCCCAGGGAGGCTGATCCAAGGAGAGTGTATCTTGAGACAGCAGCTGGACAAGTTAGGGGCCTCCTTTACTTCCAATAAAATGAGTACAACCAGCCTGAAGCGTAGTTCCCTCAATAACTCCAGCTAATCCATAGCTGTACTGCCCAGTCAGTTTTGTGTTAGGAGCCTTCCTGCGAGAGAGCTGAATTCTTATTTTGTCTGCGCCTGACTCAAAGTCTTCACTCCCCCTGACCCCAGTTACGTACTGACTATAAGGGGCTTGTTTGCCGCGACCTAAGGTCGGTAAATTCCTGGTTTTCTTACCACTATGCTTGTAGCAAATAGTGATCCTTCGGTCCCCAGTGACCGGTTGCAATGTGCAGGACTTCTTCAATCCGAACGCACTTTTCCAATAAACTTTCCACTGTGCCTTTCGCCTTGTCCTCGCTGGTAGCATAAGCACTCACACTAGCATAAAGTCGGGTAGTCACTTCCTTCATTCACTTTCTTCAAAGTTAGTTACAGATGCTCAGTTATCACTAGGCAGGAGCACGTCTCTGAACCTTTCACTGTCCTTTAGACAGGTGACTGAAGTCTTTCTGCACTAATCTCCTTCTCCTCAGTCCAGGCTAGACCTTCCTCTCTGAAGCCCAGGCACTGACTGACTGACCACTCCCTCAGTAGTAAACTACACTACCCTAAGGGTGTGTCTAGTGTATGTTGAGTGAATGGGTATTTAGCATTAAACTGCTGTCTCGCCACACACTCTCCAGGGTACTGCGTGTGCCTAACACCAGGGCTACACATTCCCCCATGGTAAAAGACAGCACTCCCGGGCTGTAAAATACAAAAGAGACATTTTGTTTATGCATGAAAACATTAACAATAACATTAATTCGTCCCATCCGGGAGGTGAGGATATCTTGAACGTTGCGTACAATAACATTATAGAGAAATACAAATATTAAATAAACATGTTCATAAAAATAGACAATATACTTGTGAAGGACCCGCACCAAACCTTCAACGTGGGTCCTGGGTGGGCTGCAGGACATCCGAATGCAGACCTCACTCAGTGCCTCACCACACGGGTTTTATGTTCAGAGGTAAGTCAAGGTTTCATGTGAAACCATTAAAAAGGCACTTTAGTGCAACTATTTACAGGATACAGTTTTTGGGCTGGCTCAGTCCTCAGCCTCTGAGTCCATTGTTAAACGAAGACATAATAGGGAAAACACATTTATATATATAGACTTTTACAATGTTCACATAAATTCGTTATAACTACTGCTGATATCTAATGGGTAATTTCCCTTTTGTGATTCTCTCTGATCTACGTGGTGTAGTTTCAGGTATATCAAGTTGCGATCTGTCTGCACTGCGTAACGGCAAACTATAGAACTGCCTTAATCTTTCTATGGATCTGGCAAGCGTACTGATGGCTGGGCGGTGTGAGTCAGCTTCACCAGGAGATCCCATAGTATGGGGCGCTGCTTCAGATGATCCATCTTGAGGTTCCACAGGTTGAGGTGTTGCTGGGATGGGTAACTCCTGAGCGGGCTCAACTGGCACCACAGGCACAACTGGAGGTAAAACTTCCTCTTGTGGCTGATAAAACTGCAACACTGGAATTATCACAGCATCTCCCAGTCGGGGCCAATCCGCGGGAAAATCTCCCAGATCTGTGTGTAGGACCTCTTCCTTTCTTTCTCCTTGATTGAGGACAGGGTTCTTTTCACAACTCTTTAAGTGTTCTGGACACAACTTCAAATGATCTCTGGACACAGTGATTGTTGTTCTTCCTCCGTCTTTACTGACGACACAAACTTTTCTGTTGTCATATTTAGAATCTTGTATGACGTAGGGTTCTTGCTCCCACTGATTATCCAATTTGTGCATCTTCCTTTTTCTTTTTAATACTACCTCTCCAGGCATCAGAGGCTTGGCAGGAGCATTTCGGTTGTAAACATCTTCCTGTTTCTCCCGTGCCTTATTGAGACTTTCCTCTACACAGATTTGTACTCTTCTGTATTGCTCTTGCCGATTGATGTCCCAGTTTTCCACGGCATCGTCTGCCTCCGGTTCTACCACTCCAAGTTCTAAATCCATTGGTAGTTTTCCGGGCCTTGCTCTCATCAGATAGGCTGGAGTGCAGTTAGTTGAGCTTACAGGTATATGATTATACAAATCAACCAAATCAGGTAGTAAATCCGGCCATCGATTCCTGTCTTCCAACGGTATGGATCTCAACAAGTCAAGGACAATATGGTTCATCTTTTCACAAAGACCGTTGGTTTGAGGGTGGTATGGTGTCGTTCTAATTTTCTTGCACCCGTACATATGACAGAATTCCTTGAATAAATCGGCTTCAAAAGCAGGTCCCTGATCGGTTAAGACTTGCTCCGGATACCCATGCGGTCTACAAAAGCTTGCTTGAAAGGTCTTCGCGGCCGTCACTGCGGTCTGGTCTTTCACTGGAACAACCACCAGAAATCTGGAGTAATGGTCCACCATGGTCAAGGCGTATGAGTATCCAGATCTACTCGGCGACAGTTTAACATGGTCCAGGGCCACAATCTCCAGGGGACGAGTCGTCCGAATAGGTTGCAGGGGGGCCTTTTGACTACCGTAGTCCTTTCTTCTGAGACCACAGGGTCCACAGTTCCGACACCACCTCTCGATGGAGCTGCGCATCCCTACCCAGTAGAACCGGCATCTCAACAGGGTCTCCAGCTTTCTCCAGCCAAAGTGTCCTGCTTGATCGTGGTACGCTTCCAACACCATTGGGACGTCTGCCTTGGGGACCACGATTTGCCAGACCATTTCATGGGTTCTGGGGTTGACGTATCTTCTGCACAACTTCTCACGGTATAGGAACAACCTGCTTTTCTCGTTCCACAGGAGCTTGGCTGACATAGGTGCATCCTTTTCCAAGGAGGAACCTTCCTGTTTTAACAACTCCTTGATGCGGCTGACCACTGGATCACTGTCCTGAGTCTCTTTCCAGCTGTGATGGGGTAAAGGATTTAATGTTGCACCATACTGCTTTCTGTGAACTCGATGCTCGTGGACTACCCCATTTCGATGGAACGCGGGTAGCTCAATTTCTTCCAGGTCGTCCGATTCTTCTTCCGTATCAGAGTCATGCGGCATTCGGGACAACGCATCAGCATTAGCATTCTTTCGACCTGCCCGGTACTTGATAGTAAACTGGTAATTGGACAACCGGGCCATCCATCGCTGCTCCATGGCACCCAGCTTGGCGGTTTCCAGGTGCGTTAACGGGTTGTTGTCTGTGTACGCCGTGAACTTATTGGAGGCCAGATAGTGCTTAAATCTTTCAGTAATGGCCCAGACCAGCGCCAGAAACTCCAGCTTGAAGCTGCTATAATTTTCCGGATTCCTCTCCGTTGGCCTGAGTTTTCTGCTGGCATACGCGATGACTTTTTCTTGGCCATTCTGCTTCTGACTGAGAACTGCTCCCAACCCTTCATTACTGGCGTCGGTGTACAACAGGAACGGTTGGCTGTAATCAGGATAGGTTAAGATCTCATCACCTGTCAGGATCTCTTTCATCTTTTGGAATGCTTCAGCCTGTTCTTTACCCCAATTAAAGGGAGGGTTTCTGCTCTTTAAAGATTGTCCTACCAGGAGGTCCTGTAAAGGAGCTGCCTTCTTCGTGTAATCTTTCACGAATCTCCTGTAGTAACCCGTTAGTCCCAGGAACTGTCGCACTTCCTTAAGGTTCTTCGGCTCCGGCCACTTCTGGATGGCAGTGACTTTCTCTGGGTCCGGCGCTACTCCTTCCGAACTGACGATGTGCCCCAAGTATTGTACCTTCTGCTTGAGTAGATGGCATTTTGAGGGTTTCAACTTCATCCCGTACCTGGACAGGGACTCAAACACTTCTGCCAGGTGCTTCAGATGGTCCTCATATGTCTTGGAATACACGATAACGTCGTCTAGGTATAGCAGCACGGTTTCAAAATTGAGATGTCCCAGACAGTTTTCCATCACTCTCTGAAATGTTCCTGGGGCACTACTGAGCCCAAACGGCATTCTGTCGAACTCACAGAGCCCCATTGGGGTGGTGAAAGCCGTTTTCTCACGATCCTCCTCAGCCACAGCCACTTGCCAGTAACCACTAGTCAGATCAAGGGTAGAAAAGTAGTTAGCCGTTTTCAGAGCAGCTAATGATTCCTCTATACGTGGTAACGGGTATGCATCCTTGTGTGTTATGCGGTTCACCTGCCTGTAATCCACACACATTCTCATACTACCATCTTTCTTTTTAACCAGAACTAGAGGTGCTGCCCAGGGGCTACAACTATCCCTTATCACCCCAGCTTTCTTCATATCATTCAACATTTCTTTAGCCTTCTGATAATGAGCTGGAGGTATGGGCCTATACCGCTCTTTGATGGGAGGATGACTGCCTGTAGGGATATGATGTTGTACTCCCTTAATTGTCCCAAAATCAAGTGGATTTTTGCTAAACACTTGGGCGTACTCTTGCACCACCCGTAATACCCCTTGCTTCTGGTGAGCGGGAGTGGTGTCCGTCCCAACATGGAGTTGCTGACACCATTCCGCCACCTGAGTTGCTGGGTCATTGTCCTCCGCCATTTGACAGGAGTCTAAGGACTCAGCCGGGAGAATAGAATTATTATCAACAGCATGTAGTTTAGCAATGGTTGCATAACGGGGTAAATTTACCTCATCATCTCCCCAATTGAGAAGCCGTACCGGTACTCTTCCATTCACCACCTCTACTACTCCTCTAGCAGTCATAAGTGTAGGTCTATGTTCTGAATGGTGGGGTTCTACTACAGCTTGGTAATTCTGTCCTCTCAGACCTATGGCCGCCCTGCACCATATGATCATTTCACTCATTGGGGGTATCACAATAGGATCCGAGTCAGTGACCCGTACATTACCAATTTCGCCGTCTGTAAGCTTCGCTTGCTGCTGACACACCAGGGCCCGGATCTCTCTTTGGATTACTCCTTTCTGCCTTGGTCGGGCAATCTCAGCGAGCTGTTGGAGCAAGAACACAACTTCTCCCAAACAATTACCGATAATGTTAGTACCCAAAATGATATTTAAACCGTTCTCCTCATTTACAGTCTTTACTACCAGAAGCCCTTGGTCTTTCAACTCCTCTCTGCCCACCTTTACATCTACACATTTTGTTCCGAGTACTTCTACAGGAAGACCATTAGAAGCATACACAGTAAAGTCAAGGCTCGGAGGTTTAAGACTGTCCATTGACCAGTACTTGGTATATAGAGCATCAGGTATTAGGGTCACCTGGGACCCAGTGTCTAACAATGCTGGAACAGCAATACCATCTAGAATAATAGACAGGTAGGGTCGCCCGCCCACATACCTGCGGTTCCAGTCTAGGGGGCCTGACGGATATTCTCCTGGGTGTTGGCCCTTGGACCCAGGTTCTGCCCGTTTAAAGGACACTGTGTAGACAGATGACCTTTCCGGTTGCAGCGATAACAGATGATCTCTCGACGAGAAGGGTGTTGATCAGAGGTTGCTCCTGGGGGTGGCGTTGTCCTCCTCCGGGGGGGCGACGTCTTCTTTCTTCTCCGGTGCATCCACGGGACGTCTTCTGGGCAGTCAGCTAACAAGATCTTCCCTTCCTCCTCTTCCCGCAGCTGCAGGGCACTCATTACAGCAGCCAGATTTTTAGTCAGCTGGCGCACCTCTGAGCGCAGACAGTCCAATTCACTAGGAGGTGTCACCTGCGCTTTGGCTTCAGCCACTAACGGGGAACAGGGGGTTACTGCCGGTTCCAGAGTGACTTCACCCTGATGATGTTGGGTGGCCACCTCAGGTTTGCCCAGGGGCCGCAGCCCTTTTATGGCCATGTCCTTTAGGGCATCAAAGGTAGCATCCGGATGATCTAAGGACCACCAATTTACAGTTCTGCGTTCCTCTGGGGATCTCAATCCCTGTATAAATTGTTCTTTCAGCATTCTATTCTCGTCGATAGCATTTAAATTGTTAATTTGCTTGAGGGCTCTCAGGGCTCCCTGTAGTCGGCAAGCATAGTCCCGGATGCTGTCACCTGGCTGTTGTGAGCAGTGATAGAAGGCCATCCGGAGATCCGTTTCTGTGCGGTCTTCAAATATGGCATGCAGCTTCAGGAAGATCGCAGGTACCGACTCCTGATCAACGGTATCCCAAGTCTCCACTTCCCTCTCAGCAGCGCCAGTTAGCTGCCCTATTAGCACAGCAGCTTTTTGTCTCTCAGGCATGGAGTACATTTCTAGGATGCTGCATAACTTCCGCTTGAAGCCTGCTAAAGTGCCTGGCCCACCGCTGTATTGGGGAAGCCATTTCGCCCCAGGCATATATGGGAGCGTTAGTGGCATGATCGGGACTACCGGACTGGGTGCAGGGCCTGCGCCCCCATCTGGCGCTACAATACCAGACGGTGCGGGATTGGGGCCTCCGGCCGGGGCCGCACTGTCAGCCGGTTGTTGTGACATCTTAGCGCCCCCTTGGTTAAACGGAGCCTACCGGTTTCAGACGCTGCTATTTCACAGGCACCGCAGTGGGAACAGGACCTTCGTCGCAGGCGCTCTGATGTCAGAGCGTTCACTTCCTGTTGCAGGACCTGCCGATGAGTCAGAGCCGGGGGCGTGTCCAAGACTTTGCGCGCTCTTTCAGGTACGCCCACCTTCTTCTCCAGCGCCTTAGGGCGCGAATATGGCGACAAAAATGGCGATTTTGGCGCCAAAAGTGAAAACAGTCCTTTTTCACAAAAACAATTCCTTAGGCACACAGGGCTCGCAATTCTGCGAGTTTCGCATCCTGTTCGTGACGCCAAAGTTTTTGTGTCGACCCGCCACCACAATTGTGGGTTACCAGGGCAATGGGGTACTCAGAGCCGAGCCCGTAGAAGTCTATGGGGATTGTCACAGGTAGCTGTGGCTCGGTCTGTGGCCCTGGCGGTCTGGCGTATGTTGGGGAAATATTTACAGGGGATAGATTTATATACAGTTCGTGACGCCACCTGTAGTATTCTGGTAATTTGTACCAGCGCTGCTGTAGATCTCTGAGGGGATGGTGATGCAGCTAGATGTCGAGTCCCCTACAGGTGGGACTCTTCCCTCAGGTCGGTAGTTAGGTAGGGATTGTGCAGGCATGCAAATCAATAACTCAGTCTCACACGGTCAGCGTCTTTCCATACCTTTACTTGTAAGATGTTCAGGCAGGTCCCAGGGAGGCTGATCCAAGGAGAGTGTATCTTGAGACAGCAGCTGGACAAGTTAGGGGCCTCCTTTACTTCCAATAAAATGAGTACAACCAGCCTGAAGCGTAGTTCCCTCAATAACTCCAGCTAATCCATAGCTGTACTGCCCAGTCAGTTTTGTGTTAGGAGCCTTCCTGCGAGAGAGCTGAATTCTTATTTTGTCTGCGCCTGACTCAAAGTCTTCACTCCCCCTGACCCCAGTTACGTACTGACTATAAGGGGCTTGTTTGCCGCGACCTAAGGTCCGGTAAATTCCTGGTTTTCTTACCACTATGCTTGTAGCAAATAGTGATCCTTCGGTCCCCAGTGACCGGTTGCAATGTGCAGGACTTCTTCAATCCGAACGCACTTTTCCAATAAACTTTCCACTGTGCCTTTCGCCTTGTCCTCGCTGGTAGCATAAGCACTCACACTAGCATAAAGTCGGGTAGTCACTTCCTTCATTCACTTTCTTCAAAGTTAGTTACAGATGCTCAGTTATCACTAGGCAGGAGCACGTCTCTGAACCTTTCACTGTCCTTTAGACAGGTGACTGAAGTCTTTCTGCACTAATCTCCTTCTCCTCAGTCCAGGCTAGACCTTCCTCTCTGAAGCCCAGGCACTGACTGACTGACCACTCCCTCAGTAGTAAACTACACTACCCTAAGGGTGTGTCTAGTGTATGTTGAGTGAATGGGTATTTAGCATTAAACTGCTGTCTCGCCACACACTCTCCAGGGTACTGCGTGTGCCTAACACCAGGGCTACACACCCCAATACTGAGCCACTGCTGTCATATGTGTCCCTATAACTGCAGCTACTGGGTGGTACAAAACCAGTGCTCCTCTTAGTGCCCCACATAGTAATGCCCCCACTGTGCACCTTACACCGTAATAATGCCTCCTTTGTGCTCTCTAGATGGTAAAATTGCCCCCTAGAAAATATTAATTTCCTGTGCATGTGCCCTCCAAATTTTGTCCCTAGAAAGTAATAATACTCCATGTGCAACTTTGATGGTCACAATACTGAGAGCCCCTATAACAATAATGTGCCCACTTAACATTTAATAATGTCCCCTGAGTTCCCCATGTATAATTCCTCTATATACAGTATTCTGGGCCCACAGCTCCCCTATACACCATATGATGATCCCACAGCTCCTTTTTACACAGTATGATGTCCCCCAGAGTTCCCCTATACATATAATGATGTCCCCACTGCTCCTCCAATACACAGTATAATAGTTAATAGCGTTCTGACACCATGCGACGCCTGCACTGAGAGTCCCTCTGCAGGGAGGAAATTAACTTTATTCCTCCCGGCAGCCTTGCTCTTCCAGTCATAGGGGTTGCGCTGGCACGGTTTTAGTCACCGCTCTGTCTATAGAGAGTGGTGGCAGTAACCTAACCCCAGCACTGACTGACAGCCGCCTCAGAACTGTCTGCCACCCAGTAGTTACCCTATAAATAATAATGCTTCTTAAGTGCACACTTAATATTTAACTGAGTCCCCTATGTACCGTAGTAATGGCCCCAGCATCGCTGATGTGAGCAGGGGGTCTTGTGACGACTCTTTTGACTTCTTCCAATTAACTTCTATTGAGTGAAGTCAAACTTATCTACTCGACTCAAGCACATAGCAAATATGATCGCATGACCGCCTGATCGGACCAGTGATCTTGGGGTCTCATGATGGCAGGTGCACCCCATCATGATTTTGCAGTCTGTAGTCTCTGAGTGACTGCAGACAATTATCCCGAGCCTTTAATAACTTTATAATAATAATAAATTGCTTATAATTAAATTATTAAATAGAATGCAGCTCATGGTTACTGTATTGTTATACTTGTTAGCCAGCAGACAGACGTACGTATCTCAAGTTTAAAAAGCCCCTTATCCCCCACTCTGTCCCCCTCTCACAACCCAACAGCCCATCCTCTCACATGCACCCCCCCAGTGCTGTGTTCCCCCTCCCCCACAATACCCCATCCTCTCACATTCACCCCAGTGCTGTCCCCCTCCCCCACAATACTCACATTCTCTCACATTCACCCCAGTGCTCTGTCCCCCTCCACCACAATACCCCCATCCTCTCACATTCAGCCCCATGTCCTGTCTCCCCTGCCTCACAATACCCCCATCCTCTCACATTCACCCCGTGCCCTGTCCCCCCTGCCTCACAGTACCTTATCCTCTCACATTCATCTACCGTGCACTGTTCCCCCTCCCCCACAATACCCCTATCCCCTCACATTCACCCCCCATGCCCTGTCCCCCTCCCCCACAATACCCCATCCTCTCACATTCCCCTCTAGTGCTCTGTCCCACCTCCCCCACAATACCCCATCCTCTCCCATTCAACCCCGTGCCCTGTCCCTCCCCACAATACCCCCATCCTCTCACATTCACCACCATGCCCTGTCCCCCCTGCCTCACAGTAACCCTATCCGCTCACATTCACCCCCCCGTGCCCTGTCCCCCTCCTTCACCTCAGCCCCCACAATATCCCCATCCTCTCACATTCATCCCACAATGACCATGACATGCCTAAGCTGAATGAATTTAATAAATTCCATCCCCACTTACCGATGAAGTTTGCAGGCAGTGGGGCAGGACCAGGAAGTGTCCAGTTTAATGAACAGAGAGCACTAGGACCCATGGCAGGTTCCAGGTTTTCGTGGGCCCCGGGTGAAAGAGTGTCAGTGGGCCCCTTTAACACATACCACAATTCATGATGCACAGATAAGGCAAAAAAATATAGGTGTAGTACAATGAAAAAGACTTCACTTCTTACATTACATGAGTGATAGCTATTGTAAATAGGGAGAGGTAAGTATCACAAATGACTGGGACCTGAGCAAGCGGGGGGGCCCACTCACGGGAGTCGGCACTGGCACAGACACTGGGCCCCCATAGTGTGCCGATGTCCCTGACATCGAGTGGGCCCCCCAGCCTGCTCAGGGCCCCGGCACTTGTCCGGGTGTGCCGGGTGCTGACGCCGGCCCTGCTAGGACCCAGCGTGCCGGAGACAATCAGAGCCTGCACAGCAGAAACTAACTGCAGCTGCTGCCGGCCAGGAAGCAGCTCCTCCGGTGAGACAGCAGCACTGTACACAAACTGAGGCTCTGTAGCCTGCCACTGTGAAGTCTGTCAGACAGGGGAGCCGACATTGTCCTGCTCTTTCCCTGACACTTCAGTTACAGGCAAATGAGAAAAGCGGCCATGTCTCCCAGTGGGCCCCTGCATGTGACGGGGCTCGGGGCAATGGCCCCCTCTGCCCCTCCAGTAGCTGCGCTACTGGGCTACATGAAAGACTGACTGTTGTGGAGGGACCAACCAACATGATGTACTTAATTGTTCTAAATATTATTATTATTGTTTTAAATTAATCAAAACCATATAATTTACGACTTTTTATAAAACTGATGAAAAACTGTAAATTATACTACTGGTGTTATTCAGCTCTTGTACTTTGATCAAAAACTCCCCATATAGTATGATGGCCTCACAGCCGTTCACATAGTATGATGCCCCCAGTCATCTCCACACATTATAATACCCCCTATATCCCCACACACAGTATGATGGACCCCATCCCCATTCCAACACAGCATAATGAATATCACAGCTCCCCCCCACACACACTATGATGGGCCCTACAGCCTTCACACAGTATGATTGTCTCCACAGCCTACAACACAGTGGATGAAACCTCAGCCCCCACACACACAGTATGATGGACCCCACACCAACCCACTCACAATATGATGGACCCCGCAGGCCGCTCACACATTATGATGTTACCCACCCCAATACAGTATGATGAATCCCACAGCCCTCCCCACACAAACACAGCCCTCCACACACAGTATGGTGGACACCACAGCCCCCCCCCCACACCTTATGTATATGATAAACTCCAAATTCCTCCATGCACACACACACACGATGTTAGACCTCACAGACCCCACACACTATATGAAGGACACCACAGTCCTCACATACAGTACCATGAACTTTACAGCCCCCACATACAGTATGATTGTCCCCACAGCCACAATATGTTGTACCCCACAGCGACCCACTCACAATATGATGGGTCCCACATCCACATCACACAGTATGATGGTTCCCGAAGCATTACACACATTATAATGGACCCCACAGCCCCTCAACATAGTATGATGAACCTCTCACCCTCCACACACAGTAAGATGGACCTCACTGCTCTCTTACAGTATGATGTTACAGCAGGGCTGGACTGGCCATCTGGCAATTCTGGCAAATGCCACAAAGGCCTGTCTGATTGTGGGCCGCCTTGTCTGCTACATTGTTAACAGAATCGGTGTTCTCAAGACATCCATAATGTTAAGAGTTGTGATGGAGCACAAGGTTGCTGACTAAGTGACTTACCCTAGCAGGCCACGGGTGTCATTAGAAATATTGGTCTTGTAGTAAATCTTCCCTTCCACCATTCAGGGTAATATTAGTAATATATCTCATCTAGTTCTTGTGGATGAGGACAACATGGGCCTGTATAATTTCAAATGCAAGGGCTGAATTTCAGCCCCAGTCCATACCTGTGTCACAGTATGATGGACCCCACAGCTTCCCACATAGTAAGATGAATAACACAGCTCCTGACACACAATTAGATGGATCCCAAAGTGCCCCCACTACCCCATAAAATTATTGACCTCAAAGACCCCCACACACAGTATTATAGACATCACTCAACCTTCCACATATAGTATGATGGTCCCCACTGCTTCCCACACAGTATGATGGATCCTACAGCAACCCTCACATAGTATCATGAACTCCACTTTCCTCTACACACTATGACAGACCCCACAGCTCCTCCACAATATAATGGATCCAACTGCCCTTCCCACACAGTATGATGCTTCCGCAATCCCACACACAGTATAATGGACCCCACAGGTCCCCACTCACCGAATGTTAGAGCCCACAGCCTCCCACACAGTATGATGGATTCTACTGAAACCACACAGAGTATGATGAATCCCATTGCTCACCTACATTATGATTGACCCCACAGCCCTCACACACAGTTTGATGCCCCTAAAGCCCCACCCAAAGTATGGTTTCCAAACAGCCCCAATACATTATAATGTTCCATTATCTATCCACACAGTATGATGCCCCCATAGACATCCACACAAGTATAATATCTCCACAGCCCCATAGTATGATGCCCCCACAGTCTCCCACGCAAGTAAATAAATATAACTACTTACATCCACCTGATGTGCAGACATAATCTGTGCACTGTGAGGACTGAAGCTCTGCACAGCAGGCAAGATCTAGTGATATCATTACAACTGATGTGCTGCTGATAGCTGATGGCTTTGTTACACCATTGTACCCCATGTATTGTACTATATATTGTGGGGCCTAACAAGCCAATCTATGCGCTAAGAACCTTCCTTTTTTCATAGCAATTTTTGCAGATACATATTTCATATATACACTATATAGCGCACATTTTTTCTCCCATTTTCTATGGCAGCAATGCAATTCCTATGCTCTAGAGCAATCATTCTTGGTAAGATATGATGCAAACCTTAATCTTTTTGACTTATATGCTTTCTTTGGTTGGCGCCTATTCACACTAGCTTAGATGTGCTGGTCCTTTTTGTCTATTTCCTACGGGGCACTGACATGAACAATGGACCAGGGTCCAGTGAATCTTTTTGCTCCACTCTAGTTCTTCATCTATGTATCATTTAATACAAGTGGTAAAGCAGTAGAAAAATACTGTAACACAACAGACAGTATTATAAAGGATCGCTTGCCAATACCTGTATTCTAGAAACGACAACCCTCTGCCCATATGTCCTAAAAGACATTTGGTCATCACATTTTTTTTTCCTTAGATGTAACCAGCTTCTCATCTAAGTCCAGCAATGGCCTTGTAGGATCAATGCCAAAACAACAAAACTAAAGTTACTGCCATCAGATCCAATAGTAAGTTCTAGTTCTTCCACCAGAGGGCAGCATATCACAATTTTTTGCATATGTCAGTAATGCAGTATTTTTGACATCAGTGTGTTATATATGTGCTGCTGGCGAGAGCAAATAATATTAATTTACTGTCCTTTGTCTATTGTAATGCTGATTTATTTTTTTATGCTTCATAATGTTTTCTTGAAGTCAGCCTAGCCTTTTTCACATTTAGCAGAAGGATGTAGCTAAAAAGCTGCAGCGTGTGACAGATGAACACAAAAGTTCTTTATAACCTCATGTGTCTGTGCTACAAGGAGTTTATAACATTCATCTGCCCAGTGCAATGTGAAAATGCACACAGACTATCCATAAATTCATATTGCCATGTGAACAGGGCCTTATAGTTTACTGGGGTTATATCATATTTTTCTGTAGGGAGAATCTGTCAGCAGAATTTTGAGCGTAGCATAATGTAGGGGCAGAGACCCTGATTCCAGTGATGTGTCACTAGGCCGTGTGTTGCTAGTTCAAAAAAATAATTATTTTACCACTATGCACAGTGTACACAGAAAGCTGCCAGTGGTGTGAGTGGGTTTATACAGAGCTCTGCTAGAACTGCAGCAGAAAAAAACAGTGATTGTATCTAAATGACAACATGCAGACCAGCAAGTAACACATCCCTGGAATCAGTGTCTCAGCCCCTATATCATGCTGCTCTCAGATTACATAGCAAAATCCTGGTGACAGAGTCCCTTTAAGAGCACAGCACTCCACAGTCTCCTCACTTCTTGCGTGCTGCAAAACTGCACTCCTGAAAATTGAGAGTTTGGTCAAGCTGCATGGTCATACCACTGGCCATTTAAATCTTTGTAACAAGCTTCTCAAAGTCAATTAAAGTCACTTAAGGAGCAATCTCGTATGTAGCGCACATGTATTTTTTTTCCTGTGCCTTTTTTTTTAACTCATGTAAAGTTTTGGGTTTTTTTTTAGGAACATTTTTCAGGCTGAAAAATCCACATGAAAGAACAGCATTAAAAAAAACATTTTTTTGGAGTTGATAGTAACAGTTTTTTGGTGTGGGTTAGCTTTTTTTTCTGCTTCAATTCACACAGTAGTCAAATGTGGAGAGTTTGAAGGAGAAATGCCTCAAGCAGGGACGTGCTGCTTCTTTTTGTACCCATAAAAACACATTAAAGGGACTGTCACACTTAGCGATCGCACTAGCGATCACGACAACGACACGACCTGA
Source organism: Oophaga sylvatica (assembly GCA_033576555.1). Taxonomy (NCBI): domain Eukaryota; kingdom Metazoa; phylum Chordata; class Amphibia; order Anura; family Dendrobatidae; genus Oophaga; species Oophaga sylvatica. Next base: position 124,698,738 of record JARQOD010000003.1, read on the forward strand.
CAAGATCGCTAGTGCAATCGCTATATGGTCGCTAGTTAGATTCCAAACACAAAGATCTCATCAGAGATCAGCGATCTGAATAACGACCTCTGCGGTCATTGGAAAAACCTAGTCCCACCTGCGACGCTGGTGAAGTCGTTCATAAAGGGTGTCACACTCAGCGATTCAGGCTCACCAGCGGGACACCAACGACCAAAAAACAGCTCAGAACGTTCATAAGCCATCAGCCACATCGCAGCAGGGACCACATCGCTGCTACATGTCACACACAGCTAAAGTCGCTAACGAGGTCACTGCTGCGTCATAAAATCGCTGACTCATTAGCGATCTCGTTAGCGATCTCGCTTAGTGTGACAGTACCTTAAGAAAAGCAACACCATTTGTACTTCACACGTCTTTTCTCATTGAAATGGATAAGGCCTCTTTCACACATCCATTTTTTGCCGTCAGTCACAATTCGTTGTTTTGATGGATTGATGGATCCGTCGCAAATTGAGAAAAACTGATGCGGATCAGTCGGATCAGTCGCATCAGTTTTTTCTTCCGTTTCTTCCGGTTTTCGATGGATCCGTTGTTGAAAACCTGGCAATTTAGTGCACTGTACAGTAAAATCACACTGACATGTACATACAGTGCCTACAAGTAGTATTCAACCCCCTGCAGATTTAGCTGGTTTGATAAGATGCAAATAAGTTAGAGCCTTCAAACTGCAAACGAGAGTAGGATTTATTAACAGAAGCATAAATCTTACAAAACAAAAAGTTATGTTGCTCAGTTGAATTTTAATAAATTTTAAACATAAAAGTGTGGGTCAATTATTATACAACCCCTATGTTTAATATTTCGTGGAATAACCCTTGTTTGCAATTACAGCTAATAATCGTCTTTTATAAGACCTGATCAGGCCGGCACAGGTCTGTGGAGTTATCTTGGCCCACTCCTCCATGCAGATCTTCTCCAAGTTATCTAGGTTCTTTGGGTGTCTCATGTGGACTTTAATCTTGAGCTCCTTCCACAAGTTTTCAATTGGGTTAAGGTCAGGAGACTGACTAGGCCACTCCAACACCTTGACTTTTTCCCTCTTGAACCAGGCCTTGGTTTTCTTGGCTGTATGCTTTGGGTCGTTGTCTTGTTGGAAGATGAAATTACGACCCATCTTAAGATCCTTGATGGAGGAGCGGAGGTTCTTGGCCAAAATCTCCAGGTAGGCCGTGCTATCCATCCTCCCATGGATGTGGACCAGATGGCCAGGCCCCTTGGCTGAGAAACAGCCCCACAGCATGATGCTGCCACCACCATGCTTGACTGTAGGGATGGTATTCTTGGGGTCGTATGCAGTGCCATCCAGTCTCCAAACGTCACGTGTGTGGTTGGCACCAAAGATCTCGATCTTGGTCTCATCAGACCATAGAACCTTGAACCAGTCTGTCTCAGAGTCCTCCAAGTGATCATGAGCAAACTGTAGACGAGCCTTGACATGACGATTTGAAAGTAAAGGTACCTTATGGGCTCGTCTGGAACGGAGACCATTGCGGTGGAGTACGTTACTTATGGTATTGACTGAAACCAATGTCCCCACTGCCATGAGATCTTCCCGGAGCTCCTTCCTTGTTGTCCTAGGGTTAGCCTTGACTCTTCGGACAAGCCTGGCCTCGGCACGGGAGGAAACTTTCAAAGGCTGTCCAGGCCGTGGAAGGCTAACAGTAGTTCCATAAGCCTTCCACTTACGGATGATGCTCCCAACAGTGGAGACAGGTAGGGCCAACTCCTTGGAAAGGGTTTTGTACCCCTTGCCAGCCTTGTGACCCTCCACGATCTTGTCTCTGATGGCCTTGGAATGCTCCTTTGTCTTTCCATGTTGACCATGTATGAGTGCTGTTCACAAGTTTGGGGAGGGTCTTAAATAGTCAGAAAAGGCTGGCAAAAGAGATCATTAATCCACACATGTGAAGCTCATTATTCTTGGTGCCTGAAATACTTCTCAATACTTTAGGGGGACCAAACAGAATTCTTGTGGTTTGAGGGGTTGAATAATAAATGACACTCTGAATTAACTTTTAACGTTTAAAAAAAAAAAAAATTAAAACAAAAATTTTTGCTGCAGTGCACTTCCCACTTCCAGGCTGATCTACAGTACAAATGTCACAATGCCAAGTTAATTCCGCATGTGTCAACCAGCTAAATCTGCAGGGGGTTGAATACTACTTGTAGGCACTGTATATACACATAGAATACACACATATATATGTCATTGTGACATATATATATGTCTATATATTTATAGTTTATACACTTCTACATCGCATAATAGCTGCTAAACCAATTGCCGGCTTCTGTAAAATCATATGAAATACATTGGGGAACAGAAACCTGCAGTTCCAGTAAAGGTAATAAGTTTTTGGCAACTATGAGAGACAATTACCTTTCACAACTAGTTCAGGACCCAACAAGAGGGGGGGCACTGCTAGACCTAATATTATCCAACAGGCCAGACCGCATATCAAATATAAGGGTTGGGGGTCACTTGGGTAATAGTGATCACAAAATAATAAGCTTTCATGTATCCTTTAATAAGATGTGTAGTCGAGGGGTTACAAGGACACTAAACTTCAGGAAGGCAAATTTCCAACGGATGAGAGATGATCTTGGTGCAATAAACTGGGACGATATCCTGAGACATAAAAATACACAAAGAAAATGGGAGACGTTTATTAGCATCCTGAATAGGACCTGTGCACAGTATATACCCTATGGGAATAAACATGCTAGAAATAGGAGGAAACCACTATGGCTAAATAGAGCTGTAAGGGGCGCAATAAGGGACAAAAAGAAAGCGTTTAGGGTATTAAAGCAAGTAGGTAGTGATGAGGCATTAAATAAATACAGAAGACTGAATAAATTCTGTAAAAAGCAAATCAAGACAGCAAAGATTGAGGCAGAGAGACTCATTGCCAGAGAAAGTAAAAATAATCCCAAAATATTCTTTAACTACATAAATAGCAAGAAACTAAAAAATGATAGTGTTGCTCCCCTTAAAAATAGTCTGGGTGAAATGGTGGATGAGGATGAGGATAAAAGCCAATATGCTAAATGACTTTTTTTCAACTGTATTTACACAAGAAATTCCCATGACAGATAACATGATCAGTGATAAAAAAATTTGTGATAAAAAAATTTCTCCATTAAATGTCACCTGCTTAACCCAGCAGGAAGTACGGCGGCGTCTAAAAATCACTAAAGTTGACAAATCCCCGGGCCCGGATGGGATACACCCCCGAGTACTGCAGGAATTAAGTACAGTCATAGATAGACCATTATTTTTAATCTTTAAAGATTCCATAATAACGGGGTCTGTACCACAGGACTGGCGTATAGCAAATGTGGTGCCAATATTCAAAAAGGGGGCAAAAACTGAACCTGGAAATTATAGGCCAGTGAGCTTAACCTCTACTGTGGGTAAAATCCTGGAGGGTTTTTTAAGGGATACTATATTGGAGTATCTGAGGCTGAATAACCTCATGACACAGTATCAGCATGGGTTTACGAGGGACCGTTCTTGTCAGACTAATCTGATAAGCTTTTATGAAGGGGTAAGTTCAGGACTGGACCAAGGGAATGCAGTGGACGTGGTGTTTATGGACTTCTCAAAAGCTTTTGATACAATGCCACACAAAAGGTTGATACATAAAATGAGAACAATGGGGATAGGGGAAAATATGTGTAAGTGGGTTAAGAACTGGCTCATGGATAGGAAACAAAGGGTGGTTATTAATGGAGCACACTCGGACTGGGTCACGGTTAGCAGTGGGGTACCACAGGGGTCAGTATTGGGGCCGCTTCTCTTTAACATATTTATTAATGACCTTGTAGGGGGCATACAGAGTAGTATTTCAATATTTGCAGATGACACTAAACTCTGCAGGGTAATAAATACAGAGGATAATTTTATATTACAGGTAGAGTTGAGCGATACTTTCCGATATCCAAAAGTATCGGTATCGGAATGGTATCGCCGATATCCAAAAAATATCGGCGATACCCGATACCGATACCGGAAATCCAATGTAAGTCTATGGGACAGAAATATCGTAACTAAAAAAACCTCTTTCTTTCCTTGTAAACACTAAATATACACACATAGAATATATATATATATATATATACACATGTCATTGTGACATATATATACATATATTTATAGTTTATACACTTCTACATAGTAAAATAGCCTCTGATTCAATTGCCGGGTAAAGCCGGCTTTTGTGAAAAGACAGAAGCACCCGACATGAAATGACACTTGGTTTACATAGAGTTAACCATGTCTTTTCATGTAGTTTGATATCTGATTTGCACAAACAATTACATGAGTGGCTGTGTGCAAAATTTCACACCTGTAGGGGTTAATTAAAGGTGTAAATTCGTTGTAAAAAAAACGGACTTTTTTGCTACGAATTTACACCTTTAATTAACCTCTACAGGTGTGAAATGTTGCACACAGCCACTCATGTAATTGTTAGTGAAAACAATAGATCAAACAACTTGAAATGACATGGTTAACTCTATGTAAACCATGTGTCATTTCATGTCGGGTTCTGCATTTTCACAAAAGCCGGCAATTGAATTAGCGGCTATTATACTATGTAGAAGTGTATGAACTATAAATATAAATATATATATATATATGTGTCACAAATTCAATGACATGTATATATATATATGAGGTGTAAAATTGTTGAAAAAAAATGCGTGGGCTCCCGCCCTATTTTCGCAACCAGACAGACAAAGCCAGCGAGTGGGGGCAGATAATAATAGCCCAGAGAGGGACCATTATTTTTGCCCCCCCCGGCTACTAACATCTGCCCCCAGACACCCCAGAAAAGACAAATCTATAATTAGATTCGCCCTTTCTGGCACTTTGCCCGTCTATTCCCATTGCCCTGTAGCGGTGGCGAATGGGTTAATATGGGGTTAAAGCCACCTTGCTATTGAAAGGTGACCTTAAGCCAGGTTAATAATTGAGAGCTGTCAATTAGACAACTATCAATTATTAATCCTATTGCATGAAATAAAAATGAAACACACACACTTTAATTAAAAATCATTTTAATGAAATAAAGACACATGTTTTTGACCATCTTTTATTTTACTGCAAAAACCATTTCCTGTAATAAAAATAAAATAAAAAAGCAAAATTATTCTTACCTATCCCATGCACAGTCAGGTCCCACGGTGTAATCCTTCAGAAAGGGTTAATGTTTACTGCAGGGACCGCAGCTAATGCTGCAGCCTCACAGTAAACCCCCAAATGAATGAGTTCCTCTCCTGGCTGACAGGAGAGGAAGTGGAAAGCTTAATTGATTGCTTTCTACTTTCACTTCAGGTCAGCCAGGGACACAATCAGTGACCTCAGAGGGAACTGATTAACAAAAATAGGGGTTCCCTTCGAAAAAAAAATGGCGTGGGGTCCCCCCTATTTTTGTTAACCAGCCTGATGAAGCAGACTGCTGAGCAGTGGCGTACCGTGAATGAAGCAGACCATGCAGCTGCTATGGGGCCCGGACAGGTGAGGGGGCCCGCGACGGTCGGGTAGCTGTGCTGACACAGTACTACCAGGGGGTCGGCGGGGGAGGGGGAGCGCAGCTCTTCTATATACTCACCCTTCCGCCGGCACGGTCTCTGCAGCCAGCCCCTGCTCTTCTCCCACGGTCTCCGACGCCTGTGTTCAGCGGTCAGGTGGTACCGCTCATTACAGTCATGAATATGCACATATTCATGACTTTAATGAGCTGTCCCGCATGACCGCTGAACACTGGCGGCGGAGACCGCGGGAGAAGAGCAGGGGCTGCAGAGACCGCGCCGGCGAAGGGTGAGTATAAGGGATATTTACCTGTCCCGTTCCACCGTTGCTCGCGTCTTCTTGCTGCAATGTTCAGGTCAGAGGGCGCGATGACGTCGTTAGTGCGCGCCGCGCCCTCTGCCTGATCATTCACTGCTGGAGGACCCCGAAGACAGCGGCACTCAGCAGTGGAGAGAGGACAGGTAAATATCTCAGGTGCCGGGGCCCTGAGCGAGCGGTGACATCGGCACCTGGTGTCACCCCCTGCTCAGGACACCGGCACCTGGCCCCCAGCGACGAGAGGTGAGTATGTCTTTTTTTTTTTTTTGGTTGCAGCAGCTGCGGCAGCATAAGGGCCTATACTATGGAGCATCTATGGGGGCACAATCTATGGGGGCATGATCTATGGAGCATCTATGGGGGCACAATCTATGGGGGCATAATACATTTTTTTGTTTAATGTGTCCCCTCACTGTGCTGGCACTTTACATTTACAATGGCTCTGGGTTTTTTTTTTTGGGGGGGGGCCCATTCAGACTTTTGCTATGGGGCCCCATGATTTCTATGTACGCCCCTGCTGCTGAGGCATGGTATTTAAGGCTGTTAAGGAGCCAATATCCATGGACCTTGCCAGCAGCGTCGGACTGGAGTACCTTGGGCCCACCAGAGAAAAATTATTCTTGGGGCCCACCATCATACTTCCCAACCTTTGAAGAAGGGAAAGAGGGACAAAGGCTGTGGCACGCTGTGCCTGCTGCAGCAAATTTTAGGCCATGCCACGTTGCACCACAGACTGTCCAGGAGTTGGTGGATGCTTTAGTCCAGGTGTGGGAGGAGATCCCTCAGGAGACCATCCGTCGCGCTCATCAGGAGCATGCCCAGAAGTTGTAGGGAGGTCATACAGCATACCTCCCAAGTTTTGAAGACAGGAAAGAGGGTTTGGTTTAGTGGGGGGCGAAACTTCTGAGTGGGCCCCTAATCAGAGAACCTCAGCAAATGACCGCGCTGTTGCCAAAAATAATCTATATATAAAAAGACCAATATTGATATTACCGCCATATGGTCTGTGGTAAATAATACCAGTCCTACAGAACATATAATAGATTACAGCACAGGTACAGATAATGACTTACCGCTGATGTTCTTTCTAATGGAATTGTTCACTTTTCATGTCTTTTCCATCTGGCCCAGACCGACATGACGACTTCTCCAGCCAGGACTCGACTGCAGAGATTACAACAAAGACACATTTCACTTCTCATATTTTTAGCACTGTCACGGTCACCAATTGGACTATTCTCAACCTGCACAAACTCCTCATCCTGCTGATACCCCAATACTGAGCCGCTGCTGCCATATGTGTCCCTATTTCTGCACCTGATACCCCAATACTGAGCCGCTGCTGCCGTATGTATTCCTATTACTGCACCTGATACCCCAATACTGAGCTGCTGCTGCCGTATGTGTCCCTATTACTGCACCTGCTGTGTGGTTCTGTGTGACCTCTAAATTTTAAAGCACCCCTCTAGAATATAGTAATGCCGGGTGCAAGTGCCCTAGAAAACAGTGCCCACATTTTGTCCCCTAGATTGTAATAATGCCCTGTGTGCCCCTTTGACAGTCACAGTAACCCGAGTTCCCCTATAACAATAAGTGTCCACTTTAAATTTAATAATGTCCCAAGTCTCCCCCTGTACATCTCCCCTATACACAGAATAATGCCCCCTCACTGGATATATACTGACCCCTTAACCCCTTCACCCCCAAGGGTGGTTTGCACGTTAATGACCGGGCCAATTTTTACAATTCTGACCACTGTCTCTTTATGAGGTTATTACTCTGGAACGCTTCAACGGATCTTCGCGATTCTGAGATTGTTTTCTCATGACATATTGTACTTCACGTTAGAAGTAAAATTTCTTCGATATAACTTGCGTTTATTTTTGAAAAAAACGCAAATATGGCGAAAATTTTTAAAATTTTGCAATTTTCAAACTTTGAATTTTTATTCCCTTAAAACAGAGAAATATGTCACATAAAATAGTTAAGAAATAACATTTCCCACATGTCTACTTTACATCAGCACAATTTTGGAACCAAAATTTTTTTTTGTTAGGAAGTTATAAGGGTTAAAAGTTGACCAGCGATTTCTCATTTTTACAACAAAATTTACAAAGCCATTTTTTTTAGGGACCACCTCTCATTTGAAGTCACTTTGAGGGGTCTATATGGCAGAAAATACCCAAAAGTGACACCATTCTAAAAACTGCACCCCTCAAGGTACTCAAAACCACATTCAAGAAGATTATTAACCCTTCAGGTGCTTCACAGGAACTAAAGCAACGTGGAAGGAAAAAATGAATATTTAACTTTTTAGCCACAAAAATGATCTTTTACAAACTTTTTTTTTATTTTGACAAGGGTAAAAGGAGAAAATGGACAGATAAGGTTGTTATGCAATTTCTCCTGAGTACGCCAATACCCAATATGTGGGGGAAAACCACTGTTTGGGCACACGGCAGAGCTCGTAAGGGAAGGAGCGCCGTTTGACTTTTTCAAACTAAAATTGGCTGGAATTGAGATTGGACGCCATGTCGTGTTTGGAGAGCCCCTGATGCGCCTAAACAGTGGAAACCCCCACAAGTGACACCATTTTGGAAACTAGACCCCTAAGGTACTTATCTAGATCTGTTGTGAGCACTTTAAACCCCCAAGTGTTTCACAAAAGCTTATAATGCCTGGGTGTGAAAAAAAAAAAAACAATTTTCCACAAAAATGATTTTTTAGTCCCAAATTTTTGAATTTTCCCAAGGAAATTGGACCCCAAAAGTTGTTGTCCAATTTGTCCTGAGTACGCTGAAACCCCATATGTGGGGGGGGGAAACTGTTTGGGTGCACGGCAGGGCTTGGAAAGGAAGTAGTAACGTTTTGGAATGCAGACGTTGATGGGGGTCATGTTCCGTTTGCAGTGCCCCAGATGAGCCTAAATAGTGGAAACCCCCCACAAGTGACCCTATTTTGGAAACTAGACCCCCTAAGGAACTTATCTAGATCTTTGGTGAGCACTTTGAACCCCAAGTGCTTCACACAAGTTTATAATGCCCGGGCATGAAAATAAAAAATCCTATTTTTTTCCCACAAAAATTATCTTTTAGTCACTAATTTTTTATTTTCCCAAGGGTAACAGGAGAAATTGGACCACGTAAGTTGTTGTCCAATTTGTCCTGAGTACGCTGATACCCCATATGTGGGGGGGAACCACTGTTTGGGCTCACGGCAGAGCTCGGAATGGAAGGAGCACCATTTGACTTTTTCCAACCAAAATTGGCTGGAATTGAGATTGGATGCCATGTTGCATTTGGAGAGCCCCTGATGTGCCTAAACAGTGGAAACCCCCCACAAATGACCCCATTTGGGAAACTAGACCCCCTAAGGAACTTTTCTAGATCTTTGGTGAGCAATTTGAACCCCCAAGTGCTTCACACAAGTTTATAATGTAGAGCCGTAAAATTTAAAAATCATATTTTTTCCACAAAAATGATCTTTTCACCCCAATTTTTATTTTTCCAAGGGTAACAAGACTCCAAAAGTTATTGTGCAATTTGTCCTGAGTGCGCTGATACCCCATATGTGGGGGTAAACCACTGTTTGGGTGCATGGCAGAGTTTGGAAGGGAAGGAGCGCCGTCTGACTTTTTCAGCGCAGAATTGGCTGGACGCCATCTCGTGTTTGGAGAGCTCCTGATCTGCCTAAACAGTGGAAACCCCCATAAATGACACCATTTTGGAAACTAGACCCCTCAAGGAACTTATCTAGATGTGTGGTGAGAACTTTTAACCCCCAGGTGTTTCACTAAAGTTTATAACGTACAGCCGTAAAATAAAAAATCCTTTTTTTTTTTTTTTACAAAAATGATTTTTTCGCCCCTAATATTTTATTTTCACAAGGGTAACAGAAGAAATTGGAACCCAAAAGTTGTTGTTCAATTTGTCCTGAGTACGCTGATACCCAATTTGTGGGAGAAAACTACTGTATGGGCGCACGTCAGGGCTCGGAAGGGAAGTAGTGACGTTTTGGATTGCAGACTTTGATGGAATGGTCTGGGGGCGTCATGTCACATTTGGAGAGCCCCTGATGCACCTATACAGTGGAAGCCCCCCACAAGTGACCCCATTTTGGCAAATAGACCCCACAAGGAACTTATCTAGATGTGTGGTGAGCACTTTGAACCCCGAAGTGCTTCACAGAAGTTTATAACGTACAGCCGTAAAAATAAAAAATCTTTTTTTTTTTTACAAAAATGATTTTTTCGCCCCCAATATTTTATTTTCACAAGGGTAACAGGAGAAATTGGACCCCAAAAGTTGTTGTCCAATTTGTCCTGAGTATGCTGATACCCAATATGTGGGAGAAAACTACTGTATGGGCGCACGTCAGGGCTCGGAAGGGAAGTAGTGACGTTTTGGATTGCAGACTTTGATGGAATGGTCTGGGGGCGTCATGTCGCATTTGGAGAGCCCCTGATGCGCCTAAACAGTGGAAACCCCACACAAGTGACCCCATTTTGGAAAATAGACCCCACAAGGAACTTGTCTAGATGTGTGGTGAGCACTTTGAACCCCGAAGTGCTTCACAGAAGTTTATAACGCACAGCCGTAAAAATAAAAAATCTTTTTTTTTTTTTGCAAAAAAGATTTTTTTGCCCCAATATTTTTTTTTTCAAGGGTAACAGGAGAAATTGGACCCCAAAAGTTGTTGTCCAATTTGTCCTGAGTACGCTGATATCCAATATGTGGGAGAAAACTACTGTATGGGTACACGTTGGGGCTCGGAAGGGAAGTAGTGACGTTTTGGATTGCAGACTTTGATGGAATGGTCTGGGGGCGTCATGTCGCATTTGGAGAGCCCCTGATGCGCCTAAACAGTGGAAATCCCCAAAAAGTGACCCCATTTTGGAAAATAGACCCCACAAGGAACTTATCTAGATGTGTGGTGAGCACTATGAAGCCCAAGTGCTTCACAGAAGTTTATAATGTACAGCCGTAAAAACAAAAAAATAATTGTTTTTGTACAAAAATGATATTTTCGCCCCCAGTTTTTTATTTTCCCAAGGGTAACAGAAGAAATAGGACAAATTGCACAATAACTCTTGGGGTCCAGAGTACGCTGATACCCCATATGTGGGGATAAACTACTGTTTGGACGCATGGCAGAGCTGAGAAGTGAAGGAGCACCGTTTGACTTTTTCAACGCAGAATTGGCTGGAATTGAGATCAGACGCCATGTCACATTTGGAGAGCCCCTGATGTGCCTAAACAGCGGAAACCCCCCAATTCTAACTCCAACCCTAACCCCAACACACCCCTAACCCTAGTCCCAACCCTAACCACAAACCTAACCTTAACACACCCCTAATCCCAACCCTAACCCTAATCCTAACTTTAGCGCCAACCCTAACCCTAACTTTAGCCGCAACCCTAACCCTAACCCTAATGGGAAAATGGAATTAAATACTTTTTTTTAATTTTATTATTTTTCCCTTACTAAGGGGGTGATAAAGGGGGGGTTTGATTTACTGTTTATAGCGGGTTTTTATGATTGGCAGCTGTCACGCTAAAAGACGCTTTTTATTGCAAAAATAGTTTTTGCATCATCACATTTTGAGAGCTATAATTTTTGCATATTTTGGCCCACAGAGTCATGTGAGGTCTTATTTTTTGCGAGACGAGTTGACGTTTTTATTGGTACCATTTTTGAGCACGTGACGTTTTTTGATCGCTTTTTATTTCGATTTTTGGGAGGTTAGAATGAACAAAAATCAGCAATTCATGAATTTCTTTTGGGGAGAGGCGTTTATACCGTTCCGCGTGTGGTAAAATTGATAAAGCAGTTTTATTCTTCGGGTCAGTATGATTATGGCGATACCTCATTTATATCATTTTTTCATGTTTTGGCGCTTTTATAGAATAAAAACAATTTTATATAAAAAATAATTATTTTTGCATCGCTTTATTCTGCGAGCTATAACTTTTTTATTTTTTCGCTGATGATGCTGTATGATGGCTCGTTTTTTGCGGAACAAGATGACGTTTTCAGCGGTACCATGTTTTTTTATATCGGTCTTTTTGATCGCGTGTTATTCCACTTTTTGTTCGGCGGTATGATGATAAAGCATTGATTTTTTGCTTCGTTTTTTTTTTTTTTTTTAAGGGGTTCACTAAAGGGGTTAACTAGTGGGACAATTTTATAGGGGGGGGTCGTTACGGACGCGGCGATACCAAATATGTGTACTTTTATTGCTTTGTTTTTTTTACTTACAGGAAGAAGTGAATTTATTGGGGAATATTTTTTTTTTTTTTTATTTTGGATTTTTTTTTTAAACATGTTTATTTTTATTTTTTTAACTTTTTTACTTTGTCCCAGGGTGGGACATCACTGTATTTTGTCAGATCGCTGGTGTGACAGTGTGCACAGCACTCTGTCACACCAGCGATCGCACAGGCATAGATGCAGGCGTCTCAGTGCCTGCTCTCAGCAGGCACTGAGGAAGCCGCCTCCCTCCAGGACCCCGGCGCCATCTTGGATCCGGGTCCTGGGAGGGAGGAAGCCCTCAGAACAGCGCGATCACATCGCGCTGCTCTGAGGGTCTCAGGGGGGCGCGCAGGGAGCCCCCACCCTGCGCGATCCTCCCCTGTGCCCCCAGTACACCGCGATCATGTTTGATCGCGGTGTGCAAGGGGTTAATGTGCCGGGAGCGGTCCGTGACAGTCATGGGTGTCAGCTGTGATAATCAGCTGACACCCGGCTGCGATCGGCTGCGCTCCCCCCGGGAGCGCGTCCGATCGCACGAGACGTACTATCCCGTCCATGGTCATACGGGCCCAGGTACCATGGACGGGATAGTACGTCCGATGGCAGTAAGGGGTTAATGTCCCCAAACTATTTAATGGGTCCAACACTGTATGATGGCCCCTAGATAGCATCCATACAGCATAATACACCAGATAGTCCTCAATATAGTATAATGCACCCCCATAGGCAGCCTCTATATTATAATAAACCCCCATAGGCAGAGTCTATAATATAATTCACCACCATAGGCAGCCGCTATATTATAATGCACCCCCATAGGCAGCCTCTGTAGTATAATGCATCCCCATAGGGAGTCTCTGTAGTATGATGCACCCCAATATGGAGCCTCTGTAGTATAATGCAGCCCCCATATACAGCCTCTGTAGTATAATGCACCCCCATATACAGCCTCTGTAGTATAATGCACCCCCATTAAATAAAAAAAAAAAAACAATACTCACCTCCCGGCTCCTGTGCTGCTCACTGTTCTCCCTCTCAGCGTCTGACAGCGGGCGCCGGCAGGTGATGTCATCGCGCCCGCTGTTAGACGCTGAGAGGGGGATTATGGGAGAGAAGGAGCGCTCGCTCCTTCTCTCTCTATGCGGTCAGCTGTATCGGCTGGATGCCGATACAGCTGACCCTCCGATGACGGGTGGGGGGCCCACTGCTGGCACCGGGCCCCCCCACCGCCTGTTCAGGCCCCATAGCTTCCGGGCGGCAGAGCAGGGAGAGCGATTCTCCCTGCTCTGCCGCAGAATGTAACTGTATCGGCGTGCTGTGCGACCTATCCTTTCAAATCAGGGCCCACCACGCAGGAGCTGGGGCCCACCGGAGGTTTCTCCGGTGTCCCGGTGGCTCGGTCCGACCCTGCTTGCCAGCCTGATAATACCAGGCCACAGCAGTCTGCTTATCTTTGCTGGTTAACAAAAATAGGGGATCCCGTCGAAAAAAATTGGCGTGGGGTCCCCCCTATTTTTGTTGACCAGCCAGATGAAGCAGACTGCTGAGGCCTGGTTTTTCAGGCTGTTAAGGAGCCAAGATCCATGGACCTTGCCAGCCTGATAATACCAGGCCACAGCAGTCTGCATATCTTGGCTGGTTAACAAAAATAGGGGATCCCGTCGAAAAAAATTGGCGTGGGGTCCCCCCTATTTTTGTTAACCAGCCAGATGAAGCAGACTGCTGAGGCCTGGTTTTTCAGGCTGTTAAGGAGCCAAGATCCATGGACCTTGCCAGCCTGATAATACCAGGCCACAGCAGTCTGCATATCTTGGCTGGTTAACAAAAATAGGGAATCCCCTCGAAAAAAAATTGGCGTGGGGTCCCCACTATTTTTGTTAACCAGCCAGATGAAGCAGACTGCTGAGGCCTGGTTTTTCAGGCTGGTAAGGATCCAATATCCATGGACCTTGCCAGCCTGATAATACCAGGCCACAGCAGTCTGTTTAGCTTGGCTGGTTAACAAAAATAGGGGATCCCCTCGAAAAAAAAAAACGGCGTAGGGGTCCCCCTATTTTTGTTAACCAGCCAAGTAAAATGCAGACTGCTGCGGCCTGGTATTAAAAGACTGTCAAGGCCCATGGATTTTGGCCCTCAACAGCCTGATAATACCAGGCTACAGCAGCCCCACATTTGGCGCATCTTGCCCTGTAGCGGTGGCAAGCGGGGTAATAAGGGGTTAATGTCACCGTTGATTGCACGGTGACAATAAGCCCGGTTAATAATGGAGAGGCGTCAATAAGACACCAATCCATTATTAATCCCAAAGTTTTTAAATGTTTAAAAAAAAGACACAGCCAGAAAAAAGTATTTTAATGAAATAAAAGAGACAACACAGTTTTCATTAATTTTATTACTCTCTCATTCCTGCGACGCCATCGATCTCCTGTAAAAAAAGAAAAAAAACAAACCAACAGTATACCACCTGTCCGACGCAGTCCATAGTAACGAGTGTCCCACGACGATCCAGCTCTGCTACATCGCAATGCCAGGCAGGGCCTAACATCCCGACGCAGCACAGCTGATTACCTGCTTCCCGGCGGTGACGTCATCGGACTGCTTTACTGCCGCGATTACCCAGCAGTCACTGCAGTTATCGCGAGAAACTGCATGTGACCGCCAGGGAGAAGATGATGGCGGCCATCAAGCAGTCCAGGACGTGACCGCCGGAGATCTTCTGCCGGGTAAGTGCCGCTGACTCCTGACAGACCCGACCGACGGACACTGACAGTGACAGTGACATTCCGATTCCGGTATCCGATATGACGAAAATATCGGTACTCGGAATCGGAAGTCCGATACAGCTAATATCGGCCGATACCCGATATTTGCAGTATCGGAATGCTCAACCCTAATTACAGGAGGATTTATGTAAACTAGAAGCTTGGGCTGATAAATGGCAAATGAGCTTTAATGGGGATAAATGTAAGGTCATGCACTTGGGTAGAACAAACAAGATGTATAATTATGTGCTTAATTGTAAAACACTGGGCAAAACTGTCACTGAAAAAGACCTGGGTGTATAGGTGGACGACAAACTCACATTTAGTGGCCAATGTCAGGCAGCTGCTGCCAAGGCAAATAAAATAATGGGATGCATTAAAAAAGGCATAGATGCTCATGAGGAAAACATAATTTTACCTCTATACAAGTCACTGGTGCGACAACACTTAGAATACTGTGTGCAGTTCTGGTCTCCGGTGTATAAGAAAGACATAGCTGAACTGGAGCGGGTGCAGAGAAGAGCGACCAAGGTTATTAGAGAACTGGGGGGTCTGCAATACCAAGACAAGTTATTACACTTGGGGTTATTTAGTTTGGAAAAACGAAGGCTTAGGGGTGATCTTATTACAATGTATAAATATATGAGGGGACAGTACAAAGACCTTTCTAATGATCTTTTTACTCTTAGACCTGTGATGGGGACAAAGGGCATCCTCTACGTCTGGAGGAAAGAAGGTTTAGCCATAATCACAGACGCAGATTCTTTACTGTAAGAGCAGTGAGACTATGGAACTCTCTGCCGTCTAATGTTGTAATGAGTGATTCCTTACTAAAATTTAAGAAAGGACTGGATGCCTTTCTTGAAAAGTATAATATTACAGGCTATATTCACTAGTTTCCTAGATACTGCGTTGATCCAGGGAGCTAGTCTGATTGTCGTATGTGGAGTCGGGAAGGAATTTTTTTTTCCCAATGTGAAGCTTACTGTTTGCCACTTGGTTTTTTTTTTGCCTTCCTCTGGATCAACATGTTAGGGCAAGTTAGGATAGGATATGGGTTGAACTAGATGGACTTAAAGTCTTCCTTCAACCTTAATAACTATGTTACTATGTTACTATGTTACATATAGAACCCGACATGAAATGACACATGGTTACATACAGTAAACCATTTCATTTCATTTAGTTTGATATATGGTTTTGACTAATAATTAGATGAGTGTATATGTGCAAAATTTCATACATGTAGGTGTTAATTTAACAGGTAAATTTGTTGTAAAAAAATGCTTGGGCTCCCGTGGTATTTTCTCCGCCAGAGAGGGAAAGCCAGTGAATGAGAACAGATATTACTAGCCTTGAGAGGGACCATTGTTTTTGGGCCCCCCCTGACTAGAAATATCTGGCCCCAGCCACCCCAAAAAAGGCACATCTATTATTAGATGCGCCTTTTCTGGCACTTAGCCCCTCTATTCCCATTGCCTTTAGTTGTGGCTCACGGGTTAATAAGGGGTTAATGTCACCTTGCTATTGAATGGTGACATTAGTCCGGGTTACTAATGGAGAGGTGTCAATTAGACAACTATCCATTATTAATCATATTGTAGTAAAGGGTTAAAAAAAACACGCACACATTGATTAAAAATTATTTTAATGAAATAATTACACATAGTTTTTGCCAAAATTTTATTATACTGCTATCCATCTGAATCCATTGTTCTCCTGTAATAAAAATAAAATAAAAAAGCAACAATATCTATACCTCTCCGCCGTTCAGTTAGGTCCCCTGCTGCAATCCATCACAAGGGGTTAACTAGTTTACAGCAGGGACCGGTGCTAATGCTACCGACCCGGCTGTAAACCACTGCAGAATGAATGAATTCATGTCTGCGCAGGCGCCCCAGCTGACCGGCGAGGAACTCAGGAGCGTGGGAAAGTTTCTTAATTTTTTCCCACGCTATTGAGTTCACTTCAGGTCAGCCGGACTGACTACCACTGACGTCAGTGAGGCTGTACGGAGTCCACGGCTGACCTGAGGTGATCTGACAGCGTGGGAAAAAATTAAGAAACTTTCCCACGCTCCTGAGTTCATCGCCTCTGTTAGCTAGATACGAGAATGGCTTGTCTGCACAGGCGCTGCATAAGGGAAAATGATAGTGGGATGTCAGGGGCTTTATGAAACAATACAATAAACCAAAATTAGGGTTAGTGGATAAATAAAGTTATATGAGAAGATAACTCTGCCACTATACACCAATACAGTTATATGGTAACGGTTGGTGCCTGTTATATTCTATGGCTACTTATTATATTGTAACCACTCATGGGTATTTTTTTTATGTTTTATTCTGATGTACATGATAATACTTTGTACTGTATATATTTTGTGTTGTTTATATTTATTTCTGTTTTGTTTTTTAGCGACTTTATGATTAAGATTCGTGAGGGTCGAAACGTTATTTAATTTCTGGTCGCTCTCTACATCATTGTTTGCTCCTATGCTTAATGTCCTGTGAATAAATTTCATTATTTTGCATCTATAGCCATTAGAAAAAGCATCATGTAATTTCTTTGTCACTCCCCATATTCTAATTATAAATACATCACAAGTGTCAAAAACTGCCTGTTATTACACAATCATGCCCAAAACCACAGCTTTTAGAAGTGTTTTTTAGAGGTGGAATTTTGAGCCAGAGAAAAACTATGTGAACATACCCTAAATCATACAGCATGTATGATTATTGTCGGGCGAGTAACGGATTATATAAATTTTTGTACTGACACTGTTGTACCAGCTAAAAAGATTTGATGTTATGCAAATAACAAGCCTTGGATTACAAAAGAATTGAAACACTTACTAAACAAGAAAAAAATGGCTGTAACGGGTCTGGGAGGCGGAACCTCTGAGCTTTATTATACAAGGAGGCTTTCCTTGTAAAGGAGCGGGTGGCACCTGGGGAGACGGACAGGAAGTCACTGCAAGTGACGGGGGCAGTCTCTGGATAGACAGGCGGGTAGTCACGGCAAGTGACCGGGGCAGTCTCTGAGTAGACAGGCAGGTAGTCACGGCAAGTGACCGGGGCAGTCTCTGGATAGACAGGCGGGTAGTCACGGCAAGTGACCGGGGCAGTCTCTGGGTAGGCAGGCAGGTAGTCATGGCAAGTGACCGGGGCAGTCTCTGGATAAACAGGCGGGTAGTCACGGCAAGTGACCGGGGCAGTCTCTGGGTAGACAGGCAGGTAGTCACGGCAAGTGACCGGGGCAGTCTCTGGATAAACAGGCAGGCAAGGGGCCGGGGCAGTCTCTGAATGGACAGGTATATACGACCTGAGATGGTGGAGCCTCCCGGTAGGCTAGCAGGCAGATGACAGATGAGCGCCCCCAAGTGAGCAGGCGAGAGTCTCTGGAATAGCCGATGAACACCGCAGGTGATGGCCGAACCTCCAGGTAGGCTTGCAGGCAGATGGCAGATGAGCCCCCAAGTGAGCAGGCGAGAGTCTCTGGAATAGCCGATGAACACCACAGGTGATGGCCGAACCTCCAGGTAGGCTTGCAGGCAGATGGCAGATGAGCGCCCCCAAGTGAGCAGGCGAGAGTCTCTGGAATTGCCGATGGTCACCGCATGTGACGGCCGAACCTCCAGGCAGGCTAGCGGGCAGGTAGCAGAAAGCAAACTGGCAGGAAACAGGCAGGTAACTGGTAACGGACCCTGAGGGCTGAAGCAGAGTTAAACAGTGCAACAACAACATTGCTCGGGCACCTCCATTAAGGAGGAAGTACTTTATATAGGGTGGAGTCCTCCGGCATTGGCCGGGGACCTTTTTGAAAGATGTGCGCGGCCCCTTTAAGAGCGGGGGAGCGCGCGGGTGCGCGCCCTAAGTCCAGTAGCAGGGAAGGAGCGCGCGGCCCCAGCAGGGCGGAAGGAGGACGCTGAGCGCGGGTAAGGGGGGCGACGTCCCTGCCTGGCAGAGGACGCTGTCGCAGGGGAACAGCGTCCCTGCCTGGCAGAGGGCAGGGACGCCGGCGCTACAGTACCCCCCCCCTTTAGGCCCCCCCTTTTTTAGGCCAGAAAGAAATTTAGCTAGGATGAGAGGGGCATGGATGTTCTCCCGAGGCTCCCACGTTCTCTCCTCAGGACCAAACCCCTTCCAATCCACCAGAAAATAGGTCTTTCTTCCTACCCTTTTGGTGGCCAGAATGTTCTCAACCTCAAATTCGTCTTCAGCAGACACTGGAGCAGGAGGTGTACCTGTAGACTTGACAAAAGAGTTAAGTACCACCGGTTTGAGGAGAGATACATGGAAGGAGTTAGGAATCCGCAAATTGGCCGGGAGTTTCAATTTATAGGACACCGGGTTGATCTGACTGATGATCTCAAAAGGACCGATGAACCGAGGGCCTAACTTGTAGGAAGGAATCTTGAGCCGGACATACTTGGACGAAAGCCAGACCTTATCCCCAGGACGGAATTGAGGAGGATCCAGACGTTTTTTGTCAGCATGTTTCTTCATGCGCTCGGATGACAGAATGAGTGCGGACCGGGTACTCTCCCATATGGAGGAAAATTCATTAACCAGAGATTCCGCAGCTGGATTGTCCACAGAGATAGAGACAGGAACAGGGATCCGAGGGTGTTGACCGAAGACTACAAAAAACGGAGATTTGGAGGAAGATTCGCTCTCGTGATTGTTGTAAGAGAATTCGGCCCAAGGCAGGAGATCCACCCAGTCAGAATGGTGGGCATTAACGAAGTGCCGGAGATAACTGGTCAGATTCTGATTGATTCGCTCGACTTGTCCATTGGACTGCGGGTGGTAAGCGGAGGAGAAATCCAAGGTGACGTCTAGCAACTTACAAGTGGCTCTCCAGAAACGTGAGGTGAACTGTACCCCACGATCCGACACAATGTGACGAGGCAGACCATGAAGACGGAAGATGTGGCGGATAAAGTCTTTAGCCAACTCGGGTGCAGACGGAAGCCCTGGCAGGGGAATGAAGTGAGCCATCTTGGAAAATCGGTCAACGACCACCCAAATGACCGTACAACCGGCAGAGACGGGCAGATCTGTTATGAAGTCCATGGCTATATGCTGCCAGGGGCCAGCGGGTACAGGAAGCGGAAGAAGACGGCCGGCAGGCAGGTGTCTCGCAACTTTGTTGCGGGCACAGGAGACACAGGCAGAAACAAAGTCTATTACGTCCTTGTGCAGGGTAGGCCACCAGTAATGCCGAGTAATGAGCTGGAGGGTCTTTTTCTGACCAGCGTGGCCAGCTAGTTTAGACAAATGACCCCAGTGTAGGATTTTCTCCCGATCGGTTACTGATACGAACGTCTTACCCGGAGGGAGACGATTTAGACTCACGGGAGCCACCTGCATCACTCTGGTGGGATCAATGATATGTTTAGGTTCCTCCTCGAGATCCGACACCAGGAAGGACCGGGACAAGGCGTCCGCCTTGATGTTTTTGTCGGCCGGGCGAAAATGTAAAAGAAAATCAAAGCGGGCAAAAAACAAGGACCACCGGGCTTGGCGAGGGTTAAGTCTCTGGGCATGCTGGAGGTAAGCCAGATTTTTGTGGTCAGTGTAAATGATTACCGGATGAAGAGCCCCCTCGAGTAGGTAACGCCACTCCTCCAATGCCAGCTTGATGGCCAATAACTCTCGGTCTCCTATGGAGTAATTGCGCTCAGAAGAGGAGAAGAGTTTGGAGAAGAAGCCGCAAGATACCATCCTCCCGGATGAAGATTTTTGAGTAAGTACCGCTCCGGCTCCAGAAGAGGAAGCGTCCACCTCCAGGAAGAACTGCTTGTTGCCGTCCGGACGATGCAGCACTGGAGCGGAAGAGAAGGCCTGTTTTAAAGAAAGAAAGGCCTCTTCTGCTTCGGGCATCCACTGTTTGGGATTAGCATCCTTGCGGGTGAGCGCGGAGATTGGAGCAGTCCGGGAGGAGAAGTGCGGTATGAAAAGGCGGTAATAATTGGCGAATCCCAGGAACCGCTGAATGGCCTTCAACCCCTCCGGTCGGGGCCATTTCTCAATGGCAGACAGTTTCTCCGGATCCCTTCGTAGGCCTGTCTGAGAAATTATGTAGCCCAGAAACGGAAGCGAGGTCTGCTCAAAGAGACACTTCTCATAGTTGGCGAAGAGGTTATTCTGCCTGAGCCTGAGCAGAACCTGACGAACATCCCTCCGGTGAGACTGGAGATCCGGAGAGAAGACCAAGATGTCGTCTAGATACACCACAACGCAGGAGTAGAGAAGGTCCCGAAAGATGTCATTGACCAACTCCTGAAAGACTGCTGGAGCATTACAGAGACCAAAGGGCATCACCAAATACTCGTAGTGGCCGTTCCGGGTGTTGAATGCCGTCTTCCATTCATCTCCCCGACGGATACGGACTAGGTTATATGCCCCACGAAGATCCAGTTTGGTGAAGATTCTAGCCCCCTCAGACGATCAAACAAATCTGGAATGAGCAGAAGAGGGTACTTATTCTTCACCGTGATCAAATTTAGGCCTCTGTAGTCAATACAGGGACGGAGAGAGCCGTCTTTCTTTTTTACGAAGAAGAAACCTGCTCCCGCTGGGGAGGTGGATTTCCGGATGAATCCCTTGGCCAAATTCTCCTCGATATATTCGGACATCGACCTGGTCTCAGCAGCGGACAATGGGTAAATACGCCCACGGGGAGGCGTAGTCCCGGGTAGCAGGTCGATCGGGCAATCATACGGTCTGTGAGGGGGTAATGTCTCTGCTTCCTTTTTATTAAAGACATCAGCGAATGACCAATATGGAATCGGGAGCCCTGGTAGATTAGTTGGTGTACGAGAAGGACGGACGGGATGAACAGGAACCAAACACGTTTTATGACAGTCCTGTCCCCAGCGAAGGATCTCTCCAGTCTGCCAGTCGAGCACGGGTGCATGCTTTTGGAGCCAAGGCAGACCTAGTAAGAAAGCGTGAGAGAGTCCAGGCAGAACATGAAACGAGATGCTCTCAGAATGCAACATTCCCACCTGCAGGGTTATGGCTTCAGTGATAAGTTGGATGGGACGTGGTAGGAGACCCCCATCCACAGCAGCAACAGATACTGGTTCAACCAGAGGTTTGGTAGGAATGCGATATTTTTCTACTAGAGCCTGTGAAACAAGATTCCCGGCTGCTCCAGAATCAAGTTGGGCTAGTTCGAAGTAACGGTTCTCACCGAGGAGAATTGAAACTGACAGCAGCAGAGATGAAGAGGATTTATTTTTGTCTAGGTGGACCTCTCCGAGCGAACCTAGACACAGGCGTTTCCCGACCTCTCTGGGCAGGTACGGATCCGGTGCTCCTTACTGCCACAGTAGAAGCAACTCCCCTCGGCACGGCGTAAGTCCTGACGGGCTTTGACCATCTTGGTCTGGTCGACTTGCATAGGCTCAGAAGAGTGTACCTGAGGAGAAGCGGAAGGAGTTACAGGTCTCTGAAAAGAAGGAGCTAGACGAGGAAACCTTCTCTCACGGGTGACCTCCTTAGCGCGCTCCTGGAACCGTAGATCAATTCGATTGGCAAGAGTTATTAGGTCATCGAGAGAGGTTGGAATGTCCCGACTGGCAAGTTCATCTTTAATACGGCCGGACAGACCCTCCCAGAAGACAGATATCAGAGCGTCATTATCCCAAGCCAGCTCCGAGGCAAGGGTACGGAACCGTATGGCATATTGACCCACGGTGAGACTTCCCTGACGGAGACGCAGCAGAGATGATGCAGAGGAGGTCTTCCGTCCGGGTTCGTCGAATACCTTCCGGAAGGCTGAGAGAAAAGCAGACAGGTCAGACACCAGAGGAACTTCTCTCTCCCAAAGAGGATTTAGCCAGGCCAGGGCCTCTCCGGTGAGATGGGACATGATGAAGGCAATTTTGGCCCGGTCGGAGTTAAACTGGTGTGCCAGGAGTTCAAAATGCAGGGTGCACTGGTTAATGAAACCCCGAGCCAGAGCAGGGTCGCCTCCAAACCGAGGAGGAGCTGAAAGTCGAGGTCCAGGAACGGAAACCACAGAATTGGTAAGCAGCGGAACTGCCGGATTGCGAGTCATGGCGCCCGCGGTGGTTGCTGGTGAAGTAGTCAGGGTGTCCAGGCGGAAATTAACATTCCGCAGGTGACCCAGGATGGACTCCTGTTGAGACCTCTGACGAGACAGTTCATGACACAGGTCAGAGAGCGAGGGAGTTTGGGTGCCACCGGGTTCCATGGCCCGAGCAAACTGTAACGGGTCTGGGAGGCGGAACCTCTGAGCTTTATTATACAAGGAGGCTTTCCTTGTAAAGGAGCGGGTGGCACCTGGGGAGACGGACAGGAAGTCACTGCAAGTGACGGGGGCAGTCTCTGGATAGACAGGCAGGTAGTCACGGCAAGTGACCGGGGCAGTCTCTGGATAGACAGGCGGGTAGTCACGGCAAGTGACCGGGGCAGTCTCTGGGTAGGCAGGCAGGTAGTCACGGCAAGTGACCGGGGCAGTCTCTGGATAAACAGGCGGGTAGTCACGGCAAGTGACCGGGGCAGTCTCTGGGTAGACAGGCAGGTAGTCACGGCAAGTGACCGGGGCAGTCTCTGGATAAACAGGCAGGCAAGGGGCCGGGGCAGTCTCTGAATGGACAGGTATATACGACCTGAGATGGTGGAGCCTCCGGTAGGCTAGCAGGCAGATGACAGATGAGTGCCCCCAAGTGAGCAGGCGAGAGTCTCTGGAATAGCCGATGAACACCGCAGGTGATGGCCGAACCTCCAGGTAGGCTTGCAGGCAGATGGCAGATGAGCGCCCCCAAGTGAGCAGGCGAGAGTCTCTGGAATAGCCGATGAACACCACAGGTGATGGCCGAACCTCCAGGTAGGCTTGCAGGCAGATGGCAGATGAGCGCCCCCAAGTGAGCAGGCGAGAGTCTCTGGAATTGCCGATGGTCACCGCATGTGACGGCCGAACCTCCAGGCAGGCTAGCGGGCAGGTAGCAGAAAGCAAACTGGCAGGAAACAGGCAGGTAACTGGTAACGGACCCTGAGGGCTGAAGCACCTCCATTAAGGAGGAAGTACTTTATATAGGGTGGAGTCCTCCGGCATTGGCCGGGGACCTTTTTGAAAGATGTGCGTGGCCCCTTTAAGAGCGGGGGAGCGCGCGGGCGCGCGCCCTAAGTCCAGTAGCAGGGAAGGAGCGTGCGGCCCCAGCAGGGCGGAAGGAGGACGCTGAGCGCGGGTAAGGGGGGCGACGTCCCTGCCTGGCAGAGGACGCTGTCGCAGGGGAACAGCGTCCCTGCCTGGCAGAGGGCAGGGACGCCGGCGCTACAATGGCATTTAAAATGAAGGATACTAAGAAACTGAAATTGATACAAAGGGACTTAAAGGGAAAAATTAAGAATGCCCATGAGGCGTTCAGAATTAAATTAGAAAATAAATAGTCACAGAACAATTCCATGGAGGTGTGGTCGGGCATGAAACAGCTAACTGGGTTTAAGGCAAAGTCGGAGCATGGGGAAGTGGATCTGCCCTGGGCTAATGAAATGAATGAGTTTTTCAACAGATTCACCAACACAAGCACAGTGTCATCAGAAATGGGGGATGGATCCGGGAAAAGATCTGCAGCATTGACATTGGGGGATAAGCTGCCTGCTTTCACTGTCTCCCAAAGCGACGTGAGAAGACAGTTTAGCAGACTTGTTATTGGCAAAGCAGCTGGGCCTGATGGCCTCAGCCCACGTGTCCTCAGAGCATGTGCAAACCAACTGTGTACTGTCTTCCAGCACCTGTTTAACTGGAGCCTTCAATCACAGGGGGTACCAGAACTGAGGAAGACCACCTGCCTGGTGCCGGTTCCTAAGACCACTTTTCCAACTTCCCTACAAGACTATCGTCCAGTGGCCTTAACATCGCATGCTATGAAGTCCTTGGAGAGAATAATACTCGCCTACTTGTGCCCGAGGGTGAGGGCCTACACTGACCCGCTGCAGTTTGCGTACCAACAGAGATTGGGGGTGGATGATGCGGTAGTGTCTCTGCTACATACAATGCATTCGTTCTTGGACAATGATGGAACTGCAGTGCGTGCCATGTTTTTTGACTTCTCTAGTGCTTTCAATACCTTACAGCCGCTCTTACTACGTAATAAGTTGACTGATATGGCGGTAGATGAGGGGATGGTGAACTGGATAAGTGACTACCTGACAGACAGGCCGCAGTTTGTAAGGATGGGGAGGTGGTATCTGGCAGTTTACGGAGCAGTGTTTGAGCCCCTCAGGGTACAGTGCTGTCACCCTTCCTCTTCTCATTGTATACAGCTGACTTTCAATATAAATCTGATTTTTGTCACCTCCAAAAATTCTCAGATGACTCCGTGATTGTAGGGGGCATTGTGGGGGACCGGGGGGAGGAGGAATATAGAAGGGTGGTTTCTGACTTTGTGGATTGGTGTCAGACTAATTGTCTAGAACTAAATGTGAAGAAATCCAAGGAGATGGTGGTGAGTTATAGAAGGAAAAAGGAGGATTACTTACTGATCACCATTGCTGGCCAGGAGGTTGAGATTGTTGAGAGCTACAAATATTTGGGGGTTCACCTTGACAGTAAACTCGATTGGAGGTGTCATACAGAAAAGGTTTACAAGAAGGGAATGAGCAGACTGTACTTTCTGCGGAAGCTCAGGTCGTTCAATGTGCGCAGTAAAATGCTGGAAATGTTCTACCAGTCCTTTGTAGCAAGCGCCATCTTTTTGCTATCATTTGCTGGGGCAGTAGTGTGCGAGTAGCTGACGCTAATAAGTTCAACGAACTTATCAAGAAGGCAAGTGCAGCTGTCGGCCTCCATCTTGACTCTTTTGAGGAGGTATTGGAGGCTAGAATTCAGAAGAAGTGTAGGGCTATAATGAACAATAATACACACCGAGCTGTTCTTGAAGCAGAAGAGCACATTCAGCAGCCGTCTAATCCTATTAAGGTGCAAGAAGGAGAAATTCAGGAAATCATTTGTATCTACTGCTATGGGGATGTATAATAATTTCCTAAGGGTGGTAGAAAATAATGACTGATGGCTGGTGTACTAATGTCAATTAACATTGACTTATATACACCTGAGCTACCCACTTTTATTTATTATGTAATGTTGGTATACCTGTGCAAGATTTGTGTCCTAATATTTTATGTACTGCTGTTTATATTGCTGCTGTAATACTGTAATTTCCCCCGGGATCAATAAAGTGTATCGTATCGTATCGTATGTAAAAAACTCACATTCCGTGTTCAGGAAACTCTGAGACTGAGACCTAGGAAACGAGCAGGACACAAGAGAATTAAAAATCCCTCTTCCTGACAGCTTGAATTTTCCCATTAGAAATACATTGCAAATTTGCTTTTTTTTTAAAAGCCCTTCACAATTTCACCCATTTAATAAGATGAGAAAGCTCTTTTAGGGCTCATACTCACTTGCTGGAAAAAAAACGGTCAGTTTTCAGGATGGTCCGATTATGTGCAATTGTCATGCGATTTGCATGCGATTTTTTATAGTACCATCTATTGCATTAGCTATTATCATGCCAAAATCGCATCAAATCGCAGCATGTTGCGATTTTTTTCTCACACCGATTTCGGCTGAGAAAAAAAATCGCAAATGAGATGTCACCTATTGAATAACATTGGTCCGATTTGAATCACATTTTTCATCGGCTGAAAATCATCCGTTTTCGGCTCAAGTGAGTATGAGCCCTTAACGGGGTTATCGGAGACTATTTTATTTTTTTCCTATGGGCCTAAAAACTAACAGGCGGGTAGTTACTAACCTGCCTGTTCTGCCCGCTATGATCTCTGCCAGCACAGATCAGTCACTGACAAACCCTGCGGCTTCCACAGACACATTGACATTGACAGAGAAGCGGCTTCTCTTCTGCTCTGCTCTGTTGACGGAAGTAACTGCCGACGTAATGATGATTGACATCCAGCTCCCTGCAGCCTAACTGCAGGGATCCGGCTGTCAATCAGCATAACATCGGCAGTCACGTCCTGTCAACAGAGCAACCTGGAAAAGAAAGAGCTGTTTAGTTGACGGGAAGCAGCTGAATCGCTGGTAGGAACAGTCAGTGACTATTCCGAGCTGGTATAAAAGGCAGGTAGTATTGATGAGCGATTATGCTCGTTGCTCGGGTTTTCCCAAACATGCTCGGGTGATCTCCGAGTATTTTGGCGTGCTCGGAGATTTAGTTTCTGTCGACGCAGCTGCATGATTTGTGGCTGCTGCACAGCCTGAATACATGTGAGAAATACCTGTTTCTTAGGGAATCCCCACATGTATTCAGGCTGTCTAGCAGTCGCAAATCATGCAGCTGCGTCGACAGAAACTAAATCTCCGAGCACGCCAAAATACTTGGAGATCACCCGAGCATGCTCAGGAAAACCCGAGCAGTGAGTATACTCACTCATCACTAGTAGTTAGCAACTTTCTGCCTGTTAGTTTTAAAGTGTTTAATTCCCAAATTTTCACTGATGCAGAATGATATTTCTAATATTACAAAACTGTTTATAGAAGAGGCTCGACTTGTCAGATACATCTGAAAAAATTAGAGATGTCAAGGGAAGAGCTTGCACAATTGCCGCTGTCTGTAATTATTATTAATTGCTAATGTTCACCTTTCAGGTCAGCAGTGTACAATTACCACCCAACATAACAAATGCTTCCTGCAGTTCGTTATTATGTCCACTAAGTGGCAGCAGTTTTCCAAGAGAAGCGAGTGGCGACTGGCGCAGGATATTTAGCACATACATCATGTTATTTCCTGTATGGAATAAAGCAGAAATGAAAGACTTGGTTTTCTGATTACCAAAGTGGGAATATTAAATTGGTAAATAGCTTAGGTATGAAATGTTAATTAGTAGGATTATCCCGTAAACTGAGAAGCATCAATGTATAAATCTAGTTCTGATATCTTTTAAAAAAAAAAAAGAAGTTAGTTATGGCTTAATTAAAAAATCTTTACAAAAGATTATTAGGATCGTAGCTGTATCAGTAATTGTTCTCATGGGCACCAACGTTCGTTGGCGGCAGTGTCCACTTAAATTAGAGAATGTGCCTTTTAAGGTTGCTCTGTGGCAAATAAAAGTTCTATTGCTCTTTGTTGTGTTATCAGCAGTTTCTGGCGTTAGCCGGCAGCCTGCAGTGTTGTGCAATAAGCAGCACTCCTTGTATACACAGGACATAAAAACACCCCTGCCGCCATCCCACACAATCACAGCTTTGCATTGCATATTTTCACTTTTACAGAGTTTTATAAAAAAACTTTTTACTATTTTATCTGCCAGTTTTATTGGTGCATCTTTTATATTATCTGGATCTTTCATATCAATAAAAAAATGTAAAAGAAGCTATAAAGATCTACAAAGCAAAAAGCTTATCATTGTGAATGATAGTCGGTCACTGACGAGAAGTAGGCCGAACCCTGGTTCATATAGGGAGAAAATAATTACTAGTCCTGTCCTTCAGGGGTTGTAAAACCGGTACCAAAATTTTGTTATTGGAATACGTTTGGTGCAAAAACTTCATTCCTGTCTATGAATGTTTAGTTGCTAGATTTGTATGCTGTTTATAAAGTTAGAACTGTGTAGCCCAGCTGTGCCTGGAGTCACATTTCCCCAGGGGGATGCACCAAAGGTAACACCCACGGAGACCTGATATGCACACAACAAACCTTCACTATTCCCTAGAGCCACCAGAGGGAGCCCTTTCATAGTATATGAGTAGTGAAGTCCCAGCAGAGAGCTCAGTACAGTCTAGTTACCTCAGAACACCTCAGATTACCTCAGATAAGATGAGATCAGATCTGTGAGAGATTAGCTGGGAGTGTGAGACAGTTTAGTCACCTCAGAGCTGAGAGGAGTAGAGAGTTGTGAGAGAACCTGAAGACTGCAAGTTGAGCTTAGTTCAAAGAGTGGAGGCTAGTAAGAGTGGAGGAAGATAGCCACTTCAGCCTGGTCAGAACGGAGTCAACTGAGGGTAGTTTCAGTGAGTAAGCGTGCCGACGCTTTGAGAGCGGTGAAGAGAAAGAAGAATCAGCTAACCTCTGCTAGTGTGCTTATGTTATCGGTCGGAGTAGAACGAAAGGCGAGTGGAAGTGAAGAAGAGAGTAACGGGGGTTGAAACAGCATTGATAGCTTACCTCTACTCTGAATACCGGACACCGGGTCCGAGCTTGCTAGCATCTACATGACTAGTAGGAGATACCGGAGACCCTGCTGGACTACAGGTCGCAGGGGCCCAAGAGTGTTGATACGTAACCGGGGTCAGGAAGACAGGAGTCCGGTTGGCCAACCATTAGAGACACTATTGTATCCAAGAGGAGGCCTCACCACAAAGTCAGCCGGGCATATAAGTGAAGACAGAGTTAGACTTTGTTTCATACAGGTCAGAAACTCACACAACAGGAGTAAGGAGGCCCTACACCTACTCAGTGGGAATACTGGACGTGTATCCTCCACCCTGCCAGCATCCCGGGACGTGCCTGCTATTCCACCAGTAAAGGTACAGAAAGAGACTTTTGTGTGTGTCTGCATTATTGCCCCTCCGGCTGAAAAGCCCCTTCTCCATCCTGCACCCCTACACCGCCATCTACCCTGAGGGACTCAGTCTTGCCTGTGGAAGACTTAACACCTTGCTGCCCAGTAACAACCCCTCAGTGGATCTACCCTGCAGCGCTGGTCACCCTGACCAGGTACCACAGGTGGTGTCACGAACCAACTGTAAATACTTTATTCCCCTGTAAATATCCCACATTTGAGGTGAGCCCCAGGGCCACGGACCGAGCTGTGCTACCCGTGACATCCCCCATTAAAGTGAATGGGCTCAGTGCTGAGTACCCCACAGGCCCTGGCTGTGCGACTCAGAACAAAAAAACCTCCCAGAGGCTTACACAGGGAGAGCATGTGACTGTATTTCCTGTTTTCCTGTGTCTATGTATGAGAGAAGCAGCCTGCTGTAGATGCTGCACAGATATAGACACACAAATGATTTATTCTTGATCTATTAAGCTTATCATATATTATTCCTGATTGTTCCTGAATAAAGAAGCTCTGTTGTCACACGCTTGGAGAGTATCCTGAATTATCCGCTGCCAACAGAAAAAGAGACATGTAGATGAACTTGTAGCAAATTTGATTTATTTTAACTCAGCACCAATGAAAAGACAGATAATGCCCAATGTTTTGACCAATTTGTGGTCTTTATCAAGGACATCTGTGTGAATAGTGGCCTTGTGTATGGGATGACATCTGTGAGAATAGTGGTCTTGTGTATGGGGTGACATCTGTGTGAATAGTGGCCTCGTATATGGGGTATGAATGGGGCCAGATGTGAGCAACAAAATGTGGGGCCAATTTTAACATGGGGCCCTGTAAATGGGTCTGTTGTAGCTCGTGATCAGAGGCCACAGTTCTTTCTACAATTTCAGGCCACAGCACCACTAAGAGTTACAGGCAACAGTCCTTATTGCTCTCTCAGGGTATTCTATCTTGCCACCAGTGGTCTCAAGGCAGAGTCACAGTGTATCACTCCAGGCGACTCTAGAGAGTTTCACACAGTTAAGGCCCCCTATACATTAGACTAATATCTGATGGTCTAGTGTGTATTGGGGCACCGGATGA
This sequence comes from Oophaga sylvatica, assembly GCA_033576555.1. Classification (NCBI taxonomy): domain Eukaryota; kingdom Metazoa; phylum Chordata; class Amphibia; order Anura; family Dendrobatidae; genus Oophaga; species Oophaga sylvatica. The sequence goes on from JARQOD010000003.1 coordinate 124,729,292, forward strand.
CTGATGTCCAGGAGAGATCTCGATCGCACATATCTAATTTTGGACTGCCAATCGCATTATTCCCATGGAGATCAGCCGCCGGCCGAGATGTTAGTCGGTGGCTTTCTCGTGGAGAACATTGAAGCGAGTTACTGTGTATAGGAGTGTCGACTGAGATGGCTTTCGGCCAAAGCATCATTTGTCTGATACCCAACTACTATGTATGGCCAGACCTAGAGTTACTGTGCTAACTGGCAGCCCCACCTTTTTGTGGGCTGTGTCCTAATGCATACTTCACCAGAATTTTATCTTGTTCTTCTGACTGAGAGTTACATAGTTTGAAAAAAGATCTAGGTCCGACCTTTCTCTATCCATTATTCATTTTGTCACTAAATTATCTTAAACCCAAAATGTTATATGTTCTGAGGAAATCATCCAGTCCTTTTTAAAAGCCATTATAGTGTCGGCAAAATAGGCACTCATGGGATATGCACTCAGGATCTCCTGTTTACAAGACAGGTGTTTTAACCCACTAAAGGGCCTTTTACATTTAACGATGCACCAGCAATCCCGACCATGATATGACCCGGTCAGGATCGCTGGTGCATCGCTAAATAGTCGCTAGTGAGCTGCCACACAGGCAGATCTCACAGTGACTTAGCGACGCAGCAGCGGTCGTTACTTACCTTTCAGACGCGGCGATCCTGACGTCCTCCCGCCCGCTTCCACGCGTCGCTCATCGGTGCCAGCAGGAAGCCCAGCAGGAAGTGCCCGACGAAAAGTGGAGCTGCACATTCTCGCGCGATCAGCGACACAGCGGGGGAGCCGGTCGGAGGTAAGTATCACACATAGCGATATCGCTAGCAATATCGCTGCTGCGTCACCAAATCGGTGATGCTTTAGCGATATTGCTGGCAATATCGCTATGTGTAAAGGCCCCTTAAGTCACAGGAACATGCTGTAGCTTGTGTAAGGCAATGTTCAGGAAAACCCGGTAAGCCGGTAAGTGCTTTTATTTTTGAAGCAGACTACAGGATGGTAGTGGGGCGGTCCGCTTCCTCCAAGCCAGGTCTTACAAGTGGCCCATGGCCACAAATTCTAGTTAAAAACCATGCAGTATGGGGATTGGGTGTGTCAGTGTTTGTTTGCAAGTAGCAGAGCAGGTGGCTCTGCAGCATCCAACCTGTGTGAGATAACAAAGAGCCAAGAGCAGTGAACACCTGGTGCCCCGCAGCATGATACGGTGGTGCAGTCACCCTCGGCAACCGGTCTCGGGTACAGACTGTTGTGACGCCCCGGCTGTGATCCAGAGGATACCGTGTGCTGTGCACTGTGTGATTTGTTTGGACATTAAACAGGTTTGCTGGGAACTTTCCTGTGGTCCCTGCCTATCTGTCACACTGCACCAACCCCGCTGCACTACATATGGTTGGAGAATGCGGGCAGTGTGAACTGAGGCATGCCTCAAAGCATGTTGCATGTCGGTGACCAGGCCTGCAACGCTGCAACCCAAGCCTGCTGACAAGATGGAGGGAATAATAAGACAAATGGCCGTCTCTCAAGCACAACAGCAGAAGTTGCAGGAATTTCAGCAGCAGCAGCAAACCAACAATTTGATTCTGCAACAATTGCGGCTCTGCGTGAGACGTCCTCCCCAGCGACAACGGTTTTTTCGGAGGCAGGGTACAAAGTCCAGTCAGCACTGAGGAAGATGGTTACCAAGGACGACATGTAGGCCTTCCTCATCATCTTCAAGCACACTGCAGAGAGGGAGAACTTGGCGTGTTTCAAGTGGGCTGACTCCTCGGGACGATGCCCTGGACTTTGGGAAATTGAAAGGTGAGATCCTTGCCGACTGAGGGTTAACACATATGTACGTGCACAACGGGTATTCCAATGGTCTTTTGTGGAGTCTAGTCCTGCCAGGTCTCAGGCATATGACTTACTGCAGCTTGTAAAAAAATGGCTCCAGCCTTAACTCCTTTCCAGATGGTAGAGAGGATGGTGGTTGACTGTCTGAGGGCTTTGCCACCAGCTATACGGCGTTAGGTGGGACAATGGGACCCGGGCACTCTGGACCAGGTGCTTGGACTAGTTGAGCGGTATGCAGCCTGTAAGGTTCTGTGTACATGTTCCTGAAACTCAGTTTGTTCGTCAGCCATTTTACTTTCTGTCTTGCTGCAGCTATCTTGCCCTCATTCAAAATGGAGTTTCCAGCTTGCATGTTCCCGCCCTGATTCTCTCTTTTGCTTCTTAAGCAGCCACAGCTGAGCAATCAGTGCTTCAGAATCTAGCCTGCAGTGAACCTGTGACCTGACTCCTAAAGCCTTGGACCTTGTACTCCAGCTATTCCTACTGAGGAACTCTGAAGCACTTGTGGACTCTGAACCCTGCTCTTTGAAAGACCCACGTTTGCATGGACTTACGGTAACAGAGAAGAAGATCCTGAACCTGTTGTGGAGAGTGATTGCTGAGCTTAGATTACTCTGGCCTGCTGTGTCTCCTGCTTCTGTGTCTGCAAACTGTGTGACTATTTTTGCCAACTTGTATGAAGTAATACAAGACTTTCTATATCAAACCTGTGTCTCATGTATTTTCATCGCACCCAAGCACAAGACGCTATATGAACTGTACTACATACATTACAAGATTCTGAAGCCAAAACGTTAGTGTCTGCTGGGTCTGGAAAGGCTGTGTCTGCTGTAACTGTGGATATCGGATGTCCGGTTGTACTTTCTGTGATGACAGTGGTTGTGACTTCTCACAACCATTCCAGGTGAGCAATTCCCTTAAGTGTTTTTTTTTCTGCAGTGTTACCACAGGTAAACACTATTGTTTTTTTTTTTTCTCTTTTCTCTTTTTTGTCTGCTGTAACTGTGGATATCAGATGTCCGGGTGAACTTTCTGTGATGATAGTGGTTGTGACTTCTCACAACCATTCCAGGTGAGCAGTTCCCTTAATTTTTTTTCTCTCTGCAGTGTTACCACAGGTAAACACTATTGTTTTTTTTTTCTCCTCTCCTCTTCTTCCAGTACTCCTGTCTTAAAAGATCTGGAAAATGGAGGCCCGCATAAAGGAACTTTGCGGAGTGACTGATAATATCCTTGCAGATTTGCAGAATATAAAGACCCGTTTTTCAAGCCTACAGGACCTCACTAATCACAATTTGCAAGTGTTTGGACAGACTGCCCAGGATTTGCGAGCCAGGATTGAGGTTCTAGAAGAGCGAGTCCAGGCTCCTGCCGTAGCCCCGAGTTCTGGGATTCCCAAGTTGCCCCCTTTTCGTTTTGGCGGTGAACGTGAGAAATTCAGGGGATTTATTAATCAATGCAATCTTTTTTTTCTGCACATGCTTCACAATTTCCCACTGAACGATCTAAGGTGCTTACTATAATTATGTTGCTTACCAACAAGGCTTTGATGTGGGCAAACCCTCTGATTGAGACTGAGGATGATTGTTTGGATCATCTTGATGCTTTTATTTCAGCCATGGGGCAGGTGTTTGATGACCCCAATCGAGGTGCAACAGCTGAAGCAGCCATGTTAGCTTTGCGCCAAGGTAAGCACTCGGTAGCTGAATATGCCTTGGATTTCAGGAGATGGGCCCTTGATACCACCTGGGACAGTTCCGCCAAAAAATCTATTTTTCGAAAGGGATTATCTCCACTGATTAAGGATGAACTTGCTCGTGCCGACCCTCCCACTGCGTTAGGTGACTTTATTAACTACTGCATCCGTATTGATACTCGTCTGACTGAACGCAGGCAAGAGAGATGGTTCGAAAGCAATCGCACTAACCTTTTCCTACCTTCCTCTCCAGCTAAGGAACCTTTGAGTAGGATTACACGGGAACCTGAACCTGAACCCATGCAGGTAGACTCTTTACAACGACGGGTTAGTGATGCACGCAAGGAACATCGTTTTAAGGAAAATCTATGTTTCTATTGTGGTAAGTCAGGGCACTTCATTATAAACTGCCCCAGCCGTTCTCGTAAGACTACTGCAGCACTCATTCATTGTGAGTGTTGCGAGAGGGGATCTGTCAGGTCCGAGCCTCAGGCTCCAGAGAGATCTGCAGCAACAGATCTTGATTTCTCGGACTTAAACTCCGTTACCTCTGAGGACGTTGACTGTGTAAACGCTGCCATTTTTCAAGTTTCCTCAGCGGTGTCCCAGCTGAGTTGTAAGAAAAACAATTCTCATTGCTTTCTTTCCATCAAACTCTGGGTTGACTCAGCTTGGGTGTCTAGCTCTGCTATGATCGACTCAGGGGCAAGTGGAAATTTTATGGATGTCTCCTTTGCTCTGAAACAGGGGATACGTTCAGTGAAGAAGGCTACTCCAGTACAGATGGAGACTGTGGATGGCTCCCTGCTGACCTCTGGACCAGTGGATCAGGAAACAGAGCCTTTGAGGGTTCTTATGGGTAAAGATCATCAAGAGAAACTGTCCTTTATGCTTATCTCTTCTCCCCACTTTCCCATTATTCTAGGGCTACCATGGCTGCAGGCTCAGAATCCTACCATTAACTGGGAGACCAAGGAATTACACTTTCCAGAGAAACAGATGAGTCCAAAAGTTTCAGCTTGCTCTGTTCCTAAAGGAACCATGTCAGTCCCTGAACTACCAGCTGTATACCAGGACTATGTGGATTTATGTGACAAGAAGAACGCTGACCAGCTTCCTCCTCACCGTCCATATGATTGTCCAATTGAATTATTGCCTGGAGCAGAGATACCTTTTGGTAAGATCTACCCCCTGGCGGGGCCCGAGCTAAAGGCTTTAAAGGATTACATAGACGAAAATCTAGCCAAGGGCTTCATACGCCCCTCTTCATCTCCTGCAGGTGCACCCATCTTCTTTGTAAAGAAGAAAGATGGATCTCTGAGACCATGTGTAGACTATAGGGAACTCAATAAGGTTACTATTAGAAACCGTTATCCATTGTCTTTAATCCCTGAGTTATTGGAGAGAGTGCGACATGCCAAAATTTTCTCTAAACTAGATCTTCGTGGGGCCTATAACTTAGTCCGTATTAGACCTGGGGATGAATGGAAGACTGCATTCAGGTCACGCTATGGACACTTTGAATATCTAGTTATGCCTTTTGGTCTGAGTACCGCCCCAGCCACTTTCCAACACTTGGTGAATGACATCTTCAGGGATCTCCTAGATACATTCGTGGTAATTTATTTGGATGATATTCTAATTTTTTCTAACTCCACAGAGGAACATCATGGACATGTGAGAATGGTCTTGGAACGTCTAAGACAAAATCATCTTTACATCAAACTTGAAAAATGTGAATTCCATAGGACCGAAATTCAATTTCTGGGGTATGTACTGTCTACACAAGGAATTAGTATGGATGGAAGCAAAACCCAAGCCATCAAGGATTGGCCAAGTCCTAGAAATGTGAAGGAGGTACAGCGCTTCATCGGGTTTGCCAACTTCTATAGACGTTTCATTAGAAATTTCTCTGAGGTAGTGTCACCTATCACCCAACTTACCCGGAAAGAGTCTAGGTTCTCCTGGACTCCCCAAGCCCAGGAAGCATTTTCCCGTCTAAAAGATAAATTTACCACTGCACCTATCCTAGTACATCCCAACCCCGAGCTTGCCTTCATAATAGAGGTGGATGCTTCAGACTGTGCCGTTGGAGCTATACTCTCTCAGAGAACAGGTGAGAAGAATGTCTTGCATCCCTGTGCCTTCTTTTCCCAGCAGTTGTCTTCGGCTGAGAGGAACTACGATGTGGGCAATAGAGAGTTGTTGGCCATTATTGCCGCCTTCAAAGAATGGAGACACCTTCTTCAGGGAGCTGCACAGCAAATAGTCGTCCTGACAGACCATCGTAACCTTGAGTTTATCAGGTCGGCTAAGTGCCTGACTCCTCGCCAGGCTCGCTGGAATCTTTTCTTAAACCAATTTAATTTTATCATTTCTTATAGACCAGGATCGCGCAATGGAAAGGCTGATGCACTCTCTAGGATTTACTCAGCAGAGACACGTCCAATTACTCCTCCTAAGACTATTCTTCCTGACTCTAGATTCCTAGGAGTAATTCATAATCAAGACCTACTTAAGGACATCAAGGAAGCATACCATGCGGATTCCTTTTTGGCACAACCCCCAAGGGACGTAAGTCTTGTCTTTAAGAATGGTGTGTGGATTCAGGGACAACGCCTGTATATTCCTGAAACAGTCAGATTGAGAGTATTGCAACTCATTCACGATTCCAAGATAGCTGGGCATAGAGGAATTCTAAAGACACAGGAATTTCTCTCTCGTTTCTTTTGGTGGCCCACTTGCAGGAAGGATGTTTTAAACTATGTCACTTCATGTGAAGTCTGTGCAAGATGCAAAACACCTCGCTCCTCACCAACTGGTCTGTTACAGCCTCTTCCCACCCCGTCCCGCCCGTGGGGATCCATTTCTATGGACTTCATTGTGGAGTTACCAACCTCTCAAGGGAAGAACACCATTCTAGTGGTGGTTGACCGTCTAACAAAGGCAGCTCATTTTATCCCTTGTGTCGGCTTACCCACTGCAAAACAGACATCAGATTTGATGATTAAAGATGTGTTTCGCCTACATGGAGTACCGGATGAGGTTATTTCGGATCGAGGGGTGCAATTCACTTCTAGGTTTTGGCAAAATTTCTGTGCAGCATTGGACATTAAAGTAAACCTTTCTTCTGCTTTTCATCCCCAGACTAATGGACAGACCGAACGAACCAATCAAACCCTGGAGCAGTATCTCCGCTGCTTTATCTGCCACCTACAGGATGATTGGGTGGATCTACTTCCATTAGCTGAGTTCTCGTATAACAACTCTCAGAGTGCCTCCACTAAGCAGTCTCCTTTTTACTCTAATCTAGGTTATCATCCTAACATTCTACCACGATTTCCCATAGAAACGCCTTTACCAGCAGTGGCTGAAAGAATCACGTCTTTACAGAAGAATATGGATCTTCTAAAGGAGAATCTGGAATCGGCTCAGGAAAGGTACAAGAAAGCAGCAGATAAATTTCGTAAACCTGCACCAGCTTTCAAGGTAGGAGACTTGGTCTGGCTGTCAACCAGAAATCTTAAGTTAAGGATTCCATCGTCTAAGTTGGGACATAAGTACATTGGACCCTATAAAATCAGTAAAATTATAAGTGCCGTTGCTTGTCGTCTTCAACTGCCCAGAACTATGAGAATTCACCCTGTCTTTCATGTATCCCTACTAAAGGCTGCGACACCCAATACGTTTCATGGACGTTCTTCTCCTTGCCCTGGCCCAGTGCTGGTCGATGGTCAGGAAGAATTTGTGGTGGAAAGGATTTTAGATTCCAGGTTGTATAGAAATCAGTTACAATATCTGATTAAATGGCAGGGCTACCCAGTGGAGGACAACTCATGGGAACCAGTCAATAACGTTAATGCTCCTCACTTGCTCCGTCAGTTTCATCAGAGGTACCCACACAAGCCTGGCCTGAGGTCATCCGGAGGTTGTCCCTAAGGGGGGTGTAATGTAAGGTTCTGTGTACATGTTCCTGAAACTCAGTTTGTTCGTCAGCCATTTTACTTTCTGTCTTGCTGCAGCTATCTTGCCCTCAGTCAAAATGGAGTTTCCAGCTTGAATGTTCCCGCCCTGATTCTCTCTTTTGCTTCTTAAGCAGCCACAGCTGAGCAATCAGTGCTTCAGAATCTAGCCTGCAGTGAACCTGTGACCTGACTCCTAAAGCCTTGGACCTTGTACTCCAGCTATTCCTACTGAGGAACTCTGAAGCACTTGTGGACTCTGAACCCTGCTCTTTGAAAGACCCACGTTTGCATGGACTTACGGTAACAGAGAAGAAGATCCTGAACCTGTTGTGGAGAGTGATTGCTGAGCTTAGATTACTCTGGCCTGCTGTGTCTCCTGCTTCTGTGTCTGCAAACTGTGTGACTATTTTTGCCAACTTGTATGAAGTAATACAAGACTTTCTATATCAAACCTGTGTCTCATGTATTTTCATCGCACCCAAGCACAAGACGCTATATGAACTGTACTACATACATTACACAGCCACTCAGGACTTTATACGGAACTCTGCTCCAATTTGGCTCTCACGACGGGCCCCGCCAACCCAGGAGCCTGGGAAAGGTCCACAACCCTCTGTTGGGGCTAATGATAACCGAGCCCCTACTGAAGGCTAACCTGGAATGAGGGTGACAAAAGACCCTTTCCCCTAAATCGGCCCCAAGGTCCAGTCATGCCGCAGCTATTAAGTGTTGGTGGTGCCAAGGGCCCGGACATGTGGCTGCCAACTGCCCCCTAACAGCTGAACCCATGGGCTGCGAGTATACTTGCCGAGTGTCTATGTACACTCAGCCTGTCTGCACCGCATCTACAGGCACCGCCGGCAGTGAACCCCAACTGTGCCAGGTACTTGTCAGCGGGTACCAAACAGAGGCTCTCTTGGACTCGGGGAGCTTAGTGACTTTGGTCCATGGGTCTCATGTTCCTGGGGACAACCCCAATGGACAGAAAGTTGGGGTGATGTGTATACATTGGGAACTCCGAGGGTACTCGACCGCAGGGGTTACGTTTTCCACAACATATGGAGAAATAAAACGTGGTGGGAGTGGTGAAGACCCTTCCATATGGGACTGTGTTGGGAAGAGACTTGCCCCTATTCAGGTCCCTGTGGGAGACCAGGGTTAACCCTTCCAGGGTAAATGTCATTCTGGGCTACCTGCCGTAAGGGTCGCCAATCTAGGGCCAGAGGGTGACCCCGATAGGTTTCCCCTAAAGGTATTGGCAGGAGAGGTCGAGGAGACCCCACTGATTCCCGAGCTGGAAATGTCCCTTGGTAAGTTCGGGACAGCTCAGCTCCAGGATCCCACTCTGACCCGGGCACGGGAAGGACTAATTGAGGTAAATGGAGTGCCTCAGCAACCGGGTGAGGAGACTGTGTTCCCACGTATGGCGATCAACCTGGAGTTATTATACACGGTGATAAAATCTGGGATGATATGGTAGAACAGCTGGTAGTGCCCCAATCCTACCATCGGGTGGTGCTCGACATGGCTCACACCCATATGCTGGGAGGGCATTTGGGGGCCAAAAACATGCAGGAGCACATTCTGCGGCTTTTTTTGTGGCCTGGGGTCTACACTGAGGTCCAGAGGTACTGTGGCGTGTCCGGAGTGCCAACTAACCTCACCTACCGTGAACTACCAGAGTCCATTGGTGCCTCTGCCCATTATAGAGGTACATTTTGAGGGATTGTGATAGATCTGGAAGGTCCAACAGTAAAATCCACCCAGGGCCACCACCACATATTAGTAGTCGTTGACTACTCCACCCGGTACCCAGAGGCCATTCCGCTTTGACACACCTCGGCTAAGTTTATCGCCCAGGAGTTTGCCATGTTCTGTCGCCTTGGGCTACCGAAGAGAGGTGCGTTCGCAGCCCGGGGTCCACCGTGCAGGCGAAGCCCGCTGCTAGTAAGATGGCAAAAGTAGCGAACTCTGTTATCCCGCAGAGTCGCTAAAATAAACGCAGTAGCGCGCTGTGGCAGTTAGTGCGAACTCTGTTAATCCCCAGAGCCGCTAACGGGAATGCCACAGCAGTAAGTACGAACTTACATAACTTCAGTGAGCCGCAAAGTAAAACGCTAGGGCGCTGAACCAGGGTTATAAAGTGAACCCTGTTGCGTCACAGAGCCGCTGAGAAAAAGACTGTGTCCTGTTAGACTCACAGGGATACACAGATAACTGCTGTGTGGATAGCAGTCCGTGATCATGCAGACAGCAACGCAAGCAAGCAATCTCCTCACCGGAGAAGCCGGTATTCTAGGGGCTTATTTCAGCCAAGCCCTAACCACATGCATCCAAATCTCCTCACCGGAGAAGCCGGTATTCTAGGGGCTTATTTCAGCCGAGCTCTAACCACATGCGTACATGATCACACTGTAATGCAATTGATACTAGCGCAATAGCGGCCCAGCCATGCCACCCTTTTATAGTAACAGCTACAGGACCTGCCAGAAAAAGGACCAATGAGAAACTGTTCCAAAACACATGTAGTTTCAGGACCTTCCTGGCGGACCAATAGGAGCTGCTGCAGTACCTGAATATGTGACCCCTGATCTCCAATGAGAGATCTTACCGTGGGCATGCTCAGAAGGGGAAATGCAGGACTTCGTCCCAAAGATGTCTGCTCCAGCACTGGCTATAATAGAAGATCCAGAAGGGACAGCAGCAAGTCTCTGCATAGTATTGGAATGGGCAAGACGCTGGGACCGACGTCTCTGCTGAGCAGGTTCCACTGCGGACGGAGATGGATGGGGGACCGCAGCGGGACTGGTTCGAGACTCCCCTTGTGCAGCAGCGGGAACTCGAACCCTAACATTACCCCCCTCCTAGGGCCTCGCTGCGCTCAATGGCAGTGATGAGCTGCGGAGCCTGAATACGCTCAGCAGGCTCCCATGACCTATCCTCAGGCCCATAACCCCTCCAATCCACCAAATAAAACTTTTTGCCACGTACCACCTTGCACCCCAGAATAGCATTCACCTCATAATCGTCCGTAGACAAACCTGATGTCCCGGCAGATGACTCGGAAAACCGGGACAAGTATACGGGTTTCAGGAGGGAGACATGGAATGTGTCGGTGATACCCAGGCGTGGCGGAAGGGCTAACCGGTAGACCACAGGATTGACCTGTTCAAGGACCTTGAAGGGACCCAAGAAGGGAGGTGCGAACTTAGTGGACTCTACGCGCAGCCTGATGTTACGGGAGGAGAGCCATACTAAGTCGCCAGGGGCAAAAGTCAGAGCGGGCGCCGATGTGCGTCGGCGGATGACCTCATTCTCTCCTTGGAGGCCTGAATGGCATCCTGAGTGCGGTCCCAAATGTCCTGTGCCTCCACAGCCCAGTCTGCCACCCTGGAGTCGGCGAAAGACACGGGCATAGGTACGGGAACCCGCGGATGCTGACCGTAATTAAGGAGAAATGGGGTTTGTCCAGTGGAATCAGCCACAGCGTTGTTTAATGCAAACTCCGCCCATGGTAACAAGGATGCCCAGTCATCCTGCCTAGCTGAAACAAAATGTCGCAGATATGTGACCAAAGTCTGGTTAGCCCTCTCTACCAACCCATTCGTCTCGGGATGATAAGCAGAAGAAGATTTAACTCAACACTGAGAAGGCGACAAAGCTCTCTCCAGAACCGAGACGCAAACTAGGGACCTCGGTCGCTGACAATTTTGTCCGGCAGAAGGTAACCGGGGTAGCAGCACCAAGTGCACCATTTTGGAGAAGTGATCGTGATAACCCATATGATGGTGCACCCACGAGATTTGGGCCAGCCAACCACAAAGTCCATCCCGACCATTTCCCAAGGCCTGTCTGCCACCGGCAATGGGTAAAGTAACCCAGCTGGCTGTTGACGAGGGGACTTATTTTTGGCACAGGAGACACATGCCCGAATATAGTCTCCAACGTCCCGGACCATATGCGGCCACCAGTATGTCCTCGCGAGTAGCTCAGATGTCCTTTTTTTCCCAAAATGTCCACCCACCCTGGACGAATGGGCCCAAGAGAGAACCTCCGGTCGCAAATTAGATGGTACAAAGGTCTTGCCCGGAGGGACAGACTCTAGCGACACCGGAGCTACAGTTCTCAGGCTCTCAGAGGGGACAATAAGCCGTGGCTCCCCCTCCTCCTCAGAAGAAGACACAACGGAGCGAGAGAGAGCGTCAGTCCGAATGTTCTTCTCTCCCGACAGAAAATGGAGGGTGAAGTGAAAGCGGGAGAAAAACAAGGACCATCTGGCCTGACGGGAATTTAGCTGCTGGGCAGTTTTGTAAATACACAGATTTTTGTGATACATGAAGACTTGGAAGGGAAAGCGAGCCCCCTCCAACAGATGTCTCCACTCCGAGAAGGCCAACTTCATTGCTAGCAACTCCCTGTCCCCGATGGAATAATTCCTCTCCGCTGGTGTGAAGGTCTTGGAGAAAAAGAAGCACGGGTTCTTCCGACCTTGAGCATCCTTTTGGAAGAGGACTGCTCCAGCACCAACGGACGAGGCATCCACCTCCAATATAAATGGCTTATCAACATCAGGGCAATGTAGGATGGGAGCGCTAGCAAAATGGGACTTAATAGAAGTGAAGGCCTTGGAGACCTCTTCAGACCACAATTTGGGATTTGCTCCATTTTTCGTGAGGGCTACCACGGGAGCTACCAAAGTTGAGAAGTGAGGAATAAACTGGCAGTAGTAATTAATGAACCCCATAAAGCGCTGCACCGCCTTCAGAGAATGGGGTTCTTGCGAGTCCATCACCGCCTGTAGTTTGGCAGGATCCATAGCCAATCCCTGGGCGGAGATGATATAGCACAGGAAGGGTAAGGACTCCTGCTCAAACACACATTTCTCCAATTTTGTGTAGAGGAAATTCGCCCGTAAGAGGTCGAAGACTCTGCAGACATCTCTCCGGTAGGAGTCAATATCGGGGAAAAGATGAGAATATCATCCAGACAGACTAAGACTGAGGTGGAGAGCATATCCCGGAAGATGTCATTAACAAAGTCTTGGAAGACGGCTGGGGCATTACAGAGCCCGAAGGGCATCACCAGATATTCATAGTGCCCATCCCTGGTATTAAAAGCCGTCTTCCATTCATCCCCTCACGGATGCGAATCAGGTTATAAGCACCCCGCAGATCTAATTTCGTAAATACCCTTGCCCCCCGTAGCCTATCAAATAGCTCAGAAATCAGGGGCAACGGGTACTTATTCTTGACGGTGATGGCATTAAGACCCCTGTAATCGATGCATGGACGTAATTCTCCGTTCTTCTTCTACACGAAGAAGAACCCTGCCCCTGCAGGTGACACTGACTTCCTAATGAATCCTCTTGCCAGGTTCTCCTGAATATATTGAGACATAGCCTCCGTCTCCGGGAGAGAAAGGGGATAGACCCGTCCCGAGGAGGTTCTGCTCCGGGCAAGAGGTCAATAGGACAGTCATAGGGACGGTGAGGTGGAAGGATTTCCGCAGCCTTTTTGGAGAATACGTCTGCATATGACCAATAGTATTTAGGAAGTGAAGTAAGATCTGCGGGTATCTCTGTAGTGGCCACCTGAATGCATTCCCTCATACATCTGCCTTTACATGACTCACCCCAACCCAATATCCTCCCTGAGATCCACTCAATGTGTGGGGAGTGGAAACGGAGCCAGGGCATCCCCAACAAAATCTCGTCTATTCCCTCGGGAATGACCAGAAGTGAGATAATCTCCTGATGGGAAGGGGACATTGACAACGTGAAAGGGATGGAGACTGATGTGTGATTGGTGAAGGCAGTGTCGACCCATTCACTACTTGAACAGTCACTGGTTTGGCGAGCATCACCAGAGGTATAGAGTGGCGGAGAGCGAAGGTAGAGGACATGAAATTTCCTTCGGCTCCAGAGTCCACACAAAGCGTGACTGTGAGGCTATGTGCACACGTTCAGGATTATTTGCGTTTTTTACGCGTTTTTTCGCTGGAAAAAACGCGTCAAAAACGCATGAATTAAGCATACTATCATTTAGAATGAATTCCGCAATTTTTGTGCACATGGTTATCCGCGAAAAAAACGCATCGCGACAAAAGAAGCAACATGTTCATTAATTTCACGGAATTCTAGCGTTTTTCCCGCTATATTATTGACCTAGAAAGTTCAGGGAAAAATGGCTGTAAAAATGCGTAAAATCCGCGCAAAAAACGCACCAAAAACGCACAAAATCTGCGTTTTTACCGCAAAAAAAGTCCGGTTTTGCTCAGGAATATTTTGCAAACATTCCTGACGTGTGCACTTAGCCTTAAAGTGGATGAGCCAGAATTGATTGTCCCCCTAAAGGACAACTTGGAGGCGTGTACCGCTGTATCTAGTGAACCCCCTCCAATGGTAACTAGATGCGGTCGTTTCCCGACCGCTGTGGACATTTATTAGCATAATGCCCTACTTGTTGGCAAGCATTACAAGTCACAGGTACTCGAGAGGCCCGAGACTTAGGTCTCGCTCGAGAAATCTCCATGGACACAGGGGAATCGGGCGCCTGAATGGAAGATTCAAGAGGTCTGGTGAAGGTGGGCGCCAGCCGGAACCTCTGCCTACACTGGGCACGCTCCAACCTCCGCTCGTTAAAACGGAGGTCGATGCGGGTAGATATGGTAATGAGCTCCTCCAGTGTGGCAGGAATCTCCCTGGTGGACAAGGCGTCCTTCACATGGTCTGCCAGTCCCCTCCAGTACACTGGTATAAGGACTTTATCTGGCCACTCCAGCTCAGAGGCCAGAGTCCGAAATTGGACGGCGAACTGGCTGACCATGGATGAACCCTGGGTGATTGCCAACAGTTGGAGAGCCGTATCGTGGGTGACGCGAGGTCCTAAAAAGACCTGTTTCAGAGTGTCCAAGAAGAGAGGAGCACTCTGCACCACACGATCATCGTGCTCCCACAACGGCGTTGCACACTCCAACGCCCTGCCTGACAAAAGGGATATGATAAAACCCACTTTCGCCCGCTCCGTGGGAAAATGTGCAGCCAGAAGCTCTAGATGTATGGAGCACTGACTGACGAAACCCCGACATTGTTTACTGTCACCGGTAAACTTGTCTGGAAGTGGGAGGCGGGAAATAGTCAGAGCAGGGGTGGCAGAGGACAAACTGGCTGCAGCCACACTAGCAGCCTGAACCGCGACTGCGGTAACATCCACAGCTGAGGTTGTGCGCTCTAGAGTCGCCAACCTACCCTCCAGCTGCTGGATATACCGATGCAGACGCTGGTCGTCCGCCATTTTACCAACCAGACCCTGGCGCTAGTATACTGTTAGGGTCTGTGGAACGCACCTAATAGATATTGTAGAGAGGTGCATTCGCAGCCCGGGGTCCACCGTGCAGGCGAAGCCCGCTGCTAGTAGGATGGCGAAAGTAGCGAACTCTCTTATCCCGCAGAGTCGCTAAAATAAACGCCGTAGCGCGCTGTGGCAGTTTGTGCGAACTCTGTTAATCCCCAGAGCCGCTAACGGGAATGCTACAGCACTATATGGCGGTAAGTACGAACTCACTTAACTTCAGTGAGCCGCAAAGTAAAACGCTAGGGCGCTGAACCAGCATTATAAAGCGAACCCTGTTGCGTCACAGAGCCGCTGAGAAAAAGACTGTGTCCTGTTAGAATCACAGGGATACACAGATAATTGCTGTGTGGATAGCAGTCCGTGATCATGCAGACAGTAGCGCAATCAAGCAATCTCCTCACCGGAGAAGCCGGTATTCTAGGGGCTTATTTCAGCCAAGCCCTAACCACATGCATCCAAATCTCCTCACCGGAGAAGCCGGTATTCTAGGGGCTTATTTCAGCCGAGCCCTAACCACATGCGTACATGATCACACTGGCGCAAAGAACATAATGCAATTGATACTAGTGCATGGCGGCCCAGCCATGCCACCCTTTTATAGTAACAGCTACAGGACCTGCCAGAAAAAGGACCAATGAGAAACTGTTCCAAAACACATGTAGTTTCAGGACCTTCCTGGCGGACCAATAGGAGCTGCTGCAGTACCTGAACATGTGACCCCTGATCTCCAATGAGAGATCTTACCCTGGGCATGCTCAGAAGGGGAAACGCAGGACTTCATCCCAAAGACGTCTGCTCCAGCACTGGCTATAATAGAAGATCCAGGAGGGACAGCAGCAAGTCTCTGCACAGTATTGGAATGGGCAAGACGCTGAGACTGATGTCTCTGCTGAGCAGGTTCCTCTGCGGACGGAGATGGATGGGGGACTGGTTTGAGACTCCCCTTGTGCCGCAGCGGGAACTCGAACCCTAACATCAGGGGGCTCCTTTTATGTCCAAGGTTACGAATGAACTGTGCAGGCTCTTTAAGATAAATCAGTTGTGCATGTCAGTGTACCACCCTCAGATTGACTTACTAGTTGAGCGCTTCAACAAAACCCTCAAATCCATGTTGAAGAAGGTAGTCTCCAAGGATGGAAGGGATTGGGACATGTTATTGCCCTACTTGAGGTACCGCAGGCTTTCACTGGATTTTCACTTTTTGAGCTACTGTATGGCAGGCATCCTAGAGTGTCTGATGGATGGAGCCAAAGAGATGTGGGAGCAGGAGCCTTCGCCACATAAGAGTGTCATTGAGCACGTGGCCAATATGCAGGACCGAAATGCAGCAGTCATGCCTATTGTGAAAAGAGCATTTGGTGGATGCTCAGGCAGCGCAGGGCCGTGTATATAACAAAAAGGCCATGGCCCGCTCCATTAAAGCAGGAGATCGGCTGTTGGTTTTGGTGCCTACCACCAAAAGCAAGCTTATGGCCAAGTATCAAGGGCTGTAATGAAGTTCGAGGAAAAGTGGGGGAAGTAAACTACCGAGTTTACCAGCCCGGGAAAAGGAAACCCGAACAGTTGTATCACTTTAATTTGTTGAAAGCATGGAAGGACCGGGAGTGTATGCTTACGGAGGTGACTCCCGACATGTCATCTGGGGACCCTTCGATGTTGGTCTGGAAGGAGGCCGAGGGAGAGAAAGATAGGAGACACCCTCTCAAAACAGCAGCAGTGAGAGGTGTAGAAATTGGTACAGGAGAATACGGATGTATTCTCGGGATTACCCGGTCATACATCTGTCAACCAGCATGACATTGTCACCAAGCCTCACGTAAGGGTACAAATGAAACCGTACCGTGTGCCCAAGGCCCGGAGACAAGTGTGGATCGCCCGCCAGGGCAGTGGGATACTCGGTACTGGGCCGGTGTCTTAAAGGGATGTGTCACAGCAGCAGTTCGGTCCATGGCCCTGGGCGTCCAATAAAAGGGGAATATTTACAGGGAATGATAGAGTTTATAGTAAAGTGTTCGTGACGCCACCTGTGGTTTCTGGTCAGAGGTGACCAGCGCTGCAGTGCAAATCCTCTGAGACTGATGGTGTGATGCAGCAGAGTTGGAATAGCTCTCCACAGGCAGAGCTTGTTGTCTCAGGTCAGAGAGATGTTGTAGAGAGTAATGGTGCTGGGAGATGTGGCAGAGTGGGGTGTGTGCCGCAGGAATAATTTGAGAGGACACAGTCAGATGCAGTTTCCAAGGCTTTACTCACAGTTCAGGTGCATGCAGTACAGGTGCCCGCTTGGTGCCGCGTCCTCCAGGTATGGAGTCCAGCCAACTCCCAGGTAGATGGAGAACACCAGTCCAAAGCTCCCTGTCAGTATATGCCTTCCCTCGCCGTCTCACTGTGCTGATTCCCACTCCTTCTTCCTTCCCAGCACCTCACAAAGCAGTGCCCAGTCTGGTAGCTGTGAATCCTGTCGGACAACGTGACCCAGGAGTTTCCTTGATTCTATATGCTTTCCTTCCCGGAGAAGATGCTTGTGGTTGTGGCTGTGACCACTAAAGTTGTCACAGCTGTCGGCTTGCTAGCTGAGTCTTAACGTTCTCCACTAGGCTAGGGGCCGAGTCCCTTCTGCAACCTGGATTTTCCCAGCTGACGTCCGCCAGGTCTGGAACGAGCCCCACGGGTAGCCTTCTGCTCAGCCGTGTCGGAGTCGGCAAAGGAAAATACTACCTTCATAACACTGGAGGGTCTGTATCACTATGTCGTCCTGCCCTTTGGACTACATGGGGCCCCAGCCACGTTCCAGAGGCTGACGGACATAGTGCTGGAATCCCATCGGAAGTATGCATCAGCGTACAGTACTTGGATGACATCATCATCTTTAGTAGTGACTGGCATACCCACATGTCCCCGGTGCAAGTGGAAGTAGATTCGCTCAGAACCACGGCTTGATGGAAAATCCCAAGAAATGTACGGTAGGGCTCGAGGAAGCCTGATACTTGGGATACATGATCGGCCGTGGGGTTATCAAACCCCAAATAAATAAAATCGAGGCTATTTAGAACTGGCCCCAACCTGTTATCACCAAACAGGTGAGAGCATTTCTAGGCTTCGTGAGGTATTACTGGAGGTTAATACCTAATTTTTCAGGGAGAAGTACACCCCTAACCGATCTCCTCAAGGGAATGAAATCGGTCATGGTTCAGTGGAACCCCCAGGCGGCGGAAGCGTACCAATCCATGAAGGTGGCGCTATGCGGACAGCCTGTCCTCGTTAGCCCCATCTTACAGAAACATTTTAACGTACAGACGGATGCCTCTAACGTAGACCTAGGAGCGTTTTTTTTTCGCAGGAGGTAAACGAAGAGGAACATCCAGTTACCTGCCTAAGGGCTCATACTCACTTGAGCCGAAAACGGATGATATTCAGCCGATAAAAAATCGGATTCAAATCTGACCAATGTTATTCAATAGGTGACATCTCATTTGCGATTTTTTTCTCAGCCGAAATCGGTGTGAGAAAAAAAATCGCAACATGCTGCGATTTGATGCGATTTTGGCATGATAATCGCTAATGCAATAGATGGTGCTATAAAAAAACGCATGCAAATCGCATGTCAATTGCACATAATGGGACCATCCTGAAAACTGACCGATTTTTTTCCAGCAAGTGAGTATGAGCCCTTAGTAGGAAACTCAACCTGGCAGAGAAAAATTACTGTATAGCGTAGTGGAGAAGGAGTGCCTTGCTATTAAGTGGACCTTGGAGTCCCTGCACTATTATTTACTCGGTTGATCGTTTTGCTTGATGACAGATCATTCACCTTTGGTATGGATGAGGAATGCCAAGGAAAGGAATGCTCGGGTCACCAGATGGTTTCTATCCCTGCAGAATTTCAATTAAAGGGGTTGTCTCAAATTCTTATGTGGTTGAAATTGCAAGTACTTGTGAAAACAAGCAATTTTGCAATTTACTTCTTATTAAAAATGGTCTCCTTTCTCAAGATTGCAGGAATTTTTAATTTTACGGGGTACTGCTCGTTGCCTATGTTATCTGCCATCTTGTGATCTTAGAGTATCCAGTTTCCTAGGTAGACGTGTGTGCCACTGGCAGGCTTTAGGCTTTAGAACACACTTGCACTGCTCTGAACCTGGCCAGATTGCTAGATCTGACTAGCCTCAGTGCCTCTGCGCTTCTCCTATGCTGTAGAGGCAAAGTTACATCTGCTTCTTAAAAGTATTACGGTAGTTTTTTTTACTCATATTCTTTTTTTAGATTTCTTCATCTTTTTTATATTCTTTTATTTTTACTTTTATTATGTTATTATATTTTTTATGTTTGCAGAATATTTTGAAACTTTACTTTTCCTTTTCTTTGACTTTGTATGAAGCTTCTCCACTCCCATTTGGAGTGATTTTATGTATGGGACCAACTAAGACAGAGATCATGCAGAGACCAGAGTGATTGCATAAGGCCGGCGTCACACTAGAGAGGAATATGGACAAGTGCTATGCGAGAAAAAATCGCATAGCACTAGAACCAATGTTAATCTATGGGGCAGCTCCCATCAGCTGATTTTTTTTTCTTGCCCGTATTATACGGGTCGAGAAAATCGCAGCATGCGATTGACTAAATCCCCAACAGTGTCACCAGCAAAGCACCCCCACACCATCACACATCCTCCTCCATGCTTCACATTGGGAACCAGGCATGTAGAGTCCATCCGTTCACCCTTTCTGCGTCGCACAAAGACACGGTGGTTGGAACCAAAGATCTCAAATTTGGACTCATCAGACCAAAGCACAGATTTCCACTGGTCTAAAGTCCATTCCTTGTGTTCTTTAGCACAAACAAGTCTCTTCTGCTTGTTGCCTGTCCTTAGCAGTGGTTTCCTAGCAGCTATTTTACCATGAAGGCCTGCTGCACAAAGTCTTCTCTTAACAGTTGTTGTAGAGATGTGTCTGCTGCTAGAACTCTGTGTGGCATTGACCTGGTCTCTAATCTGAGCTGCTGTAAACCTGCGATTTCTGAGGCTGGTGACTCGGATAAACTTATCCTCAGAAGCAGAGGTGACTCTTGGTCTTCCTATCCTGGGGCAGTCCTCATGTGAGCCAGTTTCTTTGTAGCGCTTGATGGTTTTTGCAACTGCACTTGGCGACACTTTTAAAGTTTTCCCAATTTTTCGGACTGACTTACCTTCATTTCTTAAAGTAATGATGGCCACTCGTTTTTCTTAGCTGCTTTTTTCTTGCCATAATACAAATTCTAACAGTCTATTCAGTAGGACTATCAGCTGTGTATCCACCAGACTTCTGCACAACACAACTGATGGTCCCAACCCCATTTATAAGGCCAGAAATCCCACTCTGACAGGGCACACCTGTGAAGTGAAAACCATTTCTGGTGACTACCTCTTGAAGCTCATCAAGAGAATGCCAAGAGTGTGCAAAGCAGTCAGCAAAGCAAAAGGTGGCTACTTTGATAAACCTAGAATATAAGACATAATTTCAGTTGTTACACACTTTTTTGTTAAGTATATAATTCCACATGTGTTAATTCAGAGTTTTGATGCCTTCAGTGTGAATGTACAATTTCATAGTCATGAAAATACAGAAAAATCTTTAAATGAGCAGGTGTATCCAAACTTTTGGTCTGTACTGTATATATATGTATTCTATGTGTATATATGTATTCTTTCTTTTGTGTTTTAAAACCTGTCATTGGGATCCATTATATGTCAGTTTTGCAAGCCGGCGAGAAAATCTCGACATACGGATGCTTACATGCACAAAATACGCAGCCACACCTTGACAACGGATGACATACGGCTCACTGTTCAGGGAACATTTTTGTGTATTACGACTGTAAAATACGGTACATATTTTTATACGTTGTGTCTGACTCCGGCCTAAGGGTAAAAATTAGTTTTTCTTAAATATAAGAAATATAAATGTATCCAACATAACAGACACAAAGCCAAATTGATTTGTGACTTAACAGGGGAACACCTAAAGTAAAATTGCAACAGTCATCATAAAAAGCCAATATATAAGGAATATCTATGTGCTCAAAAGAGTATAATGATGGTTAATAAGTATGTGAAATAACAAGCATATACAATACATACAGTAGACTGATTTAGCCTGGATTGGCAGAAAAAAAATATTCCTTAAACGATAATGTCACATGTGGTGCAAGTAATAGTACCAGCAAAGTAGTAATGGATTTATCTACCAAACCCTCAATGGCGTTTCACAAATGCTTTGTCAAGGGTATAATTTTATATACTACAGCAATTTTTGTGACATTTTGCAAACTGTGTGACTTTTTCCAATAAAAAGTCACAAAGAAGATTAAAGGCAGAAAAAACAGACTTTTTTTTTACATTGATCAAAATTCTTGAACCACATACACCTTTTTTAAGAATTAGGCACAGAAAATGACAATGAATACTGAAAGATAAAAAAGAAAAGTGACTTTAAAGGGTTGGTGCTGTCAACATTTTTTTTTTCCAGCAATTGAAAAAATGTAAAGAATTAATGTTTAAATTTTCTTAAAAAATATCATTTGTTTGTAATTTAGTAAGATATGAAAAATAATTTTAAAAGGTTTGGTATTTCCACTTTTAAACACTAGGGGGAGCAGCTACTGAAATTTGACAAAAACCTAGTGTACAGCTAGCTCACAAACAATGAATTCTGAGCCAAAATGTCAGAATCCGTAAGTAAATAACTGGAAATGTTGGGCAGAATAGGTGGTGACAGATAAAGTATTCGTGCGTCTAGACCCTTTAATTATCATCAGGGCTTATTTCAGAATTAAATCAACATTCATGATGCTCTGTTGATTATTCTTGCAGAAATGCAGTTACCTCGGCTGGGACTTCTATCCGGACATGGCTGCAATACTCTGACTTGTTCTATTTTGGGTAAGACTGATATGTATGATTCCCTACAGACAAAAAAATCATGTGCTGAAAGTCTCGCTCATAAAAATTCAAGCTGTGGGACAGCGTGGGAACATAGCAAGTAGGATTTAATTATTCAATTTGCTGCTAAGCTAATGACTAGAAGTGATTTATATATGAAAGCAAGTGTGAGAATTTGAGATATATCTCTGGAGAGGGTCACGATGCTTGTCCAACCTCTTTCTCCTATCGGATGTGATATGTAGTGCACTGAAACAAACATCAGTTTTCTGTGTTCTGCATTTAGGCATCAAGGGAGGAAACAAATGATTTAAAACATTAAAATAATAACTCTGCCCAAAAATAAATATGTCAATTTAGGTTACCTCTTTTCTTCCCTCAGGCTTATTTCATTGCGATCCAAAGTAATTAAATATCGAGAACAGGCATTTAACGGAATTTTAGAGTATTAATTGATTATACGAGATGAAGAGAACACGGCTTTCCCTTAGAAAAAGTGCCACTCTTGTCCTGAAAGGAAATCTAGTGCATGCTGTGCTTTTTTTCATGTGCAGATTCAGTCAATGTGAAAACAAAACGCTCAATTGTACAGCGCAAGTGAATAATATTGGTCCGAGTGCTGTTAGTTTTTTCACGGATGGCACTCAGACGGAAAATTGTGTGAATCTGGCCGAAATGTTGAATAATTTAGCAATTAGTATAAAAATTAGATGTTTTAATGTAGAGTTGAGATATCAAGGAATGGCACTTTTGGAGTGGCATGTGTTTGACATGTCCATTTTTGCTGTATGTGTGGCATCCGTTTTCAGACGTACCAGAGGTACATACACACGCGCACCCATTATAATCTATAATGCTGCTTACATGTCCGTGTTTTCATATGGACCATGTTTCCATGTGAACCAAACAGAGTCATGTCCATTTTTTTACCTGCAAGAAATTACTGACTTTTAAGTGTTAAAGTTGTGGAAAAATAATAGATCGATACTAGTTAGATAGATAGATAGTTAGACAGCTTGTACAGCTTTCTATTAAGCGAAATAAATAAATGAAAAAAAAGACGTGGGGTTTCTTCTATTTTTTTTAAACCAGCAAAGGTAAAGCAGACAGCTGAGAGCTGATATCAGGCTGCGAAGGTCCCTGGTTACTGAACCCTTCCTAGCCTAAAAATACCAACCCACAGTTGCCCCAGAAGTGTAGCATCACATGAGATGTTCCAATTCAGATGCTTTGCCTTGGCTCTTCCCGATTGTCCTGATGCTTTGGCAATCAGGGTAATGGTTTTTGGAGTTGATGTCAGCTGTGAATTGTCCAAAAACACAGCTGGCATCAAGCCCTGTTCAGGGCCGTATTTAGAGTTTATGCTGCCCTAGGCACTTTTCGTTCTGCCTCCCCCATTGGTGAGTATGACTAATGCAGACACTGTCGTCAGTGACTTAGGCTACTTGCACGTCAGCGATTTTTGCCAGTCGCGGCAGATCCGGCAATTTTTCCGCATCTGCCACTTAACGGATCGCTTATGGCAACACTGCATTCGGCCTCATTCATTCCCTATGCGACTTGCAGACATGTGCGACACTTGCGGTTTTGACGGATCCCGCAAATCCGATACTTGCAGCAACGGAAAAAAAAAATGCTACTAGCAGTGTTTTTTTGTCTCACTGCAAGTGCAGCACATGTTTGCAAGTCCCATAGAGAATGAATGAGGCCGAATCTATGTGTGTGCCCATGTAGCTCTTTCAAAGACAGTGGTTTCCTACCACACTCAAAAGACATACAAATAGGATGTTTAGATTGTGAGCCCCAATGGGGACAGTGTTGATGATGTATGTAAAGTGCTGTGGAGTTAATAGCGCAATATCAATTAATAAATATTATTCTTAATATTAGGTTACAATACCAGGATCTGAGAATTTTCTGTTTCGAGGTCAAGAGCTCTATGATGTGATGTTGCTGCCTGTCTCACTGTCTTCCTCTTTTGACACTGCAGTGTGTTGGACAAGAAAACATTAACTGGTTAACAGCAAGAAGTCTGGTGTCTGTGTACTAACTGAACTAGAAACTCTCCCCATACCATGTCCAGCAGACATTGGAGGATTACTAGATGGATTTTATTATTCTATTACTGCCCAGTCTCTGACTAAGGCCTTATTCATATGTCTGGGTGTACACAGTTCATAGATCACAGTTATAGATCTTCCGGTATATTATTTATTATAGATCTATAAAATATAATGTACAAGGAGACCTATAGTATAAAATGTCCAGAATTATCTGTAATATATGATGTACAATCTATTATATATAATGTCCAGGGTGATCTATAATATATAATGCTCAGGTAGTAGATTTATAATAATGTACAGTCCAGGCAAATCTATACTATGTAATGTCCAGAGGCAGAGATATATTTAGGGTACGTTTCCACGTTCAGGAAACGCTGCGGGTTGGACGCTGAGAACAGCCGCAGAGTCCAATCCGCAGCGTCCAGATGTTACAGAATAGTGGAGGGGATTTTATGAAATCCCATATACACTATGTGTACAAAGATGCAGGTGGCAGACCTGCGTATACGCACATGTGGAGCGTCTTTCTAGACCGCATCATTTCTATTTATCTCGCGGAGACACTCAGTCTACGCAAGATAAATAACACCGTCCTATGTATAGGATGGAGTGATTCCACACGGTTCAAGGAACACATGCGGAATCACCGCACGTACAAAAGCTGGCAAAGCTTTGGACGGAGCTGTGTCCTCTATGCAGTGTTTCCTGAACGTGGAAACATAGCCTTAGGGTATGTGCACACATTGCAGATTTGTCTGCAGAAGTTTCCGTACATAATCCGCATCTCTTGGCAGAAAACGCAGGTGTGTATTTGATGCGTTTTTTACATGCAGGTTTGTATGCCTTTTTGTAAGCTAAATAAAGATGTTATTTAAAAAAAAAAAAGAGTTGTGATGTCATTTCTGTCCAACCGCCTTTTTTACATTAGTCCAGCGTTCATTCTCCCCAGCGCTCATTCCCCACCAGCGCTCATTCCCCCCTCAGCGCTCATTCCCCACCTCAGCGCTCATTCCTCCCCAGCGCTCATTCTCCCCCCTGTGCTCATTACACCCCCTGCGCTCATTCTCCCCCCTGCGCTCATTACTCCCCAGTGCTCATTCCTCCCCCAGCGCTCATTCTCCCCCTGCGCTCATTCTCCCCTCTGTGCTCATTACCCCCTCCGCTCATTCCTCCCGCAGCGCTCATTCTCCCCCTGCGCTCATTCCCCACTGCAACGCTCATTCCTCCCCAGCGCTCATTCTCCCCCCTGCGCTCATTCCCGCCACCTCGGCCCACAGCACTAATTCCTCCCCCCGGCCCACAGCGCTCATTCCTCCCCTCGGCCCACAGCGCTCATTCCTCCACCCCTGCCCACAGCGCTCACCCCCCCAGCCCTCAGCGCTCATCCCCCCAGCCCACAGCGCTCACCCTCCAGCACACAGCGCTCACCCCCTCAGCGCTCACCCCCCAGCACACAGCGCGGCTCACCCCCCAGCCCTCACCCCCAGCACACAGCGCTGCTCACCCCAGCAAACAGTGTGGCTCACTCCCCCAACCCTCACCCCCAGCACACAGCGCGGCTCACCCCCAGCCCTCACCCCCCCAGCACACAGCGCGGCTCACCCCCCCAGCCCTCACCCCCCAGCACACAGTGCGGCTCACCCCCCAGCCCTCACCCCCCCAGCACACAGCACAGCTCACCCCCCAGCCCTCACCCCCCAGCACACAGTGCGGCTCACCCCCCAGCGCGGCTCATCCCCCAGCCCTCAGCCCCCAGCACACAGCGCGGCTCACCCCCCCAGCCCTCACCCCCCAGCACACAGCGTGGCACACCCCCCACCCCCCAGCACACAGCACGGCTCACCCCCCAGCCCTCACTCCCCAGCACCCAGCGCGGCTCACCCCCCCAGCACTCACCCCCCAGCACACAGCGTGGCTCACCCCCCAGCCCTCACCCCCCGCACACAGCGACAGCGCGGCTCACCCCCCCAGCCCTCATCCCCCAGTCCTCACCCCCCCAGCACACAGCACAGCTCACCCCCAGCCCTCACCCCCCAGCACACAGTGCGGCTCACCCCCCAGCGCGGCTCATCCCCCAGCCCTCACCCCCCAGCACACAGCGCGGCTCACCCCCCCAGCCCTCACCCCCCAGCACACAGCGTGGCACACCCCCGACCCCCAGCACACAGCGCGGCTCACCCCCCAGCCCTCACTCCCCCAGCACCCAGCGCGGCTCACCCACCCAGCCCTCACCCCCCAGCACACAGCGCGGCTCACCCCCCAGCCCTCACCCACCCCGCACACAGCGACAGCGGGCTCACCCCCCCAGCCCTCACCCCCCAGCACGGCTCACCCCCCCCAGCACACAGCGCGGCTCACCCCCCAGCCCTCACTCCCCCAGCACCCAGCGCGGCTCACCCACCCAGCCCTCACCCCCAGCACACAGCGCGGCTCACCCCCCAGCCCTACACCCCGCACACAGCGACAGGCGGCTACCCCCCAGCCTCACCCCCCAGCACGGCTCACCCCCCCAGCACACAGCGCGGCTCACCCCCCAGCCCTCCACCCCCAGCACACAGCGCGGTTCACCCCCCAGCCCTCACCCCACACACAGCGCGGCTCACCCCCCAGCCCTCACCCCCCAGCACACAGCGCGGCTCACCCCCCAGCCCTCACCCTCCAGCACACAGCGTGGCTCACCCCCCAGCCCTCACCCCCCAGCACACAGCACGGTTCACCCCCCCAGCCCTCACCCCCCAGCACACAGCGTGGCTCACCCCCAGCCCTCACCCCAGCACACAGCACGGCTCACCCCCAGCCCTCACCCCCCAGCACACAGCGTGGCTCACCCCCAGCCCTCACCCCCAGCACCCAGCGCGGCTCACCCCCAGCCCTCACCCCCCAGCACACAGCGTGTCTCACCCCAAGCCCTCACCCCCCAGCACACAGCGCGGCTCACCCCCCAGCCCTCACCCCCAGCACACAGCGCGGCTCACCCCCCAGCCCTCACCCCCCTAGCACACAGTGCAGCTCACCCCCCCAGCCCTCACCCCCAGCACACAGCGCGGCTCACCCCCAGCCCTCACCCCCACCACAGCGCGGCTCACCCCCCCAGCCTCACCGCACAGCGCGGCTCACCCCCAGCCCTCACCCCCCAGCACGCAGCACTCACCCCCATCATCATAGATATACTCACCTCATCCTGCTGCAGCTCCACCGTCCAGTGCCGAAATCCTGTTCCTGTATGAGCGGGCGGTCACACGTGGGTACCGCTCATTAAGCTCATGAATATGGATGCCACGCCTATGAGAGTGGAGTGGCGTCCATATTCATGAGCGGTGCCAGGAGTGACCGCCCGCTCAGTACAGGAATAAGATATCGGCGCTGGACGGTGGAGCTGCAGCAGGAGGAGGTGAGTATGATGATGGGGGGGTGAGGGAAGCAAGGGGAGGGCCGACCCCGACCAAAAAAAAAAAAGAAAAGAAAAAGAAATTCTTGCTCAGGTGCTGCCCCCCCACAGAGTCCCGCCCTAGGCACGTGCCCACGAGTGCCTTGTGGCAAATACGGCCCTGCTGGTGTTAGTAATGGAGAGGTGTCTAAGGCCGGGATCACACATGCGAGTAAATCGGTCGACACTCGCATGTGAAATCCCAGCTCTGGTGCCGGCACTCGGGAGTGGAGCGAACGGCTGCATGTAGTTCTATGCAGCTGCGCGCTCCACTCCTAAGTGCCGGCGCCAGAGCTGGGATTTCACATGCGAGTGTCGGACGATTTACTCGCATGTGTGATCCCGGCCTTACCCAGTAATAAAAAAAATAACACCCACGAAAAATTAATGAGATAAACATTCCCCCATACTTTCCCTTGTTCACCACTTTTTTAAAAAATAAAAAAAAAAATCCGACACAGGTCTGAAGATGTCTATCGAATCTGACGTAGACCAACAGTTCTGATGAACAATGGCTATGGAGCTTTGTTCTGACTCTGCATAGCCTTTGCCTACAGCCACTTTCACTGGCAAATCTATAGAGCGGTGACATCAGTATAATTACCGCTCTTCAGAAATTCCAGGTTTCATGCTTATAAATAGTGAGGTAAAAACCTCAACAAATACTCAATGTGTGCACGTGGCCTAAGAAGCTGGATTTTGATGCTGATACACTTTAAAGTCCGCCGACAAAATATCCATGCGAGCACACCATTAAAGTTTTGACCTTCAGTGTAGTTCTTTATAGATTTGCCTATGTTCATAGAAGTCAAAAAGGTTAATCTTATGAGGCCATTTACATATGTAAACTCGGATGAGAAATGATTAGAGAAACATTTATTCACACATGTCATTTTTCCTTACCTAATTTCATCATGAATTTTCAGGATCTGATCAGAGCCGCCTGCCCACCGGTGTAATAAAATTAAGCCTTGTGCTATTAATCAGACACCACCTGCCAGCTTCCTCCTCGTCCACTGATCAGACCTTATACCTCCTGCTACCTTAATCATAAGAAGACACAGACATTCATTATGTAATGCACCTCTCCATACGCTAATGGACAAAGATATATATATATATATATATATTTTGCACAATATAATCAGGATCGCTCTTGGTATTTAGGTCAGGTAGGGCTTGATGAAGGTGGCATATCACCAAAGAAATGTATAGCATCTATATACAAAGTTTTTAACCCCTTAGTGACAGAGCCAATTTGGTACTTAACGACCAAGTTAATTTTTTTCAATTCTGACCACTGTCACTTTATGAGGTTACAGCTCTGGAACGCTTCAACGGATTCCACTGATTCTGAGACTGTTTTTTAGTGACATATTGTACTTCATGTAAGTGGTAAACTTTTTTTTCGATATAACTTGCGTTTATTTATGAAAAAAATGGAATTTTTGGCAAAAATATTGAAAATTTTTCAATTTTCAAACTCTTATTTTTTGTACCCTTAAATCAGAGAGTGGTGTCACACGTAATCTATTTATATAATTACCTTGTAATGTTTTCATTTCCTGTTTTGTCCAGATGTCACCGTATCCCAGAATTCAAAGCAGAGGAAGTTCACCAATCGCCATATTGGGACACCCAAGTGATGGGTGTCTCAATATGGAAACTGCTGCTGGTACCAACCTATTGCGCGGTACTACCAGCGGAACACCGTCACACCACACACACACACTCTATACGCCATACGCACCACACACACTCACACACACACACTCACACCCTCACTCTCAGACTCACACTCCATCTCACACTGATACACACTCACGCAGCCTCTAGCGCAGTACCACCAGCAGAACACTGTCGCACTGCGCCTGTGCAAATTCCACGCAGGGCAGTGAATAATTCGGCTGATTCCGGCAGCAGATACGCAACGTGTCTACAGGCAGAGGAAGCCGGTCACATTAAAGGGGTTTTCCCATGAACGAAAGTTCATTTTAAAAATTGTCTGTGTCTGACCGTGTACGGAGCATACCACATCTCCTGGGCAGGGAAGAGGAAGCAAAAAAAATACTGACATTACAGCAGGGGATCACAGAGGATTCATTTTGTGAGGTAAAATATTTCTCTGACTGTTTTTAAACAATATTTTACCTCACAAAATG
Source organism: Oophaga sylvatica (assembly GCA_033576555.1). Lineage (NCBI taxonomy): Eukaryota > Metazoa > Chordata > Amphibia > Anura > Dendrobatidae > Oophaga > Oophaga sylvatica. The sequence goes on from JARQOD010000003.1 coordinate 124,758,724, forward strand.
TATCCTCTGCGATCTCCTGCTGTAATGTCAGTATTGTCTTTTGCTTCCTCCCTGCCCAGGAGCCGTGGTATGTTCTGTTCACAGTCAGACACAGGGGTGAGAGAGACAGAGCACAGGGGGGAGACAGCTCAATGGGACAGCACATGGAGGCCTGCTAGCAGCATGCCAGGAAGTAGAGGAGAGAGAAGCAGCAGCAGGACGCTGAGGGACAGACAGAGAGCGATGATCTGACAGGGACTTTGCAGAGGTACAGAGGCAGCCTCGGGAGCAGGAGTGGGTGAGGGGCCAGAACTTGGGGCAGCGCCAGAACCGGGACCGGGTGTAACAGTATCCCCCTCTTTATGCCCCCTGTTTTTCAAGCCTGCGTGAATTTTTTTTAAGAAGGAGAGGGGCCTGGATGTTCTCTTTAGGCTCCCAAGAACTCTCCTCAGGACCAAAGCCCTTCCAGTCCACCAGGTAATACATCCTACCTCTTACTTTCTTAGTGGTCAAGATATGCTTTACCTCAAAAACATCATTCTCAGAGACAGGATCTGGAGTGGTACCCGGGTCCTTAAAGAAGGGGCTCAAAACTACTGGTTTGAGGAGGGAAACATGAAAAGAGTTAGGCACACGTAAGGAAGTAGGCAGTTTCAGTTTGTAAGAGACTGGGTTAATTTGTCTCAAGACTTCAAAGGAGCCAATGAAACGGGGACCCAATTTGTACAGAGGCAACTTCAGACGGCACTTGGAGGAGAGCCATACCTTGTCTCTGGGGCGAAAGGTGAGAGCATCCAGGCGTTTTTTGTCCACATGCCTTTTCATACGTTGAGAGGCTCTCTCCAAAGCAGTGTTGGTATCTTTCCAAATTTTCGAGAAATATTTGGCAAATGTATCGGCTGCCCGAACACCAGACAGTCCAGAAATAGGAAGAGGAATTCCGGGTTGGAGTCCAAAAACAATCTGAAAGGGAGATTTTCCAGAAGATTCACTTGCTTGGTTGTTGTAGGAGAATTCCGCCCAGGGCAGTAATTCTACCCAGTTGTTGTGGTGTGCGCTGATGAAGTGACACAGGAATCCGGCCAGGATTTGATTGATCCTCTCTACTTGCCCATTGGACTGGGAATGGTATGCCAAAGAAAAATCTAAAGATCTATTTTTACCAGTTTACAGACTGCTCTCCAGAACTTTGAGGTGAACTGGACGCCCCTGTCGAACACGATGTGGAGAGGAAATCCATGGTGACGGAAGATGTGCTGAAAGAAGTGATCGGCAAGTTCTGGAGCAGACGGGAGACCGGGTAGCGGAACGAAGTGAGCCATTTTAGAGAAGCGGTCCACCACAACCCATACCACTGAACAGCCGGAAGAAATGGGAAGATCCGTGATGAAATCCATCGCGATGTGCTGCCAGGGAGCGGACGGAATCGGAAGAGGCAGAAGCCTACCGGCTGGTAGATGTTTATCAGTCTTGTTACGGGCACATGAAGGACAGGCTGCGATGTGCTCCTGGATATTCTTACCCATGGTAGGCCACCAGTAGTAACGGGTGACGAGTTGCTGAGTCTTTTTCTGACCGGCGTGGCCAGCCAACTTGGAAGAATGACCCCACCGCAGGACACGATTACGTTCCGAGGCAGTCACGAGAGTTTTCCCTGGGGGAAGCCAGGCAAGAACAATGGAGGCAACTGAGACTAACCTTGAAGATTCAATAATGTGCTGAGGTTCTTCCTCCAGCTCAGGAGGCAAAAAGGCTCTGGAAAGTGCGTGTGCCTTGACGTTTTTGTTAGCTGGACGGAAATGAAGGACAAAATTAAAACGAACAAAAAGCAAGGCCCACCGGGCCTGAAGGGGATTCAGTCTTTGAGCAGATTGGAGATAGGCAAGTTTTTATGATCGGTGAATATGACTACCTGGTGAAGAGCTCCCTCAAGAAAATGTCTCCATTCTTGTAGAGCTAATTTGATAGCCAACAGTTCCCTATCTCCAATGGAATAGTTCCTTTCTGTGGGAGAAAAAACCTTGGAAAAAAAAACACAAGAGATTATCCGACCGGTAGACGATTTCTGGGTGAGAACTGCTCCTGCACCTATGGAGGAAGTGTCTACCTCAAGAAAAAATTGATCATTAGAATTTGGATGATGGAGAACGGGTGCGGAAGCGAAGGCTTTTTTGAGAGAAACAAAGGCCTCTTCTGCCTTGGAGGACCATTCCTTGTAGTTTACACCTTTCCAGGTTAAAGCTGTGATGGGCGCTACTCGGGTGGAAAAGTGTGGGATGAATTGCCGGTAGTAGTTGGCAAACCCAGGAACCGTTGTATGGCTTTTAGCCCAGACGGACGAGGCCACTTGAGGACGGCAGACAACTTCTCCGGGTCTATCTTTAATCCTGTGGAAGATACAGTGAACCCGAGGAAAGGCAAAGAGGATTGCTCAAAGAGGCATTTCTCATAGTTGGCATAAAGCCTGTTCTCTCTCAGTCTTTGTAAGACCAGGCTTACTTGCCTCCGGTGCGAGGCCAAGTCTGCAGAGAATATCAGAATGTCGTCCAGGTAGACGACACAAGTATAGAGCAGATCCCTGAAAATGTCATTAACAAATTCCTGAAAGACTGCGGGTGCATTGCTTAGGCCAAACGGCATTACCAGGTATTTGTAGTGACCATCACAGGTGTTGAAGGCTGTTTTCCATTCGTCTCCTTCTCGGATTCGGATCAGGTTGTAGGCCCCTCTGAGATCCAATTTGGTGAAGATCTTGGCCCCTCAGAGATGATCAAACAGCTCTGAAATAAGAGGTAATGGTTACCTGTTTTTTTACCGTGATCTAGTTTAGGCCCCGGTAGTCAATACAGGGCCACAGGGATCCATCCCTCTTCTTCACAAAGAAGAATCCTGCTCCTGCGGGCGAAGATGACTTTTGGATAAATCCTCTTGCCAGGTTCTCTTGATGTAGTCCGACATGGCCTGAGTCTCTGCTTGAGAAAGAGGATAAACTCTCCTGCGAGGAGGAGATATTCCGGGGAGAAGATCTATCGGACAGTCATACGACCTGTGTGGAGGTAGTCTCTCAGCCTCTTTTTTCCCAAAGACATCAGAGAAGGACCAGTAAGAGGAAGGCAACCCTGGCAGGGTAACTGGTTGAATTGGAGGCGAAACAGGTTGAATCTGGGTTAGGCATCGATTCATGCAGCTATCTCCCCAACGCAGAACCTCTCCAGTTCTCCAATTTAAGACCGGTTCATGCATCTGCAGCCATGGTAAACCTAAAAGCAAGGGATGAGACAAACAGGGATACACATAAAAATGGATTCTTTCAGCATGCGTTACACCTACCTGGAGTTCCACAAGCTCGGTCTGAAACTAGATGGGCTCGGTCAGTGGTTTGCCATCTACGGCGGTCACCCGTAACGGATCAGGAAGACACTGGACTGGTAAGCAGTAACGATCCACAACCGCCTGCTGGATGAAGTTCCCTGCAGATCCAGAATCCAGTAAACAAAGTTCAGAGAATTTTATTGCTCCGAGGGACACGGAGACTGAAATTCGCAATGATGGAGAGGGACGTTCTCTACCTAGGGTGGCCTCTCCAACCGAACCTAGGCACTGAAGTTTTCCGACCTCTTAGGACAGGTACGAATCAGGTGCTCAAGACTACCACAGTAGAGACAACTTCCTTCTTTGCCTCCTGGCGGCAGCTGGCCAAACTTACACGGCTCCATGGCTTCAGGAGAGGAAGACAAGGTAGCCGACTTAGAAGAAGTAGAGCCTAGGTGGTAAGACCTCTTGTCTTGTTTGATCTCCTTGGAACGTTCCTGAAAACGCAGATCTATTCGGGTAGCGAGGGATATCAGATCATCCAAGGTAGTAGGCCTGTCCCGTCCCGCCAGCTCATCCTTGATTCTTCCCGACAATCCCTCCCAGAGGTAGCCAGCAAGGACTCGTTGTTCCAGGATAATTCGGACGAGAGAGTGCGGAACCGAACAGCATACTGAGCCACCATGAGCGTTTCTTGACGGAGGCGGAGCAGGGCGGAAGCTGTCGACGTAACACGACCAGGTTATCGAAGGTCCTGCGAAATGTTTCTAGAAAAAACTGGAGATCATTAACCAGGGGGTCCCCTCTCTCCCATAGAGGGTTCAGTCAGGCGAGGGCCTCTCCAGCAAGGTGTGACATTAGAAAGCCCACCTTGGCTCTGTCGGAAGCAAACATATGCCCCAGGATTTCAAAGTGCAGCGTGCACTGATTGATCAAACCCTGACACTGAGTGGGATCGCCATGGAAGTGGGTAAGGGCTGCCAAGCGAGGACCTCTACTTGCCGTGCAGGCGGGTACCTGGATGTTGGTTGACGAGTCGGTTGCAGTTGAGGACAGCAAGGAATCCATGTGAGTAGACAAGCTGCGAAGATAAGTCGTGATCTTATCCTGTTGATCCCTTAGACTGGTCACCTCTTGGCAAAGCTCCACAGTCGGAGGTCTCTGGGATCCAGCGGGTTCCATGGCTGGAGCAATCTGTAACAAATGGAAGCGGAGGCACAGGTGATGAAGTTCACATTCGTTTTTTTATTTTTTTGAGTGGAATCTTGAGACCTTGGTCCGGGGGGCTCCGAAGGGGGAGTAACTAGTGAGGCCCAGGTATCCGTAGTAAGGTCCCTCGAACAGAGCCAGAATGGAATACCTGGGGACACAGGTGCTACCTCCAGTTAGACCCCGGACACGAGACAGATTTCCCAGTGGGACAAACGGGTAAACAGTTATTACAGATATAGTGGAGCTGACCGGCGGACACCAGGTATATGAGGTGACGCTGGCTCTGGCGTGGACAGTCAGGTTCCGGGTAGATGGTAGAAAGCTGGCTCCAGAAACTTTAGTTGTGTCCACGGGTTTGGACGGTGAGTGGCGGAACGGGATGGCACTTGAGTGTATAGGTACAGATGTCATCTAGGATAGTCGAACAACAGGTCACTGATATTCTGCGGAAACAAACAGTATAAGCAGATTGCCAAATTGAGTGCTATAACAGCGCAGAGCAAGGACGGAACCGGGTATAGCAAGAGTAGATACTCGTTGCTCCGGCACTCCCTTACGGCGGAGTGGCCAGAAATAGTAATCAGTGTGCTGCCATTGGTTAATAGATATTTTCAAAAAATGTGCGCTGCCCCTTTAAGAGACCAGAGGTAGGCGCGCTCGTGTCCTAAGCATTCTCCCTGGAAGCCTGCTGGCAGCATGCCAGGAAGTAGAGGAGAGAGAAGCAGCAGCAGGTCGCTGAGGGACAAGACAGAGAGCGATGATCCTGACAGGGACTTTGCAGAGGTACAGAGGCAGCCTCGGGAACAGGAGCGGGTGAGGGGCCAGAACTTGGGGCAGCGCCAGAACTGGGACCGGGTGTAACACCCCCTCAATCAGCAGATTGGAGGAGTACTGCACCCTTTAAATGTTTTTACATTCACAACAGGGGCGGAACTATAGTGGAAGCAGGGGAAGCAGCTGCCACAGGGCCTGGGCTAGAAGGGGGCCCGTCCCTGCTGCAGCTGCCCTGTGATTTAGGAGCAAAAAGGGGGGCCCGAGCACGCTGGCAAATGGATCCGCGCTCGGGCCCCCTCCCAACATTTTGTTCAGGCTTCTGACTCTGAACGCTGATGCATAACAACACTGTGTTGTTTTAAAGAGACACTACAGTGTTGTAAATGCAGACAGCGAACAGAAATGAGCACTGTAGCTTTAAGCTGCGGCCCAGTGCATTATGGTCCGTCTGTCACAGCGTGTGTGCATGTGGGGGCGGACAGCAGACGGCCAGGCAGACCACATGAAGCAGCAGACTGACTGGACAAGCAGGTGGAAGCCCGGGCGAGCAGGGTGAGTACCGTGAGTCTCTCAACAGTGAGAAGAGGCTTGGCTGCTCAATGGTGACTGGGAGGGCAGGTGCAGGCAGGATCTAACAGGGCCCACATTCAACAGGGCCCAGGCCCCAGGCTGCAGTGCAGGGGGCCCACATTCAACAGGGCCCAGGCAGCAGGGGGCCCACATTCAACACAGGGCCCAGGTAGCAAGGGGCCCGCATTCCAACAGGGCCTCGGGCTCCTGGGCCCTGTTTGACGCAAGCCTCAAGTCACCCTAACCTCCCCCTGGGCCCTGTTGGGCACGGGACCTCAGTCACCAGTAGCCTCCCCCTGGCCCAGTAACAGCCTCATGGTTGCTACAAGTGACGAGTGACACCCTGATCTCTGCTACATGTGACAAGTAACAACCTCAGCTCTGCTACATGTAACAAGTAACAACCTCAGCTCTGCTACATGTGACAAGTAGCAACCTCGCTCTGCTACATGTGACAAGTAGCAACCTCAGCTCTGCTACATGTGACAAGTAGCAACCTCGGCTCTGCTACATGTGACAAGTAGCAACCTCAGCTCTGCTACATGTGACAAGTAACAACCTCAACTCTGCTACTTGTGACAAGTAGCAACCTCAGCTCTGCTATTTGTGACAAGTAACAACCTCAGCTCTGCTCATGTGACAAGTAACAATAGCTCTGCTCATGTGACAATAGCACCTCAGCTCTGCTACATGTGACAGAAACCTCAGCTCTGCTACATGTGACAAGTAACCTCAGCTCTGCTACATGTGACAAGTAACACCCTCAGCTCTGCTACATGTGACAAGTAACTCAGCTCTGCTTGTACAGTAACAACTCAACTCTGCTACTTGTGACAAGTAGCAACCTCAGTCTGCTATTGTGACAAGTAACACCTCAGCTCTGCTCATGTGACAAGTAACAACCTCACTCTATCAGTGACAAGTACAACCTCACTCGCTACATGTGACAAGTAACCTCAGCTCTGCTCATGTGACAGTAACCTCAGCTCTGCTACATGTGACAAGTAACAACCTCAGCTCTGCTACATTGTGACAAGTACAACTCACTCTGCTACATTGCAAGTAGCAACTCGTCTGCTAATGTGACAAGTAACAACCTCAGCTCTGCTACATGTGACAAGTACAACCTCAGCTGCTCAGTGACAAGTACAACTCAGCTTGCTCATGACAAGTAGCAACCTCAGCTCTGCTACATGTGACAAGTAACCTCAGCTCTGCTACATGTGACAAGTAACCTCAGCTCTGCTACATGTGACAAGTAACAACCTCAGCTCTGCTACATTTGACAAGTAACAACGTCAGCTCTGCTACATGTGACAAGTAGCAACCTCGGCTCTGCTAGATGTGACAAGTAACAACCTCAGCTCTGCTACATGTGACAAGTAGCAACCTCAGCTCTGCTCATGTGACAAGTAACAACCTCAGCTCTGCTCATGTGACAAGTAACAACTTCAGCTCTGCTACATGTGACAAGTAGCAACCTCAGCTCTGCTACATGCGAGGATGACAGCCTCATCTCTGCTACATGCGCGGAGTGACAGCCTCAGCTTTGCTATACAAGTAGCAGAGCTGAGGCTGTCACTCCTCATATGTTGCAGAGATGAGGCTGTCACTCCTTACATGTAGCAGAGCTGAGGCTGTCACTCCTCGAATGTAGCAGAGCTGAGGCTGTCCCTACTCACATGTAGCAGAGCTGAGGCTGTTCCTCCTCACATGTAGCAGAGCTGAGGCTGTCACTCCTCACATGTAGCAGAACTGATTCTGTCACTCCTCACATGTAGCAGAGCTGAGGCTGTCACTCCTCACATGTAGCAGAGCTGAGGCTGTCACTCCTCACATGTGTAATTGGTGAGGGCGTGGTGCAGAAGTACGGTATACAGAACAATCTTAGATTATTCTGTATACCGGACTGTTGTTCTACTGAATAAATCATCTGTTTTGAAAGCAATTTGCAGGCTGGATTACAAGTTTCTTCACATATTTACTCTGGAGAAAGCCTACCTTCGTCACTACCTCAGTTGCTTCCTGGGAGTTGGTTCCTTTCTGTTATTTCACTATCATTACTCCAAAAACCTCTAATTTTGGATAATAAAGGTATCTTTCTTAACACAACTTGGGTAGACCGGGATTGGCAACGCACGCGAGGGGGGGGCCCCATTGTGAAGTTTGCTGTGGGGCCCTGCCGTTCCTAGTTACGCCCCTGATTCACAATAAATACTAAGGAGGAAAGAAAAGCGCAATAGGGTATTATCTGGTTAAAATGTGCTAAAACAGATACAAGTTATGCTAACCTGATTATGTTGTGACCACACAACATTTGAGAAAGCATGTAATACCATCTGCAGCAGGTCCACAGGTCCAAAGACTAAATCAAAGTATGAGGAAAGCAAAGTAATTGAAAATCTGCACTACTGGTTGATAATAGTAAGACCAGATCCACACTGGAGTAATAAGCAGTTTTTTATTTAGTCTATGCGTTTCGCGGTACCATACTTCTTGCTCAGTAAAAAAAAAAACACATGACAAGTAACAGGACGCAGCAAAAATATAAATGAGGAATTTACAAAAAATGTGGCGCCGAAAGGACACATGATATTACAAAGTTCATATAGGGCAATTTATCATTGTGAATAATTCAAGAAGAAATGCTAATAAAAGGTCTAAAAATTTCATTGCATATTGATTATGAGGTACAATAAAATTGAAGAACTTAAAATATTTAATAAAATGCACATTTACATGTTGTGATTTGATTAATATAAAAATATAACATTATTATTACCATTATTTCTTTGTAAATTATTTACAATGCTAATGTAAACATATCATGTGTCCTTCTTTGGGCGCCACATTTTTTTGTAAATTCATCAGTATATGTAAGGCTGTGTCCTGTTACTTGTCATATGGTTTTATATCCTGGTGAAGAAGTATGGCACTTCGAAACGAGTAGACGAAATAAAAAAATGCTTATTACTCCAGTGTGGACCTGGTCTTGCTATTATACACCACCAGCGCGGATTTTCCATTATTTTCCTTTCCACATACTTTGATTTTTTTCCATTCACAATGACAGTTGTACACATGTGACCGTTCCTGGTTCTGCTGCTCAGGCCCATTCAGATGAATAGTGGGGGTCTCAAGGGTCAAGCCACATCAATGTATTTTTCTGGAAAATTCCATTAATGAATTTTGCCATGAATATGTATTTTTTAACATTTGCAATTCTGCTGTACTCTTGAGTCTGCTGTTCTCTTGTATCTGCTGCTTATTTATTCATGGGCTTCTCCATTCTCAAGATACAGACTTTTCTTCCCTGCATGCAAATATAATCTTTTTACCAACTGGGTGTGGTCCCCAAAAAGAAATCCAGAGAGGAAAATTGATGACCACGCCCAGTTAGCAAAAAAAGGAACAGAATAAAATACAGAGAAAAATGTCTGTGTCTCAGGAATAGAGGCTGTGAGGCAGTGACCCCTGTTACAGCTGGGGGCACTGTATGTTCTCATCAGGATACGCACGGAGGCGTATTGAGGCCATGGGAGTGCATGGCAGTCGCAGGAGTAACTGTGATGGTGAGACAGTGACTGGCGTCATTGTGAATGGCCAGTATGTGTCGCAGAGATGGAGGATGTCCTCTGCACTGTAAGCCCGAAATGTTGTTCTGGGACCTGTAGTCCTACAAGTGTTTGTTTAGTTAAGGGGGCTTACAGGGTTAGTTGGAGAACTGGGCGGGACTGGCTAACCACACACACATCCCACCTATGGGGGTGGCTACGGTGATATAATGTGACTGAGATCTGGTCACGTGGTCTGTGGTGTAAGGTCCTGGACGGCCTGTGTGTTGGAAGCTCCTGACTTCCTTAAGAGCACATGTTGAGGTCGTGGACCGAATGGTCGCTGTGTTGGAAGGTCCTATGCATGGACTGAATTCCTGGAAAACACAGGGTGAGACCATGCACTGGCAGAGTCTGTGACGGCACTGCGTTGGAGAAGCTACCGTCCTTCTGAGGGTCTGGAACTGTCAGGTTGGCCTGGTGAGCAATGCATTGTCTGGGACTGTGATCCCAGTTAGGCAGCTTCCCTGGGAACCGGGACTGACAGGAGGTCAGTGTATGAAGCGGAGCTCCTGGAACCTCGAACAAAAGGGTTACTATGTACTGTGCCGTCACCCACGGTAACTGGATGAAGTGAGGTTCAACGTGATTAGAGACTGCGATCTAATGTCGTGTAATGCTATGTGAGTAGAGACATTGATACAGCGCACGGACACCCCAGGGAACTAGTCAGAGGAGGACTGGCAGGTTTAGTGTCTGTCAAATAAAGAAAGCCGTGTACTATGAACTATATGTTACGTGTGTGTTGTATAAACAGTGGTTTATGAGTGGATAATAAACCACATGGAATGTTTAATGGAGAAAATTGTTCCTGTGTGACTGAATCCCGTTGCCAAGCGAGTGTCCCTCAACACGTTCAGTAAGCACTATCTTACATATGGTGCTAGACTGTGGCAACGTCCACGAACTTGGAGCAGCTTGCAGTGGATCAGCGGGTCCACGAAGATTTCAAGCGTCTGGCGGTAACTCAGCGGGGTTACAAATTGGCTGGAGCCGTCCGGAGGTTCACAGAGCTGCTTGGAGGTCTGCAGAGCCGTTTGGTGGTCTGCAGAGCCGCTTGGAGGTCCGCAGAGCCGTGTGGAGATCCGCAGAGCCATTTAGAGGTCCGCAAAGCCACCTGGAGCCGTGCAGAGCTTGGCAGAGCAATACAGAGCAGTGCAGAGCATTGCGGAGCTGTGCAGAGCCTTGTGGAGAGGTGCTGCAGTTTCAGCGGTCGCAGCAAGAGGTTCTGCAGCATCAGGTGCAGCAGTTGCAGCAGCTTGTGATCGGCAGCCGGAGGTGCCTGTGGGTTGTGGCTGCAGCAGGAGCTGTGGCAGCACCAGCAGGAGCTGGTGGGGTGTTGTAAGAGAACAGTGTGGACCAGGTCGTACAAACTCGTAAAGGGCCAGTGCAAGCCCAGAGAGACATAAGTGTACTGTGCGAACTGGGGCCTGAGAAGGCCAAGGGAGAGTCCACGGGCTATACCCCAGAGAGGGGTGGTGTCCCTAAAAGTGGTGGTGTCCCAAAAAAGGGGCAATGACCCAAACAGGGATGTTTGCCCAAAAAGGAGTGGAGTCCCAAAAGGGGGCGGTGACGCTAAAGGGGTGGATTCTCAAAAGGGGACGGTAACCCAAATAGGGGTGGTGGCCAAAAAATGGTTGGCGGCGAATGCGCCATTGGACTGTGGCCGGGAGCAGCGAGGGTCATGCTTTGCAGGTCCATACTATACTGTGGGTTGCTCAGCCAATGAACTGTCACAACAGTGCCCCTTCTGGCTGGATGGAGAATGTGTGATGGGACTGATAGACCCGGGGAGTGGAGTGTCATTGCTGAGGACCCCTCTGGAACGCTGTGTCGCCTGGGACGAGGACAAGAGTGAATGACATAGGTGGGGACGTTAAAAGACTCTTGACAGCCTTCCTATACATTGACGCAGCTGAGGTTTCCACGTACCATGAAGTGGGTATAGTCACGGACTTGCTGTATCCTATGGTAATAGGCCGGGACTTGGAAGCACTGTGGAACTGGTGGAGAATACACCCCCTAGAGCTGACAATTCTAAGTTAGGCATGACCAAGGAAAATGGTGGACGGGCCCAACATAGTGACATGACGCTGGCAGCCATACCAGAAACTATGACCGTTAGAAGTGGGGACTGCTGGTTCCCGGGTGGTGGTGACTACCATTCAAATGGTGACGCAGGGGGAGAAGAGTGCAGTATGACTAACTCGGGAGCAAGTGACAAGTCTTCCTTCCTTCGCCAGAGTCGTAAAGGGCGCAAAGAGGTTGAGCAAATTGCACTCTTTGAGGATACCAGTAAAAAAAAGCAGTTACTTGTGCTTTTATTCAAGGTGTGAGTACTCTTCCAGACACTGAAGAAGTTGGGAAGGAAGGTGACGTGTCATTTCCAGTAGCAACCGCTAGGGCTGAGTACAATGTTGTGCTATCAGAAGCACTGACATAGTGGAATGACAGCGCTCCACAAGGTGAAGTCAGGATGACGGAGCCAGGCAAGAAGATGGCAAGAAGATGGTGTGGCTGACCTCTTCAGTTGTTGGAACGGTCAATTGATGGCGCTGTAGGAGAAGAAAGCCTGGAGAGCGTTGGTGGAGTGAGAATCCACGGAGGTCATGAGGAACTGGCCTGTAATAGGTCCACGTCTGCGGTGTCAGAAATGGGTGAAATAGCTGAGGATGATGAATGCTCCAGAGGACCAGATGCTGACGAGCTAGAGCGTGTGGAGGTTTCTGAAGTTCTGGAGAGTCAAGAGGTGACTGTGGTACCCGATGACTCATCAGAGGACGCAGTACACGTGTCTCAGCTGGAAATGACCTGCTGGAACAAAGCGCAGGAATTCTAGGATCTCACCAATGAGTTGTCTCATGAGGAGGGAAAAGTGACAGATTTACAGGCCGAATTAAAGCGTCTGAAAGAACAGAAATCTGAGGAAAACATGGTTTTGGAGTCTAGGACCAAGAACAGTGATTCTTTAGAGATGCTCAAAAGGACAAAAAAAGAGCATGTCGAAGAAGAAAAGGCCCTGAGACAAGCGGCTGACCACAGAGTGGATGAGCTGGAGAAGGAAGTCTCTGAGCTCAGAGGTCACCTGTTAACGTATCAAACCAAGAACAAGGCCATATTGGAAGATATGGAGGTGCTCAGAGAAGCATTAGGAGGTATTCTGCAAGTCGCCCATGTAAAGCGCCATGGAATAAATGGTGCTATAAAAATGAATAATAATAATAATAATAGAAGAAGTTGGTGGTCGCAGACTTACAGCGGCAGTGCCAGAGTGGTAACGAGGCGGAGCTGCCCATCTTGGCGAAGGGTCTTGCAGAAGATAAATCTCAGGGAGAGTTTACGCTAAGAGCTGAACAAGACAATCACCTGGTCGTGGCAGATAACTTGATGGGAATGTCCAAGACAAAGAAGGAGCTGTCCGTCCATGAAGAGAGTGAGACCTCGCTCTTCAAGTGCGTGATAAAGGTACCCGAAGACGTACGAGAGGCATTTGCCAGGGAGGCTGTGCATGAGGCCTTTAGAAAGGCAGTGGAAACATGTAGTGTGAACTGGGCACCAGAGACGAAACAGTTGGTGATACTGTCGACTAGGGAAGTCACAGTGAAGCGGGTGGCTATCCTGAGGGATATGAATCTACAATGCCTCCGCACGAAACAGATGATCCTGTTGAGGAATAAGGAAGCCGCTCGATGTTTGGAGCATGCCAGGAAAGCTCAAAGTTGGCTGGGCTTTGTGAAAGACATCGTTCAAGTACCCAGAAATCTGGTGAGGAAGGTCATTGGAACACTTGAAAAAGTGATGCAGGATATCGTGAATTAGTCTGGGGTGGTGAGAGTGAGGGTTCCGGCTGATGACGACGCCCAGGTAGTGGGTGAAGATGGGATAGTTCCATTCTTCATTGTCAGTTCAGTGGAAAGCCTTAAAAATATCCGAATGCTCCTTGAATATCGGGTGACGTACAGTACAGATCAAAAGTTTGGACACACCTCTCATTTAAAGATTTTTCTGTATTTTCATGACTATGAAAATTGTACATTTACACTGAAGGCATCAAAACTATGAATTAACACATGTGGAATTATATACTTAAAAAAGTGTGTAACAACTGAAATTATGTCTTATATTCTAGGTTCTTCAAAGCAGCCACCTTTTGCTTTGATGAGTGCTTTGCACACTCTTGGCATTCTCTTGATGAGCTTCAAGAGGTAGTCCCCGGAAATGGTCTTCCAACAACCTTGAAGGAGTTCCCAGAGATACTTAGCACTTGTTGGCCCTTTTGCCTTCACTCTGCGGTCAAGCTCACCCCAAACCATCTCGATTGGGTTCAGGTCTGGTGACTGTGGAGGCCAGGTCCTCTGGCATAGCACCCCATCACTCTCCTTCTTGGTCAAATAGCCCTTACACAGCTTGGAGGTGTGTTTGGGGTCATTGTCCTGTTGAAAAATAAATGATGGTCCAACTAAACGCAAACCGGATGGAATAGCATGCCGCTGCAAGATGCTGTGGTAGCCATGCTGGTTCAGAATGCCTTCAATTTTGAATAAATCCCCAACAGTGTCACCAGCAAAGCACCCCCACACCATCACACCTCCTCCTCCATGCTTCATGGTGAGAAGCAGGCATGTAGAGTCTATCCGTTCACCTTTTCTGCGTCGCACAAAGACACGGTGGTTGGAACGAAAGATCTCAAATTTGAACTCATCAGACCAAAGCACAGATTTCCACTGGTCTAATGTCCATTCCTTGTGTTCTTTAGCCCAAACAAGTCTCTTCTGCTTGTATAAGAACGCTAACCAGTCTCTTCTGCTTGTTGCCTGTCCTTAGCAGTGGTTTCCTAGCAGCTGTTTTACCATGAAGGCCTGCTGCACAAAGTCTCCTCTTAACAGTTGTAGAGATGTGTCTGCTGCTAGAACTCTGTGTGGCATTGACCTGGTCTCTAATCTGAACTGCTGTAAATCTGCGATTTCTGAGGCTGGTGACTCGGATAAACTTATCCTCAGAAGCAAAGGTGACTCTTGGTCTTCCTTTCATGGGGCGGTCCTCATGTGAGCCAGTTTCTTTGTAGCGCTTGATGGTTTTTGCAACTGCACTTGGAGACACTTTCAAAGTTTTCCCAATTTTTCGGACTGACTGCCCTTCATTTCTTAAAGTAATGATGGCCACTCGTTTTTCTTTACATAGCTGCTTTTTTCTTGCCAT
>JARQOD010000003.1:124773483-124838776 GCA_033576555.1 Oophaga sylvatica
TTACAATCCCCTCCTATAATTATATTTTTGTTGTTATCGGTGAGAATCATATTTTGAAGAGACATAAAGAATTTTTTTTGGTTTGTGTTTAGGACATATATATTGTACAAACTAATGCTGTCATTATGCACCTGTAAATTCAAATAGATTACTCTTCCCTCTTGGTCTGTTTCTATCTATGTCACTTTATTTGCCAACATTTTATTTACGAGTATTAAAACCCCTGCTTTCCTATCTAAAGAACTAGAGCCATATACTTCTCCCACCCATAATTTCTTCATCCTGAAGAAATCTTCTTTGACCGAGTGTGTCTCCTGCAACATAGCTATATGTGCTTTCAACCTTTTTAGATGGCGTAGTATCATCATCCTTTTATTTGGTGAGCGTAGTCCTTTTACATTCCAAGTAATTAGCTTAACCATTATTTATTACATAGTGATGTCTTCTGTGAGGACTGGTCATTCTCCAACCTTTTGGGTGTGGTATGCCAATTAATGGTGGCTCGATAGTTGATGGACTTTTTTGTATAATGCATGAATAATTATGGACATTTTTCTTGTTCCCCCCACTCCTCCTTTCTTTCTCTTTACCTTCCCCCCGTTATAATCTCCTTAGTTACTTCTCTTTTTTCTGCCATCGTCCAAACCTTTTACTCTCCTGACAGCCCATTCTTTCAAGTCTTATATTAACATCCAATGCTAAATGAGTATCTTGAGCCCTGAACCTATTGTTAACAATGAACTTTAAAAAGCATCCTAAACCATCTTATACTTCATTGAAGTATGTTTAAATACATTAAATCCTAATCTATCTATAATGGTAGCCTCTCCCTCCACCCTTCTGATTACTAAGTCATAAGTGACCTATAATGTATTCCCACCCCTTTTCTTTCCCCTCCTCAAAGTATAGTCTGAACACTTGTAGGATAATATCTCCTGTGAAGAAAATTATCGAATAACCAAACAGAATAATCAGTGTTAACCTTAATCACAAAACTGGTGTATAGGTCTCATCCGTCTTACCACTCGCCCGGATTTCGCACACAATTTATTTCTATATAAACCCTTCAATACCAATAGTCCAGATGTCGCATCTACGCCACCCTCCTGGCATCTTGGATTATTCTCCAGTCAGTCCCTGTGCGTCTTTATAGTAGTGAAGGAGGAGGGACCACCATAAAGAAAAAGAGGCAAGAAAGAGAGAAAAAAAAGGGGGGGTAATGGGGGTCTTCCCCCTTCTTCATTCTTTTCATGATGCTGCATGATGGACTGAACTGTCAAAAATCCGTCGTTGGAGACAACAGGCTGTGACTTGCTGTATCCCGTTTATGATGGGTTCACTTCGCCTCTAGTCTTGTAAATCCTTTTTTAGCCGACCTCGTCATTGGAGTTCTCTGCTCCTTAGCTCCTGCACCTTTTTCATTAACTCCCTCCATCTGAGTCTCTGATCGTAGTTTATCAGAGCGTGTCACTTCCCTCTCCTCCTCCCCACCTCTCCCTATCGACTCTCTTGGTAAATTGTCATTTACATGTGATAGATGACTTGATGCAGGTGTCATGTATAGTGTACAGTTCCTATAGCGTCTTGTGCTTGGGTGCGAGGAAACACAGGAGACATAGGTTGAAATGAAATGACTTGTATTACTTCATACAAGCATGCTGAAAAGTTCACACAGTTTGCAGGAACAGCGACAGGAGACACAGCAGGCCAGAGTAACTTCAAGCACTACAATAAATCTCCAAAGCAGGTTCAGGATCTCTTCTCTGTACCGTAATTCCTCTGCAAACATGGATTCACCAAACAGCAGGTTTCCAGAGTCCAAAAGTGTTCCAAGGTTCCTCAGTAGGGAATAGCTGGAGTCCAAGGCTTCCAGGAGTCAGGTCACAGACTGACTGAGGCTTGATTCAGGAGCACTGATTGTTCAGCTGAGGCTGCTTAAGAAGCAAGAGGGAAGAATCAGGGCGGGAACATGAAAACTGGAAACTCCATATTAACTGAGGGCAAGAGCTGCAGAAAGACAGAAAGCAAAATGGCCGACGGAAAACTGAGTTTCAAGGAACATGTCAACAGAGACAAAGAACCTTACATTACTCCCCCCTTAGGGACAACCTCCGGATGACCTCAGACCAGGCTTGTCAGGGTACCTCTGATGAAACTGGCGGAGCAGGCGAGGAGCATTTACATTATTGACTGGTTCCCATGAGTTGTCCTCCACTGGGTAGCCCTGCCATTTAATCAAATATTGCAACTGATTTCTGTACAACCTGGAATCTAGAATCCTTTCCACCATAAATTCTTCCTGACCATCGACCAGCACTGGGTCAGGGCAAGGAGAAGAACGTCCAGGAAACGTATTGGGTGTTGCAGCCTTTAGTAGGGATACATGAAAGACAGGGTGGATTCTCATAGTTCTGGGCAGTTGAAGACGACAAGCAACAGCACTTATAATCTTATTGATCTTATAAGGTCCAATGTACTTATGTCCCAATTTAGACGATGGAATCTTAATTTAAGATTTCTGGTTGACAGCCAGACCAAATCTCCTACCTTGAAAGCTGGTGCAGGTTTACGAAATTTATCTGCTGCTTTCTTGTACCTTTCCTGATCCAATTCTAGATTTTCCTTTAGAAGATCCATATTCTTTTGTAAAGAAGTGATTCTTTCAGCCACTGCCGGCAAGGGCGTATCTATGGGAAATCGAGGAAGAATGTTAGGATGATAACCTAGATTGGAGTAAAAAGGAGACTGCTTAGTGGAGGCACTCTGAGAGTTGTTATAAGAGAACTCAGCCAGTGGAAGTAGATCCACCCAATCATCCTGTAGGTGGCAGATAAAACAGCGGAGATACTGCTCCAGGGTCTGATTGGTTCGTTCTGTCTGTCCATTAGTCTGGGGATGAAAAGCAGAAGAAAGGTTTACTTTAATGTCCAATGCTGCACAGAAATTTTGCCAAAACCTTGAAGTGAATTGCACCCCTCGATCCGAAATGACCTCATCCGGTACTCCATGTAAGCGAAACACATTCTTAATCATCAAGTCTGATGTCTGTTTTGCAGTGGGTAAGCCGACACAAGGGATAAAATGAGCTGCCTTTGTTAGACGGTCAACCACCACTAGAATGGTGTTCTTCCCTTGAGAGGTTGGTAACTCCACAATGAAGTCCATAGAAATGGATCCCACGGGCGGGACGGGGTGGGAAGAGGTTGCAACAGACCAGTTGGTGAGGAGCGAGGTGTTTTGCATCTTGCACAGACTTCACATGAAGTGACATAGTTTAAGACATCTTTCCTGTAAGTGGGCCACCAAAAGAAACGAGAAAGAAATTCTTGTGTCTTTAGAATTCCCCTATGCCCGGCTATCTTGGAATCGTGGATGAGTTGCAATACTCTCAATCTGACTGTTTCAGGTATATACAGACGTTGTCCCTGAATCCACACACCATTCTTAAAGACAAGACTTACGTCCCTTGGGGGTTGAGCCAACAAAGAATCCGCATGGTATGCTTCCTTGATGTCCTTAAGTAGGTCTTGATTATGAATCACTCCCAGGAATCTAGAGTCAGGAAGAATAGTCTTAGGAGGAGTAAGTGGACGTGTCTCTGCTGAATGAATCCTAGAGAGTGCATCAGCCTTTCCATTGCGCGATCCTGGTCTATAAGAAATGACAAAATTAAATTGGTTTAGGAAAAGATTCCAGCGAGCCTGGCGAGGAGTCAGGCACTTAGCCGACCTGATAAATTCAAGGTTACGATGGTCTGTCAGGACGACTATTTGCTGTGCAGCTCCCTGAAGAAGGTGTCTCCATTCCTTGAAGGCGGCAATAATGGCCAACAATTCTCTATTGCCCACATCGTAGTTCCTCTCAGCCGAAGACAACTGCTGGAAAAGAAGGCACAGGGATGCAAGACATTCTTCTCACCTGTTCTCTGAGAGAGTATAGCTCCAACGGCACAGTCTGAAGCATCCACCTCTATTATGAAGGCAAGCTCGGGGTTGGGATGTACTAAGATAGGTGCGGTGGTAAATTTATCCTTTAAACAGGAAAATGCTTCCTGAGCTTGCGGGGTCCAGGAGAACCTAGACTGTTTCCGGGTAAGTTGGGTGATAGGTGACACTACCTCAGAAAAATTCTTAATGAAACGTCTATAGAAGTTGGCAAACCCGATGAAACGCTGCACCTCCTTCACATTTCTAGGAATTGGCCAATCCTTGATGGCTTGGGTCTTGCTTCCATCCATACTAATCCCTTGCGTAGATAGTACATACCCCAGAAATTGAATTTCGGTCCTATGGAATTCACATTTTTCAAGTTTGATGTAGAGATGGTTTTGTCTTAGGCGTTCTAAGACCATTCTCACATGTCCATGATGTTCCTCTGTGGAGTTAGAAAAAATTAGAATATCATCCAGATAAATCACCACAAATGTATCTAGGAGATCCCTGAAGATATCATTCACGAAGTGTTGGAAAGTGGCTGGGGCGGTACTCAGACCAAAAGGCATAACTAGATATTCAAAGTGTCCATAGCGTGACCTGAAAGCAGTCTTCCATTCATCCCCAGGTCTAATACGGACCAAGTTATAGGCCCCACGGAGATCCAGTTTAGAGAAAATTTTGGCATGCCGCACTCTTCCAACAACTCAGGGATTAAAGGCAATGGATAACGGTTTCTAATAGTAACCTTATTGAGTTCCCTATAGTCTATGCAGGGTCTCAGAGATCCATCTTTCTTCTTCACAAAGAAGATGGGTGCACCTGCGGGAGATGAAGAGGGACGTATGAAGCCCTTGGCTAAATTTTCGTCTATATAATCCTTCAAAGCTTTTAGCTCGGGCCCGCTAGAGGGTAGATCTTACCAAAAGGTATCTCGGCTCCAGGCAATAATTCAATTGGACAATCATATGGACGGTGAGGAGGAAGCTGATCAGCGTTCTTCTTGTCACATAAATCCACATAGTCCTGGTATACAGCTGGTAGTTCAGGGACTGACATGGTTCCTTTAGGAACAGAGCAAGCTGAAACTCCTTGACTCATCTGTTTCTCCGGAAAGTGTAATTCCTTGGTCTCCCAGTTAATCGTAGGATTCTGCGCCTGCAGCCATGGTAGCCCTAGAATAATGGGAAAGTGGGGAGAAGAGATAAGCAAAAAAGACATTTTCTCCTGATGATCTTTACCCATAAGGACCCTCAAAGGCTCTGTTTCTTGATCCACTGGTCCAGAAGTCAGTAGAGAGCCATCCACAGTCTCCATCTGTACTGGAGTAGCCTTCTTCACTGAACGTATCCCCTGTTTAAGAGCAAAGGAGATATCCATAAAATTTCCACTTGCTCCTGAGTCGATCATAGCAGAGCTAGACACCCAGACTGAGTCAACCCAGAGTTTGATGGAAAGGAAGCAATGAGAATTGTTTCTTTTACAACTCAGCTGGGACACCGCTGAGGAAACTTGAAAAATTGCAGCGTTTATACCGTCATCGTCCCCAGAACTAACAGAGTTTAAGTCTGAGAAATCAAGATCTCTTGCAGCAGATCTCTCTGGAGCCTGAGGCTCGGACATGACAGAGCTCCTCTCGCAACACTCACAGTGAATGACTGCTGCAGTAGTCTTACGAGAACGACTGGGGCAGTTTATAATGAAGTGCCCTGACTTACCACAGTAGAAACATAGATTTTCCTTTATACGATGTTCTTTGCGTGCATCACTAACCGTCTTTGTAAAGAGTCCACCTGCATGGGTTCAGGTTCTGGTTCCCTTGTGATCCTACTCAAAGGTTCCTTAGCTGAGGAGGGAGGTAGTAAAAGGTTAGTGCGATTATTTTTGAACCATCTCTCTTGTCTGCGTTCAGTCAGACGAGCATCAATACGGATACAATAGTTAATAAAGTCACCTAACGCAGTGGGAGGGTCGGCACGAGCAAGTTCATCCTTAATCAGTGGAGACAACCCTTTCCGAAAAATAGATTTTTTAGCGGAAGTGTCCCAAGTGGTATCAAGAGCCCATCTCCTGAAATCCAGGGCATATTCGGCTACTGAACGCTTACCTTGGCGCAAAGTTAACATGGCTGCTTCAGCTGTTGCACCTCGATTGGGGTCATCAAACACCTGCCCCATGGCTGAAATAAAAGCATCAAGGTGATTCAAACAATCATCCTCAGTCTCAATCAGAGGGTTTGCCCACATCAAAGCCTTGTTGGTAAGCAACATGATTATAGTAAGCACTTTGGATCGTTTAGTGGGAAATTGTGAAGCATGTGCAGAGAAAAATAAATTGCATTGATTAATAAATCCCCTGAATTTCTCACGTTCACCGCCAAAACGAAAAGGAGGTAATTTGGGGATCCCAGAACTCGGGGTTATGGCAGGAGCCTGGGCTCGTTCCTCTAGAGCCTCAATCCTGGCTCGCAATTCCTGGGTAGTCTGTCCAAACACTTGCAAATTATGATTAGTGAGGTCCTGTAGGCTTGCAAAACGGTTTTTAAAGTCTGTACATCTGAAAGGATTGTATCAGTCACTCCGCAAAGTTCCTTTATGCGGGCCTCCATCTTCCAGATCTTTTAAGGCAGAAGTGCTGGAAGAGGAAAGGAAAAAAAAAAAAAAAAACAATAGTGTTTACACTCCAGAGTAAAATTTTAAGGGAATGCGCTCACCTGGAATGGTTGTGAGAAGTCACAACCACTGTCATCACATAAGGTATTAAACGGACATCTGATATCCACAGTCACAGCAGACACGGCTTTCCCAGACCCAGCAGACACTAAACATTGGCTCCTGAATCTTGTCATGTATAGTGTACAGTTCCTATAGCGTCTTGTGCTTGGGTGCGAGGAAACACAGGAGACATAGGTTGAAATGAAATGACTTGTATTACTTCATACAAGCATGCTGAAAAGTTCACACAGTTTGCAGGAACAGCGACAGGAGACACAGCAGGCCAGAGTAACTTCAAGCACTACAATAAATCTCCAAAGCAGGTTCAGGATCTCTTTCTGTACCGTAATTCCTCTGCAAACATGGATTCACCAAACAGCAGGTTTCCAGAGTCCAAAAGTGTTCCAAAGTTCCTCAGTAGGGAATAGCTGGAGTACAAGTCCAAGGCTTCCAGGAGTCAGGTCACAGACTGACTGAGGCTTGAATCAGGAGCACTGATTGTTCAGTTGAGGCTGCTTAAGAAGCAAGAGGGAAGAATCAGGGCGGGAACATGAAAACTGGAAACTCCATATTAACTGAGGGCAAGAGCTGCAGAAAGACAGAAAGCAAAATGGCCGACGGAAAACTGAGTTTCAAGGAACATGTCAACAGAGACAAAGAACCTTACAGCAGGCTTCTGCCGGTCCAAACACTTCATGGCCTCTTTGGGATCCGTAAACGATTGCATCATGCCCTCCTTCATTCTAAACCTCAAAGTTGCTGGGTAATTCAGCTGAAATCTGATATTGCGTTTAAACAACAGTTGCATATTTCACTGAATGCCTGTCTCCTCCGCGTCACCTCAGCTGAAAAGTCTCCGAATAACAGGATTTTGTGGCCTTGTAATAGCAGCGGCTGGCGTCTCCCCTGATAGGCCCTGAGTATTTCCTCCTTATCTTTTGCCACTGATTGTAGTGGTCTATTTTGATCCTTGTGATTTTGATTTTGTGCATTCCTGCTTCCGCTAGCTCCTGGAGGCTCTCTGGGGGGGCCTATTCTGTGAGCACGTTCCACTCTGCATTTGTATGGCAGTCCCAATTCTTTTGGCAGATCCACCTCAAAAATGTTCTTTAATTGTTTTGCATTTATTGATTCTGGGAGACCAATTAATTTCAAGTTATTTCTGCGGGATCTGTTTTCTAAGTCCTCCAATTTGTCAATGGTATAAAGGGACTGTCTCTTTAAATCTGTAACTTGCTTCTCTAGCTGGAAGATTTTGTCCTCTGCCTCAGAGATCCTGTATTCTGCCTCCTGCAATTGTTTTTTCTGAAGAACTACTTTATTTTGCAGTTCATTGGTGGTGTTTTGGATCATCTCAGCCACTGCCTGCTTAAAGTCCTCTGCCAGGTACACAGCTATTTCTTTTGCCAGCTGCCTGAAATCAATATGGCCATGTGTGAGGAGGTGTTTATCCAGCATGCAGCCCGATTCTGGGTCTGCTGTACTTTGCAGATTGTGTTCCTCCTCACATGCTGGGGTCCCCCGCTCTTGCTCTATCTCTTCCACCGCCTGGCCCCCCTGCATCTGCGGCCGTGTCTGTGCCTGGGGCTCTGACGCCGTCGGCGCCAGCACTGCCTTCCCGCTCTGCAAGCCACCTCTGCTTCCTTCTTCAGCCCCTTCTCTGCCCCGTTCCTGGTAACATACCGGTCCATGTTGCGCCCGCTCCTGTTGGCGTCCGCGGTGCTTCCGGTGGGGTTCAGGGCTCTGTGTGCTGACTGGGTTTTGTGGCGGTCAGCGGGAGCTCCTTCACCCGCATCTGTACATGGCGGCGCCGAAATCGGAAGTGATATCGAATAAATTTTACCACTATCATGAAGTACAATATGTCATGAGAACACAATCTCAGAATCGCTAAGATCCGTTGAAGCGTTCCAGAGTTATAACCTCATAAAGAGACAGTGGTCAGAATTGTAAAAATTGGCCCAGTCATTAACATGCAAACCACCCTTGGGGGTTAAGGGGTTAAAGCAGTTGTCTCACAAGACAAACACGTTTACTGTTGGATCTACAATAAGTACTTTCTGAGTTGTGACCCCCTTACTCATTACGCCCTGATAGATGTTTTCACCAGCAAAGTGAGTGAGAAACAGTCTATCGGTTATACTTCCATTTGACTAAATGGATAGTAAGGAAATAGATGACGTCAACAGCCTCCTTGCCCTATAATAGTGGGATGTGATCACAGAAAAGAAGGATTTCCAGCACTCTGTTTCCAGACTTAAAAACTTGCAGCTTTATTTCTGTAATATGACATTTAAAATAACATCTTTCAAGTTTATCCAACGCGTTTCGACCATGCGATCTCAATTATGGATATAACACATATAACATTTTTTGTAATATGATTAAGATTGTATGGTCGAAACGCGTTGGATATTTTCCTTGCATAAACAAAGCTGCAAGTTTTTAATTTTGGAACCGGAGTGCTGGAAATCTTTTTTTCTGTGTCTACACCTGCTCATGTGTCCGTGCATCTGGGGAATTAATGCAAGGTTGGCTAGCTGGAAACATGCAAACGTTAACCTAAGTGGGATGTCATGTCATGATCTAACCCCAGCCGGTGGTCCCAATCCCCTACGTGCCTCACTGCTTATAGATCCAGTTATACAGTGAAAGTAATCCTCAACTTTTGTTTCGATAACTTCACTCCCAAGTGATTTCTACGTTGGGGAAATATAATCAGAAATCACTCTCAGGGATTCTCATTATGCAAAATTTGGACATAGTTAACCCATAAAGTTTACAATATTTTCTTCTCATTTGTAAACTTTCATCTAACTACGAGGCCCGTCTCTCT
This sequence comes from Oophaga sylvatica, assembly GCA_033576555.1. Classification (NCBI taxonomy): domain Eukaryota; kingdom Metazoa; phylum Chordata; class Amphibia; order Anura; family Dendrobatidae; genus Oophaga; species Oophaga sylvatica. Next base: position 124,782,966 of record JARQOD010000003.1, read on the forward strand.
GAACTGTTTAATATTCTCTGTGATAGAAGCATCGGTTTCTCATTTCTTTGTCTGCTCATTAGTTGTATGAAACCCCGAAGCTGCTTGCAGTTCATTAGTATTTATTTACACAAATTGGCGCGTGTGCAGAATTTAAGTCCGAAATCGCAGCCTGCAGACGGCTTACGAATGTAGCGGAGGTACAAGGGAGCCACGGAGGCGCCAATGTGGTCAGCCGGTCAGCGATGTCCTTTAGGGTAGCCAATATGACGTCTCTTGTGATTTTAAATGTGAAGTTATAAAACTTAGCAGGTAATGGCTCCTACGTCCATTTTGTCTTTATGACCAGATCAATTCTCTGTTTTGTTTTTGGCTTATACTTGGTTTTGCCATTCGGTCAAAAATTTGAGTCAAGAATGTCCACACCGGGATAGCAGGCGCCACATCTTTTTGGTACAGAGCTTTTATTCCTCAATAGGTTTCTAAAATGTTATTCTGGGGCATATGGCATAGGAAATTTGTGCAGTTTTTCCTTGTCAGTTAAAGGGATATTCCCATGTATTTCTGACATATGTGGGGGCCATCTCTGGACTTGCACCTATTTCAATAATGGGGATCTGCCTCAAACCACCAGCGCCTGCCCAGCTCCCTCCATTCACTTCTATGAGGTTACAAGCATGATTACTCACCCATTTTCAAAACGCTCATAGAAATAAATTCAGGGCTTTGTATCTGCAATCCAGTCTCTTATCCGTGGCTCATTCGTTGAAAAAAGTGCAGGTCCCAGAGGTGGGACCACATTTGCAAAAAATGTGAATATGTCATACATGTCCACAAGCAGCATGCATCAGACGTTGGCTATGTTACTGCGGCCATGTGTAGTTTACTCTGAAATGCTGTGGAGTTTCAGAGAAAATATACTTTGAAAACTCGGGGACTATTCTGAGGCCGATCCCCTGCGGCTTCACTCAACCCTGGTCTGTCCCTATATGGGGGAGCGAGACTGGGAGACGCGACTGGCAACCCATCTCTTACTAGACACCTGGGACGAATAGTCCCCAGTTGACTTCACAAAGTATGTTTTTGGGCAGCATTGTTTGACAAGTTTCCTTTAACCTTGAAATTAAGTTATTCCAAAATACCAGCAATCGGGTTCAGCAAAGCATAGACTTTCTAGATGTAGATCCTTCAATGGCATTTTAAAGGGAATCTCTTAGCAGGTTTTTGCTCTTTAAACTAAGAGCAGCATAATGTAAAGGCAGAGGCCTGCTTCCAGGGATGTGTCACTTGCTTAGCATCTTGCTGTAGTTTCAATACAACCAGTGTTTTATCAGCAGGAGATTATCACTTTAGGACTAGTTGTCACTAGTGTTGAGCGATACGATAATGTAAATATCGGCTATCGGCCGATATTAGCTCTATCGGCCTTTCGATAATTCGTTTCGATATTTTCGTCTTATCGAATACCGGAATCGGAAGTTCCCATAATTCTTTGCGAGGCAATGTGATTTTAGTCAGCCAATGAGGAATCCTAAGAAGTGTGGGCACATCCTGTACTGCTGCGGTCATCTTAACTAATGGCATGGCTGTGATTGGATGCTGAAATGATGTCAGAATGCACTATAAAAGGCGCCGCCGCCATTTTAGCGTCACTGTGCTGTGAATTCAGTAAGGGACAGAACGCTGCTGTGCTGACTCTGAGGGACAGTTAGAGATTGCGATTTAGTGTACTGTGCTGTAGGCAGGCTAGCACCAACCGCTGTGTAAAGCTTCCTTTTGCCTGCAGTGTTGTTTTAACAGCTCTGCAAGGTGTGTGTGAGTGCAGGTGACTCTGCAGTTTGCTCTGCATCCAACGCTGTCTGTAGGCATCTGCACATGTCACTCACAGACAATTTTTTTTTTCCTTCAGTGTAATTCTTGCAGCTCCATGCAATTTAACTATTAGTGTGACGCGCTTCCATCCGTATCCAATACATTGGTTGCAAACACTATAGAAGTAGACAAAGGAGTAGCCTTTCACAGATTGTGGACAGTTGTGTTTCAGTGTTCACTTCAGTCTGTGTTTTTTATTTTTTGAGTGCACATCACGCTCCAGTTACTTGTTCAAGCACTGCTGCTTGTACTCTGCTGAGCGTGTCTCAGTGCCTCATCCTTTTCATTTCTCTCCAATTGGTTCTGCTCCATTCCATTTAAAATAAATATAATCTATTAGTGTGACGCGCTTCCATCCGTATCCAATACATTGGTTGCAAACACTATAGAAGTAGACAAAGGAGTAGCCTTTCACAGATTGTGGACAGTTGTGTTTCAGTGTTCACTTCAGTCTGTGTTTTTTATTTTTTGAGTGCACATCACGCTCCAGTTACTTGTTCAAGCACTGCTGCTTGTACTCTGCTGAGCGTGTCTCAGTGCCTCATCCTTTTCATTTCTCTCCAATTGGTTCTGCTCCATTCCATTTAAAATAAATATAATCTATTAGTGTGACGTGCTTCCATCCGTATCCAATACATTGGTTGCAAACACTATAGAAGTAGACAAAGGAGTAGCCTTTCACAGATTGTGAACAGTTGTGTTTCAGTGTTCACTTCAGTCTGTGTTTTTTATTTTTTGAGTGCACATCACGCTCCAGTTACTTGTTCAAGCACTGCTGCTTGTACTCTGCTGAGCGTGTCTCAGTGCCTCATCCTTTTCATTTCTCTCCAATTGGTTCTGCTCCATTCCATTTAAAATAAATATAATCTATTAGTGTGACGCGCTTCCATCCGTATCCAATACATTGGTTGCAAACACTATAGAAGTAGACAAAGGAGTAGCCTTTCACAGATTGTGGACAGTTGTGTTTCAGTGTTCACTTCAGTCTGTGTTTTTTATTTTTTGAGTGCACATCACGCTCCAGTTACTTGTTCAAGCACTGCTGCTTGTACTCTGCTGAGCGTGTCTCAGTGCCTCATCCTTTTCATTTCTCTCCAATTGGTTCTGCTCCATTCCATTTAAAATAAATATAATCTATTAGTGTGACGCGCTTCCATCCGTATCCAATACATTGGTTGCAAACACTATAGAAGTAGACAAAGGAGTAGCCTTTCACAGATTGTGGACAGTTGTGTTTCAGTGTTCACTTCAGTCTGTGTTTTTTATTTTTTGAGTGCACATCACGCTCCAGTTACTTGTTCAAGCACTGCTGCTTGTACTCTGCTGAGCGTGTCTCAGTGCCTCATCCTTTTCATTTCTCTCCAATTGGTTCTGCTCCATTCCATTTAAAATAAATATAATCTATTAGTGTGACGCGCTTCCATCCGTATCCAATACATTGGTTGCAAACACTATAGAAGTAGACAAAGGAGTAGCCTTTCACAGATTGTGGACAGTTGTGTTTCAGTGTTCACTTCAGTCTCTGCGTAATAACCACACTTAGGCCTTATAACTTTTCTGACTTTCTTTATCAATCTACCAAGATGAAGAAGTCAGTGAGTAAGGCACGTGGTCGTGGCCGTGGAGTTTCAGCAGGGAGAGGACGTGGGGATTCTGTGTCTGCTGCCGCCCTCAGTGACACAGCATCCACCATTTATCCCCGTGAGCGTTCCTTTATGCGCACTTTGGTAGGAGCTCGGCGTGCCCCCCTGCTGCGGGAAGAACAAATTGAAGCCGTTGTTGGTTGGATGGCAGCCAATGCATCGACTTCAATTCCTTCCACCTCCTCTCAGGAACACAACACTGTTGAGCAACCATCTGTCTGTTCACCGCCTGTCAAATTGCCAAGGCAGTCAGAGAGTTCTGTACAGGAGACAGCTGAGTCTCTGCTTCTGTTCTCAGAATCTGTTGGCTCGCAAACACGGGCACAGGCAAGCAGCATTCTGCAATTTGAAGAAGAGGGAGTATGCAGTGATGCGCAACAGCTGTGTCTCTCTCAATCTGAAGAGGCGGGTGAGCCAGTGCCGATGGACAGCACACCGCAGAACGCATCATATGATGATGATGAGACTCAGGTGCCAGGTTTTGTGGAGCATGGTGCTGCCCAGACCATCCAACAGCAGCAGGTGTTGGAAGAGGGTAGTGGAGATGATGAAGTCCGAGACCCAACATGGCGTGAGCAACAGGAAGGTGGTGGGAGCAGCTCTGAGGAAGAGATTGTCCCAACGGTACAAAGAGGAGGGAGAGGTAGGCTGCAGACTCGCTTGCCTGTAGCCTCCAGTTTGGCACCTGTTGGGAGCAGTTCTCTTAGAACTGTCAAAATTGGCGCTCCCATGACTTGCACTGCGTGGTCCTTTTTTGACAGACTTGTACATGATATTTGCTATGTTCAATGCAAGCTGTGTAAGCAAAAAGTAAAAAGAGGTAAAAATAGCAGGAACCTGAATACCACAAATATGTGGACACATGTACGGACAAAGCACGTAGCTGAGTTACAAAGACACACTGGAGATGTAGGCCAACCTACAGCAGCACCTACATCTTTAGGTCATGTTCGAGCCTCTACCTCCAGCTCTCACACACCTGTTTCGGCTTCCTCACAGGATCTCCATGGAAGAACCTCGGTCACTGTTGTCCATAGAGAAACTGTTATTCCACCCACTGCAGCAAGTTCACAGTCATCGTCACACTCCCAGAACAAAAAACAGCCATCGGTAACATAGGCATGGGATAAAAGACGGCCATACTCGGCAAACCATCCACGAGCACAGGCTCTGAATGCTGGCCTTGCAAAACTCCTGTCCCTTGAAATGCTGTCATTCAGGCTGGTGGAGACTGACAGTTTCAGGAACTTTATGGCATTGGCAGTCCCACAATATAATGTGCCAAGCCGATTTTATTTCAGCAGGCAAGCTGTCCCTGCTCTGCAAAAACATGTCGAGGGAAACATTAAACATGCGCTACTAAACGCCGTCAGTAGCAGGGTCCACCTGACCACCGATGCGTGGACCAGTACCCATGGCTAGGGACGATACCTTTCCCTCACTGCCCATTGGGTCAATGTTGTGGAGCCGGGTACAGATCTTGCCAGTGGCGCTGTACGTGTTCTGCCAACTCCAAGGATTGCAGGAATCCAGTCTGTACACATTGATTCCTCCTCCTACTCCAGTTCCTCAGAATCATCGCTGCACGAGCCGTCACGGTATACCTCCACATGGACCCGTGAACGCTTACCTGTTGCGACCGATATGAGCACAGCCGTGGCCAGACGTCAACAGGCCGTACTGAAATTAATTCCCATGGGGAATCGAAGCCACACAGCGCAGGAGCTCTGGGATGCCATCAAGCAGGAGAGCGATGTGTGGTTTTTGTCAGCTAATCTCCAGCCAGGCTTGGTAGTGTGTGAAAATGGCCGAAATCTGGTGGCAGCTCTGGGCCTTGGCAACCTCACTCACATACCATGTCTGGCACATGTGCTGAACTTGGTCGTGCAGAGTTTTTTGAGGGACTATCCGGATCTTGATGCACTGCTGCACAAGGTCCGCCTAGAGTGCGCTCACTTGCGACGTTCCAGCATGGCCAGATCGCACATTGCAGCTCTGCAAGTCAGATTTCGCCTTCCTGAACATCGCATCATATGTGACGTACCCACCAGGTGGAATTCCACGTTACATATGTTGGAGCGGTTGTGTGAGCAGCAGCCAGCAGTAATGGAGTATCAGCTGCAACAGGCTCAATCAACTCGCAATTTGCGCCGTTCACACTTCACCACTACTGAGTGGGCCTCTATGAAGGACATCTGCGACGTTTTGCGGGCGTTTGATGTCTCAACGCGGATGGCGAGTGCAGATGATGCACTAGTCAGCATGACTGTCCCCCTTATCTGCCTGCTTCAGAAATCACTGAAAGCACTAAAGGAAGAGGTTTTGGAAGAGGTGGAGGATGAGGAGTCACAAATTCAATTACCTTCAGGACAGTCAGCGCAACGTGGTTCCTCACAAAGGGCTGGGCAGGGCTCATTTTGTGAGGAGGAGGAGGAGGAGTCAATGGAGGAGGAAGAAATCCCTACAGAGGGAGGTACACAACGCTCTAGTCAGTATGTAGAGCGAGGGTGGGGTGATGCAGAGGAGACAGAGATGACGCCTCTTCCAGAGGACAGCCTTTGTTGGCCAGTTGGGAGTCTGCAGCACATGGTTGATTTCATGCTTCAGTGCCTGAGAAACGACCGCCGCATCGCCCACATTCTCACCACGTCAGATTATTGGGTGTACACCCTCCTAGACCCTCGCTACCGGGACAATTTACAAACCCTCATCACACCGGTGAACCGGGACCGTAAAATGCAGGAGTACCAAGACACACTGGTGCAATCCATACTGTTGTACATTCCAGCCGAGAGAGGTACTGCTGCTGCTGCTGCTACTGCTTTACAAAGCAGCTCTGTGCGTCGAGGCAGTGTAGACACCTCTACAACAAGAGGGATCAGAAGCAGCGCCTCTGCACAGGGCAAGAACTGTATGTTACAAATGTGGCAAAGTTTTGTGACAGCGCCAGCAAGGTCTACACCATCCGAGACGGCTCCAGTCACCAGGAAGAAACGTTTCCGTAAGATGGTGACAGACTACTTGGCTTTCCCTCTAAGTGTACTCCCAGATGCCTCTTCCCCTTTCAAATTTTGGGTCTCTAAGTTGGATACATGGCCAGAGCTTAGCCAGTATGCATTGGAGGTGCTGGCTTGCCCTGCTGCCAGTGTATTATCTGAGCGTGTCTTTAGTGCTGCAGGTGGTGTAGTAACAGACCGTCGCATGCGACTATCCTCAGAGAATGTAGACCGGCTTACTTTTCTGAAAATGAACAAGGCATGGATCTCACCTGAATTTGCCTGTCCGTTTTCAGATTAAATAACTGTTTGGCAACGTTTTCCATGTCTCCTGTTATGTTCATCTTTCTACCACCTGAACTCTACTCCCTGGGCTACAACACCGCCATTTGTTGCTCGTAAGTAATTGGCAGGGGTACTGACTCCTGGCCAGCCTGGTTACAGCACGACAGCTGTTTCCTGGCAGTGTGAACGTCAATTATCCTCCAATAAGTTGTGCTGTCGTGTTGCATTCGGGTTAGCCGACTCTATGGTGCCTGCAGTTTAGGTGATTCCTATGTGTGCTGTGGGATATGTAAATAAAGGCGGTTTCCATTGTGACAATAGGATAAGCACCCACTGTAGGACTGTGTGATTCGGTAACTGCGGCGGCTTGCGTCCTGTCAACTTACATTTTCATGGGTGCGTTCTTCTACCCGTCCGGGGTCCAGTACCGTCAAGTGGTTCTCCCCAGTGCCTTTGGCCTAGGTGCCTCCATCTCCGTATCCGAGTTCCAGCAACGTCTGCTGGTCCTTGGTAGTGCTTTGGAGCACAGGTACCTCCTGCTTAGTAACCGTGTCACAGTAACGTCAGCTGGTACTCGGTTGTGACATTGCCTCTTTTCCTTCTGCTACCCGTCCGGGGTCCAGTACCGTCAAGTGGTTCTCCCCAGTGCCTTTGGCCTAGGTGCCTCCATCTCCGTATCCGAGTTCCAGCAACGTCTGCTGGTCCTTGGTAGTGCTTTGAAGCACAGGTACCTCCTGCTTAGTAACCGTGTCACAGTAACGTCAGCTGGTACTCGGTTGTGACATTGCCTCTTTTCCTTCTGCTACCCGTCCGGGGTCCAGTACCGTCAAGTGGTTCTCCCCAGTGCCTTTGGCCTAGGTGCCTCCATCTCTGTATCCGAGTTCCAGCAACGTCTGCTGGTCCTTGGTAGTGCTTTGGAGCACAGGTACCTCCTGCTTAGTAACCGTGTCACAGTAACGTCAGCTGGTACTCGGTTGTGACATTGCCTCTTTTCCTTCTGCTACCCGTCCGGGGTCCAGCACAGTCAGCTGGTCCTCGTTACTTCCATTGTCTCTTGCTCCATCTGATACCCGTCAGGGTTCCAGTAACGTCAGCTGTTTCTCGGAAATTAGACGACATTAAAGACCACCCAGAAGAAGATGACGACAACAAGGACGATGAGCATGAAGCCAACCAGCCTGAACACCATCACAAAGAAAAAATAAAGATTACCCAGAAGAAGATCACCAACAGGACAAAGAAGGTTAAGACAAACTACAAGATACAGAACAAGAGACAGAAGAACAATAAGCAAAAGATCAAAAAGCAGAAGAACATGAAGTATAAGACCAAAATGAAGAGCAAAATATATGCTCTAAATTCTAAGCAGAAGAAGACTAAGCAGTGTATGGGGGTGAGTCCGTTCCTCCTCGTGGTGCCCCTGGAAAATGCCTGCTGCTGCAGGCTAAACTGAACACGGACAAATACTGTTGTAATTTAAATCTTTTGTGACAGCAAGAACGGAAGGATGAAAATTCATACTTTTACAGATTACAAGTACAGGAATCTCTGTCACAAATAAGAATATGATGAAGAAGATGAAGAGGAAGAAGATGAAGAATTTGAATATGAAGAAGATTAATTAGTTTAATAATAACAATATGAGTAATGTAAACAAAAACATGAATAGCAAGAAGTTTAAGAAGAAGATTAAGAAGGTGAAGATGAAGAATAATTTGATGAGAAAGATGATGCTGCTGCTGAAGATTATGAAGGAGAAAGTGTGGCACTGGCAAAAGTTAAAAAGGTGAAGAGCATGGAAGTTGTGAAACATACATATTTGCCAAAATAGAAAAAAGGTTAACAACATTGTCAATTTGTTAGTCAATCCAAACGTATTTCCAAAAAAATATATATTAATGCTATTCCAATGCATTGGGTTAAACATGTATGCCTTTATTGTCTCCTCAACCTCCCCCAATACATTCTACATTAGTCTTTGTTGTTTTCCTTCATGTACAATTAACCAACAAGGCAAGAATGTTTTTTTTTAATTTCGATATTTTGTTCCCATAGACTTACATTGGACTTCCGGTATCGGAATCGGATATCGACGATATTTAGTGCTATCGGCGATACAATTTCGATACGATATTTTTAGATATCGAGCAATATCGCTCAACACTAGTTGTCACATGTAAGCAGCGCAGTGAACACAGGTTTCTGCTTATCAGGAATGTGGGCAGGTTTACACAGAGTTTATAATTCTAACTACTGATACATCTACAGCAGGAAAAACAGGGATTCTATCAAAACTGTACCAAACAGCACAGTAAGTGATACATCGCTGAAATCAAGCCCTCTGCCCCTACATCTTGCAGCTCTCAGATTCCATAGCAAAACCTGCAGACAGATTCCCTTTAACAAATTGAAATAATGTCAATGTGTGTTTTTGGTGGACATCTTTTGGTATTTTAATCATATAAAAGGAACAGAAATAATCCCTTTTATCATTTTCATAACAAATAAGTATGTGATCTAAGATCTGGAGAATGATATAGGTTGGAACAGTTGTAAGATTTCTCCTTAGTCATATTACAAGACTCGTTAAAGAGTTGATTGTGACTTGTAGGATCGCTACTTCCAACAGGTGGCGCTATAGAGTACAAGTCCTCTTTTTCTCTGAAGAGGCAATTTGCATATATTGTAGGTTGGAACAGACATGAACTTTGCCTCTAGTTTTTTAGCATACCTTAGTGAAGTGCTGTCTTCCACATATTTGCTGGCTGTGCAATCTGATTAAGATTGGCTTGTGTAGTTATTGGTCTGGAGACTTGTCATAACACATTTCTACTGGGAGTATAACTGAAGGTGTTAATGTCCTCAAATCATGTAAATTGTTGCTCATATCTTGGCAGGAACTAATTTTTTTTCTCCCTGAAGTTTGGAGATATTCCATCTTAGATGATACAGTAGTCTAGAGATTAATAATTTCCAACAAAGCAATGCAAAGTGTAAGATGTGTTAGCAAAAACGTCTTACCAATTTTCACAGAGCTATTTTTCTTTGCAGCTGCCTCTGTATGGAGATACGAGGGTCAATGTATGGTCTCGTCCACTGGCACGGCTGTCTTTAGAAAGACCGCATGGACCAGGGCTCATCCCACTGAATGCACGTAGTCCTTTCCCATGGATAGAATACTAAGACAACACAGGTTGAGGGTAACGCAGTGAGGTGATACTTTATTGGATCACCAACAGTCAATAACGTGGAACAACTCCTCCAGCTCCTCCTCACACTTGAGGCTCTGGGGCCCAGTGCAACCGACAACTCCTAATCTGATTTTACATTTTCCCGGTTGGTGTGGAATGTTACATTGGTACAAGTGGGGAAACCTTACCACGTGATCCCCCTGACGTAATATTGAAGTCAGGCATTGTGGCGAGGTGCGAATCCTTCACACTTCCCCTCCAAGCAAATGGATCAGACATTGAAAATCAACAGGCTGGATTCTTCTTTTCCCCAACATCATCTGTAGGGAGAAAGTGGGGAGGACCTATACAAATTAGATCGTTAGCTGGTAGGTTTGGCAAACTTTTACCTAATGTGTATGGGAGCCTTTAGAACAGGGGTCTCAAACTGCATTCCTCGAGGGCCGCAAACCGTGCGTGTTTTCAAGATTTCCTTAGTATTGCACTAAAGGGTATGCCACACTAAACAATATCGCTAACGGGATCGCTAAAAAACGTCACTATTTAGCGATCCCGTTAGCGATATTGTTCAGTGCGGCAGCTTCCAGCGACGAGCTTCCTGCTGTGATCTCGCTCGTCGCTGGAATCGTTCCGGACCCTATTTCATCGCTGGCGCTCCCGCTGGGTAAGTATCTTATCGCTGTGTGGCACCTTTTCTTAGCGATTTAGCGGTACTTTTGTACCGCTAAAGTCGTTAAGAAGATCGCTAACGGCGATAGCGTCGTTAACTATATCGCTAAATGTGGCCGCATTTAGCGATATAGAAACAATCCCGCTAGCGATCTCATTAGTATGCAACGCTAACGAGATCGCTAGCGGGATAGCTTAGTGTGGCAGTACCTTTAGTGCTTGAATCATTATCTGTGCAGGTGATTAAATTATCACCTGTGCAATACAAGGAAATCCTGAAAACATGACCTGTTTGCGGCCCTTGAGGAATGCAGTTTGAGACCCCTGCTCTAAAGGCTCCCATACACATTAGGTAAAAGTTTGCCAAACCTACCAGCTAATGATCTAATTTGTATAGGTCCTCCCCACTCTCTCCCTACAGATGATCTCCCTAAAGTTTAGAGCCATGCAGAGGTAGTTTGGAAAAAAGTAGCTCAGTCAAAACTAGTAAGACTACCTTACTAGTTCATATCTTACCCCTTACATTGTTAAGTTGAAAATTATAAATCCATTGGGCCTCAACCTACAGTACTATGAGCCTTTTATAATACTGGGAGTGGGAGTGATTGCAACCTCCGTACCCTCATAGTGAAGTCTATGCTGCCATCCAAAATCTGAACATATTCTTTGAAAGGCACTAAAATGAGTGCAGCAGCCAACGGATAAGAAGTAGAGGAGGCTAGCGGAAGGATGGCAGTGATGAAAGGCGGGTCGTGTATCCCTAATTATCCTGGATTGATTATTTCCCTCCTAGGCTGTTGGTAATTTAGTGGCATTTTGATGCAGGTTATTTCGGGCTGAGAGCACATTGTTCAAGTTCTGTAAGGGAACAGTAACGGATAAATATCTCAGCAGGAAAAAGCAACGTTAGGAAAACATGCAAAGTAACACAATGTACCAGACGAGCAATACAAAACGTACATATCAATATGTCTATAACGCACACCAAGCGTTAATACTGCACTCCCCTGTTAAATAAAACATACATAATGCGATAATTGCACACAATTCAACACCATGAAAGTCAATCAAAACTAAAAGTAATACCCATACACAGATAGGTGTGCACCACACTGATAGATATAATGTAGCAATTAAGCCTTTAAAGCAGTTGAACATTATGTGTTGTGTTCCCCCGGTATAAATGGTGTATGACTCACTTAGAGAATATGCACCACTATATCACAGAGAAGCTTTTTATTTTTTTTTCATAGAAAGCTTTTATACAGCTAGTATAAGTATCTTTTTTCTATGCCTCGGTATGTGTGAATATGTGTTATGAAAACTTACTGACTTTACTTTGCTTGTATAAAGTATATATTATAGCAATATGGTATTAATAATTAAAGATGCCTCACATGAACTTTTTCCCCCTAAACCTGTGTTTCTATGCATTTACTGTAGTGTCAGAGTGTTAATATACTCACCTACTGCCGTCTTTTCCTGTACTCTGCGCTGCTTTTCTCCTCTTCTCAGTGACATCACCGCTTTTCAGACTCTCTGAATCACGCTCCACTCTGTGTGACCCAGATGTGACTTTTACAGTGTAAGTCTATGGAGCATCAGAACAAGGCTCCACAATCTTACCTTGTAAAACAGACTCCCAGCTCACGCATACAACATAGATTGAGCTGCAGAGTCTGAAGAGTGGTGAGAGCACTCAGAAGTGGAGCAGAGTGGTGCTCGATCCAGGAGAACACATCCACACTAAACTACATATATACATCTTTAGGGTGTAAAAAGTTCATGGAAGGGCTCCTTCAACTGTAATAAGCACATGCAATTATTTGAAATTATGTATTGTGTGTATAAACCTGTACAACACTATTGAGGCAAACTATGAAAAAGTAGCCCTCTGACACTTTCCACAAAATACAGTAAAGTGGCAGCTCGCCTGTATTCACCTGTATTTTCCAAGGTTCACTTGTACCCCAAACTCCACCTCTCACAACCTGAATCCTAATTAATTTGAAACAGGTCAAAATTAACCCTTTACCTCCTGTTACTGTCACTGTTCATAATGATAAATTAAATTGCGTCTAACATTAAGTCCTAAGGGAGAGCCTGTTTTTAATGTGTAGAATCCACCATGCTTCTCTATTTAATAATTTTCTCTAATAATCTCCGTGTCTAAACGGCCTGAAGTCTCTTTTAATATTCACTATAATTGTAAACTAGGTAGTATTCCCACCATGTACATCGCTGAAGTGTTTAGATTCTGCAGACAACTTAACTAATTGTTTATTAGTGGTATTTGATTAATGTCATCTTGTATGATTTTTTTAAAGCACATGCTGTACAGCCCACATTTTCCAGCTTACAAAATGTGCTTGAAATTTTATGTGCCACATAGCTGGAGTTGCAGTTAATATATGCGTGTATATTGTATGTTTTATTGGTGATTGTGATGAACCTGCTCCTCTCCACCGTGCCTGACATCACTATTACGTTGGAGAGATCACATGGTACTATCTCCTCACTTGGCACAGTTTTGAACAAACACCCCTGTCCACATGGGCCCATGGAGGCACGGGGAGTGAGAGGATGTGGTCCACATAGTCGCTAATCTGGTATCACTCTTGCTCACAACCCTGACAGACTGAGAGGCCCCTTTCACTTGCACCAGTGAAACAGAATCTTATCAACCTGGTAGGACTGTCACCAGTTCCTCGTTAGATATAAGGAAAAAAGAGCAGCCCAAGGTTAAATTATATATTTCATTGCTTAAAGGGCACACTAGATAATACACTATATACACAATGAGAAGAAGAAAAAATCTAGCTTCACGATTCCAGAAAAATCTTTATTCCACAAATTAGGATAATTACAACTTCATAACAGCATACAGTCACCACCGAGGTGGGATTGAACAGACGCGTTTTGAGCTATATGCTCTTATTCATTTTGAGAGCAATGAATAAGAGCATATAGCTCGAAACGCGTCTGTTCAATCCCACCTCGGTGGTGACTGTATGCTGTTATGAAGTTGGAATTATCCTAATTTGTATAATAAATATTTTCCTGGAATCGTGAAGCTGGATTTTTTCTTCTTCTCTTGGATACCTTTTTCCTGCTGCATTGCAGGCATCCGTGCTTCCGTCTCTGGATACCAGGAGGGTGAGCAGACTTTGTTTATTATATTCCACTATATACGCAATGGTTATACATATACAATGGTCAGATATGCAAATACAGATGAAGTACAAAAGATATAAACAGGTGATACAAAAGTCAGTTACAAGCTTGATGTTCGACCGTTGGATGCTGGCAATCACGTGGGAGATGTGGGGGCCAGCTATTTCCAGTTTCTTCCAACACGCTGCCTAGCGTGACCTCCCTTGGCAGAGAACAAAGGCCCACATCGTCGCACGTGCACTTAACCCCTTGATCATTCACACCCTTCCCTGCCTCCTGGGATGGCCCTAGTCTCCTTCCCACTTACTCAGGCAGCTGAAATTCCAAAACCTATGATGGATCATAACGTCTCTATGGAAGGTCATAGGATGTGGTTTTGGCACCTTCGGATCCGACAGGGCCCCTGTTAAATTTGGAAACCAAGCAACGTTTCTCTACCTGGCTTCTACTAGCCGTTCTGTGTATGTCCCTACCCTAAGGCTGAAAAAGATGTGCTGTAACTAAGATGGAAATTGAACTGTTCAGTAAAGTTCATTTGGTTGAAAAGGATCAAGTGTCTCCTGTTCAATGTGTGGTTGATCCAAGATCCGGAGGTGTGGAGTCAGTGACAGCTTTCAGTCAAGCCATGAGTGTAATCTAACTCATACAATGCATAAGGAAGACAGGACATTATTTTCTTGTATGGTGCAAGGGAGTGGGAACACAGAAGTCCCTTGCCCACGACTACCACCCTGCACACCTTACAAAGGGTTAATCAGTTCAGTTGGTCTATGGAGATCTCCATCCTAAATTGCCTCAGCTGTTCTCTGTGTTGGCCACTCCCATCTTGATAGTTGTACTTCCTGGATAGGTGTTAGAGGAGATATTCAGTGTTTGGAGTAGGCGGTTGGAGAGTTGTCCAGGAGATTCTGCTTGGAGTTGGTTTGCATCTTTATCCTCATCCTCTCCTACTTGGTGGTTTCTCCTACCTATCCCTCACTTGTGTTCCACTCTGTTGTTTTGTGAGTATATTTGTATATGATTGTAGTTTTTTTTCATCCCTGTCTGTCTTCCCTTGTCTGTCTGGTTAGTGTAATCTTATATAATTCAGCCTCACACCTCCCTGGGTGGGATCAGGTAAGGTTTAAAGGGAATCTGTCACCCCATTTTTGGCCTATGAGATACGGCCACCGCCATCAGGGGCTTATCTACAGCATTCTGTAATGCTGTAGATAAGCCCCTGATGTAACCTGAAAGATTAGAAAAACGAGTTATATTATACTCACCCAGGGGCGGTCTGCCGTCCGATGGGCGTCGCGGTCCGGTTCGGCACCTCCCATCGTCTAGCGAAGCTGGCCTCTTCTTTCCATCCTGTCACGGCTCCTGCGCAGGCGCACTGATCTGCCCTGGTGAGGGCAGAGCAGAGTACTGCAGTGCGCAGGCGCCGGACCACTCTGACCTTTCCTGGCGCCTGCGCACTGCAGTACTCTGCTCTGCCCTCACCAGGGCAGATCAGTGTGCCTGCGCAGGAGCCGCGACGGGATGGAAAGAAGAGGCTGGCTCCGCTAGACGATGGGAGGCGCCGAACCGGACCGTGTTGCCCATCGGACCGGATGGCGGACCGCCCCTGGGTGAGTATAATATAACTCATTTTTCTTCTCTTTCAAGTGACATCGGGGGCTTATCTACAGCATTACAGAATGCTGTACATAAGCCCCTGATGGCGGTGGCCATATCTCATAGGCCAAAAATGGGGTGACAGATTCCCTTTAAGATAGGAGCATAGAAAGGTACCAGACCCCGGCGTCTCCACCTTCCAGGGTAATCCAGGGGACAGGAATAGACTAGGGCGCCCTCTAATTTGATAAATCAGGTAGTTGCCAACATTCCCTAGTCACTGCGTGACATGTATGTTGTCAGCTATCCAGGGGATAGGTGAAAAGGTATCTTTACTGGAAAACCTCTTCAAGTCACATGCTATCCTCTAGATTGGTAGGGGTGTGACACCTGGCACACCCTTCGATTCACTGTTGCTGGTGACTGGCGGCGGTGGGATGTGATCAGTTGCCGAACTGCACTGCATTCCTATTTCATCCCCAAACCTATGTTCAGTCCGGTCTCCGCAGGCATTGAGAACAGCTGATTGGCGGGGGGACGGGTGTCGCACCCGACCGGATCTCATATTGATAACCTTTCCTAAGGACAGACTATCGATATGATAGTACTGGACAACTCCTATAAAGCTGCATACTTACCAGCAACTTTTTGTAAAATAGGGACTTTTAAGTACTGCCCTTCCAGTCCCGCTCCAGAACATAACTTACTTTACTGGTATCGTTTTAAAAAATGCAGGACTTTCACAGCAAATTTGGGACTTAAAGGGGTATTTCAATCTCTATGATTTTATCCGAATATGTAGTAGGAATAATAATAATATTAGGAAATATCTCCAATTAGAAATGTAGTATAGTTTTTCTGATAAGTTATGACGCTTACCCATGTGCATGGCATTGCAGTATCTTAGATATCCATGGTTGCAAACACTAAGAACTAACTTAGCTACTGCAATGCCAGACAGATTGATGGTTATCACAATCTGTTTTCAAGGGCAAAAAGAAGTTAGAAAAGGAAATAAAATAAAAATACATCTTAACGTAAAATAAAAAGTAAAGCCAACATTTTTACTCAACCTTTCATGCAGATTTTAGCAGCCACATGTTATTAACACTGGAATGACTCCTCAATTAATCTTCGTCAGTTCTAAACAGATTCTCGGAGATGGAATTGTGTAGAGAATAGGATGCGGATATCGATGGCTGCACACAAGAAAGCTCAATAAACCCTGAGTCAGATGCTTAACCTTTTTAATCAATTCTTCTCTGTTTAAGCAGCTGTGGGCCGAATATTGGAAATCCTAAGGAGATTTATATTCAGACACTCTTATTAATAATGACCCGAAATTATACATACAGCCTTGTGTTTGTTATCGGTCACCATTTGTAAACTACATTAATTGTAAATACATCAGTCTAAGGCCATTGTGCTATTCCTGAAACTGATGCTGAGGAAGCCATAGGGCCATTTTTCATATATCGGCATACAATTCAACTGAACATGCATCTGTTTTGAAGGGAAAAGGGAGTGAGCAGTTGTCAGACAACTTTAGTGGAGGCTAATTTTTACCTGAGAACAAAAGGATCAGGTGTTGAAATTCAACATGCCCAATATAGAGCTAGTAGCTACTCACTGACAAGCAATGAGGCAGGGTAGTCAAACATTCTGAGTTCAGATACCATGAGAGTATGTCATAAACTAAAGGGAAAAGACAAAGGCGTAGTTATGTCACAGTCGGAGGTCAGAATACCAAGCCGATAGCTTATCAGAGCAAAGGGGCTAGACAAACGGATGGTCAGAACGAGGTTCAAGGTTAGGTAGCAATAGATCAACAAACACAGCACAGGAATGCAAGGCAAACATACACCACCGAGCAAATGATATGATTGATAGACATCTGTGACTGACAGCTTATCTAAGTAGCTTGGTAATCACTTATAACAGATAACATCTGAAGCAAGCATAGCACCTCCCAGTCTCAGATTGGATGGCTGAGCTGTCTATCAAAATACCAACAGCTCAGCACGCCCCTGCACTAAATTGATGACTGAGCTGTCTATGAAAATACCGACAGCTCAGCATGTCCTTGCATAAGATTGGACGACGTGACACGCGATCCTACTATTCGCCCCTCCTGTAATGTATATGCTCCAGCATCTCCTGTGATGTATGTGCCCTGGCATCTTTTGTGATGTATTTGCCACCAGGCCCTCCTGTGATATATATTCTCCAACATCTCCTGTGATGTATATGTTCAAGCATGTCCAAAGATGCATGTACTCCTGTGTCTCTTGTGATGTATATGATCCTAGCCCCTCCTGTGATATATAGGCACCAATGTCTCCTGTGATGTATATGCCCCAGTGTCTTCTGTGATGTATATGCTTCAGCGTCTCCTGTGATGTACATGCCCCATCTCCAGTGTCTCCTGTGGTGTATATGCCCCAGTGTCTCCTGTGATGTATATGTCCCAGCCCCAGTGCATCCTATGTGACATACAGGGGTTGGACAAAATATTGGAAACACCTAACGTTTTGGCATCATAATTTTCGAATATGTTATAAACATGCAAACCGTGACATATGGTAATGTTTTGTAGTTGATTATTTGTGTTATGTGATATGTGTATGTAAATTAACTGTTTGTTTTGCATAATTGTAAGAACATTGATGAGAACCAGATACCAATGGCAGACCTCTCGGATTTTCAAAGAGGCTAAATTGTTGGTGCTGGTATGGCAAGCGCTAGTGTAACCGAAAAGTGCCCGAATGCTTGGCGTGTCAAAAGGTACTGTCTCTAAAGTAATGACTGCGTTTGAAAGAGAAGGAAAAATGTCCGCAGCAAAGCATAGAGACCGTCGGACTCTAAAGCGAATTGTGAGAGAGGATCGCAAGACCACGGCTCCGAAAATCACTGCTGAGCTCAATGAAGACCTACAGAACCCAGTTTCCACGAAAACTGTTCGTCGGGAGCTGAACATATCTGGATTCCACGGAAGAGCTGCAATTCGAAAACCGCTGCTCTCAATGACAAATGTTTCCAAGCGTTTAGAGTGGAAACCCTCCAGAATTGGTCCCTCAAGCAGTGGAAACGTGATATTCTCAGACGAATCATCGTTTACCCTATTTCCGAGCTCCGGCCGCGTGTACGTTTGGAGAGAGCCGAATGAAGCATTCCATCCAGACTGCCTTCTCCCAACAGTAAAACATGGCGGAGGTTATGTGATGATGTGGGGTGCTATTTCGTGGAGATCCACCGGGCCAATGATATCCCTTCATGGAAGAATTAACAGCCGCGATTATTTAGGCATTTTGGGCGACCAAGTGCATCCTATGATTCAAGCACTGTTCCCGGAGTGGAACGCCATCTTTCAGGATGATAATGCACCAATTTATACAGCTAGAATCGTTAGAGCATGGCACGAGGAACATTCTAATGAAGTTGAGCATCTCATCTGGCCCTCGCAATCCCCAGACCTCAACATTATTGAGCATTTATGGTCGATTTAAGAGATTCAAGTTAGACGTCGATTTCCGCCGCCATCGTCGCTCAAAAAACTGGAGGGTGTTTTAACTGAAGAATGGGCTAAAATTCCTTTGGAAACAATTCACACCTTGTATGAATCCATACCTCGGAGAATTGAGGCTGCAATCGCCGCAAAAGGTGGACCTACACCATATTAAACCAACTTTTTTTGATGTTTCCAGGTGTTTCCATTTTTTTGTCCAACCCTGTATATGCTCCAGTCATA
Organism: Oophaga sylvatica; assembly: GCA_033576555.1. Classification (NCBI taxonomy): domain Eukaryota; kingdom Metazoa; phylum Chordata; class Amphibia; order Anura; family Dendrobatidae; genus Oophaga; species Oophaga sylvatica. Next base: position 124,802,119 of record JARQOD010000003.1, read on the forward strand.
GCGTCTCCTGTGTAATATATATGACGCAGCCCATGTCGTCTATGTCATGTATATTCTGCAGCCCCAGTATCTCCTATGTGATGTATATACAGTAGTCTGTGCTTCTTATGTGATGTATATACAGGTCCTTCTCAAAAAATTAGCATATAGTGCTAAATTTCATTATTTTTTATAATGTAATGATTACAATTAAACTTTCATATATTTTAGATTCATTACACACCAACTGAAATTTGTCAGGTCTTTTATTGTTTTAATGCTGATGATTTTGGCATACAACTCCTGATAACCCAAAAAACCTGTCTAAAAAAATTAACATATTTCAACCGTCCAATAAAATAAAAGTGTTTTTTAAAAATAAACAAAAAAACCATCAAATAATAAAGTTCAGTTATGCACTCAATACTTGGTCGGGAATCCTTTTGCAGAAATGACTGCTTAAATGCAGCGTGGCATGGAGGCAATCAGCCTGTGACACTGCTGAGGTGTTATGGAGGCCCAGGATGCTTCGATAGCGGCCTTAAGCTCATCCACAGTGTTGGGTCTTGCGTCTCTCAACTTTCTCTTCACAATATCCCACAGATTCTCTATGGGGTTCAGGTCAGGAGAGTTGGCAGGCCAATTGAGCACAGTAATACCATGGTCAGTAAACCATTTACCAGTGGTTTTGGCACTGTGAGCAGGTGCCAGGTCGTGCTGAAAAATGAAATCTTCATCTCCATAAAGCATTTCAGCCGATGGAAGCATGAAGTGCTCCAAAATCTCCTGATAGCTAGCTGCATTGACCCTGCCCTTGATGAAACACAGTGGACCAACACCAGCAGCTGACATGGCACCCCACACCATCACTGACTGTGGGTACTTGACACTGGACTTCAGGCATTTTGGCATTTCCTTCTCCCCAGTCTTCCTCCAGACTCTGGCACCTTGATTTCCGAATGACATGCAAAATTTGCTTTCATCAGAAAAAAGTACTTGGGACCACTTAGCAACAGTCCAGTGCTGCTTCTCTGTAACCCAGGTCAGGCGCTTCTGCCACTGTTTATGGTTCAAAAGTGGCTTTACCTGGGGAATGCGGCACCTGTAGCCCATTTCCTGCACACGCCTGTGCACGGTGGCTCTGGATGTTTCTACACCAGACTCATATCAAAAAACTGACCGGCACATCCAAACATAGATTCAGTGTGAACAGGTGCTAAACCTAGAGTCACCAACTCATATACATACAAGAAAAAAAGGTAGCACACTGTAGCGCTATAGCTTGCAAACACGAAATATGAAAAATATGAAAAATGAATTGCATCATTACCTTAGAAATATGAAAAATTGAGAAGTCTTAGCGCATAAGATGGCCAAATTATGTGAGCCTGATAGCCACGTCAAGGCTCTTCTCGTATATCAGGTCCTAACTAATGCCTATCCTCGCTTAGAAAAGTCTGTCTGCATGGGAACATATGAATCCTCTCTTCAGACTAAAATCTACATCTCTGTGGAGGGGTGATGAACCTGTTGTAATTAAAAAGCCTGTGACCACCAGGTGGAGTGCTCAGGTAGAAGGTAAATGAATACATATCAAAAAACTGACCGGCACATCCAAACATAGATTCAGTGTGAACAGGTGCTAAACCTAGAGTCACCAACTCATATACATACAAGAGAAAAAGGTAGCACACTGTAGCGCTATAGCTTGCAAACACGAAATATGAAAAATATGAAAAATGAATTGCATCATTACCTTAGAAATATGAAAAATTGAGAAGTCTTAGCGCATAAGATGGCCAAATTATGTGAGCCTGATAGCCACGTCAAGGCTCTTCTCGTATATCAGGTCCTAACTAATGCCTATCCTCGCTTAGAAAAGTCTGTCTGCATGGGAACATATGAATCCTCTCTTCAGACTAAAATTAGCACCTGTTCACACTGAATCTATGTTTGGATGTGCCGGTCAGTTTTTTGATATGTATTCATTAGAGTTGAGCGATACTTTCCGATATCCTAAAGTATCGGAATCGGAATGGTATCGCCGATATCACTAAAATATCGGCGATACCCGATATCGATACCGGAAGTCCCATGTAAGTCTATGGGAACAAAATATCGAAATTAAAAAAAACCCATTCTTGCCTTGTTGGTTAATTGTACATGAAGGAAAACAAGAAAGAGTAATGTAGAATGTATTGGGGAAGGTTGAGGAGACATTAAAGGCATAGATGTTTATCCCAATCAAATGGAATAGCATAAATATTTTTTTTTTTAAAGATGTTCGGATTGACGAAGAAATTGACAATGTTAACGTTTTTTATATTTTGGCAAATATGTATATTACACAACTTCCATGCTCTTCATCTTCACCTTTTTAACTTTTCACACACTTTCTCCTTCATAATCTTCTGCAGCATCATCTTTTTCATCAAATTATTCTTCATCTTCACCTTCTTTATCTTCTTCTTAAACTTCTTGCTATTCATCTTTGTTAACATTACTCATATTCTTCTTATTAAACTATTATTCTTATTCATATTCTGCTTCATCTTCTTCATCATATTCTTATTTGTGACAGAGAATCCTGTACTTGTAATCTGTCAAAGTATGAATTTTTCATCCTTCCGTTCTTGCTGTCACAAAAGATTTAAATTACAACAGTATTTGTCCGTGTTCAGTTTAGCCTGCAGCAGCAGGCATTTTCCAGGGGCACCACGAGGAGGAACGGACTCACCCCCATACACTGCTTAGTCTTCTTCTGCTTAGAATTTAGAGCATATATTTTGCTCTTCATTTTGGTCTTATACTTCATGTTCTTCTGCTTTTAGATCTTCTGCTTATTGTTCTTGTGTCTCTTGTTCCGTATCTTGTATTTGTAGCACAATCTTGTACCAGCTGATGTTACTGGGACACGGTTACTAAGCAGGAGGTACCTGTGCTCCAAAGCACTACCAAGGACCAGCAGACGTTGCTGGAACTCGGATACCAAGATGGAGGCACCTAGGCCAAAGGCACTGCGGAGAACCAGCTGACGGTACTGGAACCCGGAGGGGCAGCAGAAGGAAAAGAGCCAATGGCACAACCGAGGACCAGCTGACGTTACTGGGACACGGTTACTAAGCAGGAGGTACCTGTGCTCCAAAGCACTACCAAGGACCAGCAGACGTTGCTGGAACTCGGATACCGAGATGGAGGCACCTAGGCCAAAGGCACTGTGGAGAACCAGCTGACGGTACTGGAACCCGGAGGGGCAGCAGAAGGAAAAGAGCCAATGGCACAACCGAGGACCAGCTGACGTTACTGGGACACGGTTACTAAGCAGGAGGTACCTGTGCTCCAAAGCACTACCAAGGACCAGCAGACGTTGCTGGAACTCGGATACCGAGATGGAGGCACCTAGGCCAAAGGCACTGCGGAGAACCAGCTGACGGTACTGGAACCCGGAGGGGCAGCAGAAGGAAAAGAGCCAATGGCACAACCGAGGACCAGCTGACGTTACTGAACCCCAGTAACACAGGAGCAAGTGTTGACTGTGCTAACAGCACTTCCGAGCAACAACTGGCGGTGTTGGAGCCCAGGGTCAAGGAGGATGTTTAAATACTAGATCAAGTAATTTCCTTGTTACCTGTCAATTTTAAATGTCTATACTTCAAACAAGAGAAAGATAACCTTTACTACCATAAGATGATGATTTCATTTAAACTAATATCTAGATAAATAAAGAATTGACAAACATAAACACATACATTAACATGTTGAACAGCAATGCAAACCACAAAATAAATTAGTTAAGGAATCTGCTATACGGTTGTACATAAAAGCATACAAGTACATATCTGAATCCATTAATGATGGATAAGTAACAGTATGTACACCATTTTTATTGTATAGACAATGAATGTCTGACTTCAAAACATCATCAGCATTACAAGTTATCTGTGACATTACTAAAATGTTACATTTGCTGAATAATGTCACTAAACAGTTTATACAAAATTATACAATTTCCATCATGTAATACTCATAATATGTGGCAATAATCATGTTTATTAACAAACATAACCTTTAAAAAGTGCATAGTGCATAGTGAAAATTGCTATTTATGCCTGACTGTCGACTTGCAAGCATGACAACGGATAGATAAGGTATATATAGATGAGACTGCATAGCCACAGATGGTGAATGGCGATGTAATACTGTACCTCAATAAAGTGTGCGTCACTACTACATAATTTTTTTTTATATAGCTTATAAACAGGGTACGTGGATGTATGCTTGCGCCTTTGTTTTGACGCACAGACTGCCTTCCTGCTGAGACGCGTTGGGTAGTGAACAGTTGTGTGCAGTGTTCACTGTAGTCTGAGGTTTTCCTTTTTGGAGTGCAGATCACGCTCCAGTTAGTTCTTCAACCACTGCTGGTTGTAGTCTGCTGAGCGTGTGTCACTGGCACATCCTTGAAATTTTTCTCTAATTGTTGCTGCTCCACTCTATTACAAATAAATAAAATCTATTAGTGTGACGCGCTTCCATCCGTATACAATACATTGGTTGCAAACACTATAGAAGTACACAAAGGGGCCTTTCACACCTACTGAACAGTTGTGTGCAGTGTTCACTGCAGTCTCTGCGGAATAACCACACTTAGGCCTTATAACTTTTCAGACTTTCTTTATCAATCTACCAAGATGAAGAAGGCAGGGAGTAAGGCACGTGGTCGTGGAGTTTCTTCAGGGAGAGGACGTGGGGATTCTGTGGCTGCTGCGGCCCCCAGTGACACAGCATCCACCAGTTTTCCCCGGGCCGTGAGCGTTCCTTTATGCGCACTTTTGTAGGAGCTCGGAGTACCCCCCTGCTGCGGGAAGAACAAATTGAAGCCGTTGTTGTTTGGATCTCAGCCAATGCATCGACTTCAATTGCTTCCACCTCCTCTCAGGACCACAGCACTGTTGGGCAACCATCTGTCTCTTCACCGCCTGGCAAATTGCCCAGGCAGTCAGAGAGTTCTGTACAGGAGCCAGCTGAGTGTCTGCTTCTGTTCTCAGAATCTATTGGCTTGCAAACAGGGGCCCAGCCAAGCAGCATTCTGTAATGTGAAGAAGAGGGAGTATGCAGTGATGCGCAACAGCTGTGTCTCTCTGAATCTGAAGAGGCGGGTGAGACAGTGCCGATGGTCAGCACACCGCAGAACGCATCTGATGATGATGATGAGACCCAGGTGCCAGTTTCTGTTGAGCATGGTGCTGGCCAGACCACCCAACAGCAGGTGTTGGAAGAGGGTAGTGGAGATGATGAGGTCCAATACCCAACATGGCATGAAGAACAGGAAGGTGGTGGGAGCAGCTCAGAGGAATAATAATAATATTTATTTATATAGCGCCATCATATTCCGCAGCGCTTTACAGTTTAGCAGTTTCAGAACACAAGTCATAAGTAACAACGTTAACAATACAATAATTTAAGCTAAATAAGTCGCCCCTGCTCGTGACAGCTTACAATGTACAATGAGATGGGGGAGATACAAAGTATAGGTGTTTATATACAATGGTGCATTTACAATGATGTTCCAGCCATCTTAAGGGACTGAGGGATGGAGATAGTGAATGGGCTAGAGACACACACACACTTACACAGAATACATAGAATGACTTTGATTAGTGAATGTGATAGGCCGCTCTGAACAAATGTGTTTTGAGGGAGCGCCTGAAACCATGCAAATTGTGGATAGTCCTAATTTCTTGGGGTACAGCATTCCAGAGGATTGGCGTAGAGCAGGAGAAGTCTTGGAGTCGGGAGTGGGAGGTACGTATTAGTGCAGAGGTTAGTCGAAAGTCGTTTGCAGAGCGCAGCAGTCGGTTAGGCCGATAGATAGAAATGAGGGAGGAGATGTAGGAGGGGTGCTGCACTGTGGAGAGCTTTGTGGGTGAGAACCAGTACTTTGGTTGAAAGCTGGGAGAGGCCTAGAGAAATGGTTAGTGATAGAAGGAAGATAGAGGAAGACATTGCCCCAATGGTACAAACAGGAGGGAGAGTTAGGCTGCAGACTCGGTTGCCTGTAGCCTCCAGTTTGGCACCTGTTCGGAGCAGTTGTCTTCCAAAAGTCAAAACGTGCGCTCCCAGGACTTGCACTGCGTGGTCCTTTTTTCACACACTTGCACATGATATTTGCTATGTGAAATGCAAGCTGTGTAATCAAAAATTAAAAATAGCTAAAAGTGTCAGTCACCTCAATACCACAAATATGTGGAAACATGTGCGGACAAAGCACGTAGTTGAGTTACAAAGACACACTGGAGATGTAGGCCAACCTACAGCAGCACCTACATCTTCAGGTTGTGTTGAAGCCTCTTCATCGAGCTCACACACAGCTGGTTATGCTTCCTCACAGGATCGCCATGGAAGAACCTCGGCCACTGTTGTCCAGAGACAAACTGTTATTCCACACACAGCAGCAAGTTCCCTGTCATCCTCACACTCCCAGGCCACAAAACAGCCAGCGGTAGCACAGGCATGGGATAAAAGACGGCCATACTCCGCAAACCATGCACGAGCACAGGCTCTGAATGCTGGCATTGCAAAACTCCTGTCCCTTGAAATGCTGTGATTCAGGCTGGTGGAGACAGACAGTTTCCGTAACTGAATATCATTGTCAATCCCACAATACAATGTGCCAAGCCGATTTCATTTCAGCAGGCAAGCCGTCCCTGGTCTGCAAAAGCATGTTGAGGGAAAAATTAAACATGCGCTACTAAAAGCCCTCAGTAGCAAGGTCCACCTGACCACCGATGCGTGGACCAGTACCCATTGTTATGATCTGCTACAACCAGTAAGGAAAGAAGGGAATTCTGTCCCTACAATACAACTAAGCTGAATCCCTACGATGTAACGGGGAACCTGATCCTGCGACCAGACCCGCTAAAGTCCTCATCTAGTGTGAACGAAGACCTATAGTTGCGAGGGAGTAATCCCTACAAGATCTAGGGACTGGGAGAAAAGGTGGACACCTCCTAACATAAATTGTAGCATGGATAATTAAACAGAAAAATAAATACTTTGTGATCCTAACATCAAGCAAAACTCACAGATTAAGGCACCTAAGCACCCGGCTAGCTTAACAGTAGATAATACAATGAAGTCAAGCAAAGCCAGAAGGGCGGAGCCAGACTAAATAGGGAAAAAAGGTCATGTGACCAGCAAACTGAAACAAAACCTAACAAGAGGGTTCTAACACCCATGGCCAGGGACAATACCTTTCCCTCACTGCCCATTGGGTCAATGTTGTGCAGCCGGGTACTGATCTTGCGAGTGGCGCTGTACGTGTTCTGCCAACTCCAAGGATTGCAGGAATCAAGTCTGTACACATTGATTCCTCCTCCTATTCCAGTTCCTCAGAATCATCGCTGCAGGAGCCGTCACGGTCTACCTCCACATGGACCCGTGAACGTTTACCTGTTGCGACCGATATGAGCACAGCCGTGTCCAAATGTCAACAGGCCATCCTGAAATTAATTTCCATGGGGAATCTTAGCCACACAGCGCAGGAGCTCTGTAATGCCATAAAGCAGGAGAGCGACGTGTGGTTTTTGGAAGAGAATCTACAGGCAGGCTTGGTAGTGTGTGACAATGGCCGAAATCTGGTGTCAGCTCTGGGCCTTGGCAACCTCACTCACATACCATGTCTGTCATATGTGCTCAACTTGGTCGTGCAGAGTTTTTTTGAGGGACTATCCGGATCTTGATGCACTGCTGCACAAGGTCCGCCTAGAGTGCGCTCACTTGCGACGTTCCAGCATGGCCAGATCGCTGATTGCAGCTCTGCAACGCAGATTTCACCTTCATGAACATCGCATTATATGTGACGTACCCACCAGGTGGAATTCCTCGTTACATATGTTGGAGCGGTTGTGTGAGCAGCAGCCAACAGTAATGGAGTATCAGCTGCATCAGGCGCAGTCAACTCGCAATTTGCGGCGTTCACACTTCACCACTACTGAGTGGGCCTCTATAATAAGAATAATAATATTATTTATTTATATAGCGCCATAATATTCCGCAGTGCTTTACAGTTTAACAGTTTCAAAACACGAGTCATAAGTAACAACGTTAACAATACAATAATTAAAGCAAAATCAGCCGCCCCTGCTGGTGAAAGCTTACAATCTACAATGAGGTGTGGGAGATACAAAGTACAGGTGTTTATATACAATGGTGTTTTTACAATGATGGTCCAGCCATTTTAAGGAAGTGAGGGATGCATGGAGATAGTGAATGGGCTACACACACAGAATTACACATAGAATGACTTTGATTAGTGAATGTGATAGGCCACTGTGAACAAATGTGTTTTGAGGGAGCGCCTGAAACCATCCAAATTGCGGATAGTCCTAATTTCTTGGGGTAGAGCATTCCAGAGGATTGGCGCAGCGCGGGTGAAGTCTTGGAGTTGGGAGTGGGAGGTACGGATTAGTGCAGAGGTTAGTCGAAGGTCGTTTGCAGAGTGCAGCAGTCGGTTAGGCCGATAAATATAAATAAGGGAGGAGATGTAGGGGGGTGCTGCGCTGTGGAGAGCTATGTTGGTGAGAACCAGTAATTAGAATTGGATCCTATAATGAATGGGCAGCCACTGCCAGTGTAATGAGTGGCGAATAACTCTATGAAGGATATCTGCCACGTTTTGCGTGCGTTTGATGAGTCAACGCGGATGGCGAGTGCAGATGATGCACTAGTCAGCCTGACTGTCCCCCTTATCTGCCTGCTTCAAAAAACACTGCAAGCACTAAGGCATGAGGTTTTGGAAGAGGTGGAGGATGAGGAGTCACAAATTCCATCACCTTCTGGACAGTCAGCGCAACGTGGTTCCTCACAAAGGGCTGGAGGACTTTCAAAGTACCATGCTGTATCAACAATTGAACCTCCAGAGTCGCTGTCTATATTTTCATAACCATTACAAACTTTTAATGTATTTACAAAGCACATAATGTACATTTTTTGTCTATCCTTTTGTAATGCTATTGTGTTTCCATAAACTGATGTTACAGAATTATGATACAAAGTTTTTAAATTTTGAGTTTTAAATTTTGTAAATTTATATGTATTTGAAGGACTTTGTGAGGAGGATGAGGAGGAGTCAATGGAGGAGGAAGACATCGCTCCAGAGGGAGGTAGACAATGCTCTAGTCAGTATGTAGACCAAGGGTGGGGTGATGCACAGCAGGCGGAGATGACGCCTCTTGCAGGGGACAACGTTTCTTGGCCAGTTGGGAGTCTGCAGCACATGGTTGATTTCATGCTGCAGTGGCTGAGAAACGACCGCCGCATCGAACACATTCACACCACGTCTGATTATTGGGTGTACACCCTCCTAGACCCTCGCTACCGGGACAACTTACAAAGCCTCATCACACCGTTGAACCGGGAGCGTAAAATGCGGAAGTACCAAGACACACTGGTGCAATCCATAATGTTCTCCATTCCAGCCGAGAGCACTGCTGCTGCTACTGCTTTACAAAGCAGCTCTGTGCGTCGAGGCAGTGGAGACAGCTCTGCAACAAGAGGGAGCACAAGCAGCGCCTCTGCACAGGGCAAGAACAGTATGTTCCAAATGTGTCGAAGTTTTGTGGCAGCGCCACCAATGTCTACACCATCCGAGACGGCTCCAGTCAGCAGGAGGCAACATTTCCGTAAGATGGTGACAGACTACATGTCTTGCCCTCTCAGTGTACTCCCAGATGGCTCTTCCCCATTCAAGTTTTGTGTCTCTAAGCTGGATACATGGCCAGAGCTTAGCCAGTATGCATTGGAGGTGCTGGCTTGATCTGCTGGCAGTGTATTATCGGAGCGCGTCTTTACTGCTGCAGGTGGTGTACTAACAGACCGTTGCATGCGACTATCCTACGATAATGTAGAACGGCTTACTTTTCTGAAAATGAACTAGGCATGGATCTCGCCTGAATTTGCCTGTCCGGTTTCAGATTAACTAACTGGTTGACAACGTTTTCCATGTCTCCTGTTATGTTCATCTTTCTACCACCTGAGCTATACTCCCTGGGCTACAACACTGCCAGTTGCTGCTCAGAAGTGTCGTGTCCACAGACCAATACACAAGCTATAGTGATAGTGGGGTTCAGTAACGCCTGCTGTTCCCCTGCTGTGTGTCCGGCAAAAATTACTGCTACCTACCTACACATGTTTAAAAAAACATGACATGTTAAAGTGGCTAGTGCTACACATAGATATCAGGCTACACCCTTATTTCTAAGCTGTAAACAAGTGAAACGTCAAATTTAAAACCATTCAATGATTAGTGTTGGTAACAAATCTGTAACTAAATAATTGTGACATATTATGGCAGATATCCACATGTCTAACACAAATGCTAACACAAAAGCATACTTATGCTATAGGGTACTGATGGTGAACCTTCTCACTCCATAACTTTGACCAATCCAACTCACATCATGCCTCAAATGCTGCAATGTTGGAAGTGCATAATGTGGGTTGAACTTTGACAACAGCTGCAGTGCGAAGGTTATCCTTCTGTGTTCTTGGCTTTTAAATAAAAGCATACAAGTAAATATAATAATACATTGTTGATTAAGGGACATGATGTACACCTGTAATATTGTGCAAACAATGGATGTAGGACTATTCCTCTTCAATATTACTTATATTTGTGTCATTTGAAAAAATACATATTTTAGTTAAAAATTAAAAACCCATGTTCAGTAGCTGTGAAAGGCCCGTTTGTGTACTTCTATATTGTTTGCAACCAATGTATTGTATATGGATGGAAGCGCGTCACACTAATAGATTAGATTTATTTTAAATGGAATGTAGCAGAACCAATTGGAGATAAATGAAAAGGATGAGCCACTGAGACACGCTCAGCAGAGTACAAGCAGCAGTGCTTGAACATGTAACTGGAGCGTGATCTGCACTCAAAAAAGTAAAAAACACAGACTGAAGTGAACACTGAAACACAACTGTCCACAATCTGTGAAAAGCTCCTTTCTGTACTTCTATAGTGTTTGCAACCAATGTATTGCATACGGATGGAAGCGCGTCACACTAATAGATTAGATTTATTTTAAATGGAATGTAGCAGAACCAATTGGAGATAAATGAAAAGGATGAGCCACTGAGACACGCTCAGCAGAGTACAAGCAGCAGTGCTTGAACATGTAACTGGAGCGTGATCTGCACTCAAAAAAGTAAAAAACACAGACTGAAGTGAACACTGAAACACAACTGTCCACAATCTGTGAAAAGCTCCTTTCTGTACTTCTATAGTGTTTGCAAGTTGCAACCAATGTATTGTATACGGATGGAAGCGCGTCACACTAATAGATTAGATTTATTTTAAATGGAATGTAGCAGAACCAATTGGAGATAAATGAAAAGGATGAGCCACTGAGACACGCTCAGCAGAGTACAAGCAGCAGTGCTTGAACATGTAACTGGAGCGTGATCTGCACTCAAAAAAGTAAAAAACACAGACTGAAGTGAACACTGAAACACAACTGTCCACAATCTGTGAAAAGCTCCTTTCTGTACTTCTATAGTGTTTGCAACCAATGTATTGTATACGGATGGAAGCGCGTCACACTAATAGATTAGATTTATTTTAAATGGAATGTAGCAGAACCAATTGGAGATAAATGAAAAGGATGAGCCACTGAGACACGCTCAGCAGAGTACAAGCAGCAGTGCTTGAACATGTAACTGGAGCGTGATCTGCACTCAAAAAAGTAAAAAACACAGACTGAAGTGAACACTGAAACACAACTGTCCACAATCTGTGAAAAGCTCCTTTCTGTACTTCTATAGTGTTTGCAACCAATGTATTGTATACGGATGGAAGCGCGTCACACTAATAGATTAGATTTATTTTAAATGGAATGTAGCAGAACCAATTGGAGATAAATGAAAAGGATGAGCCACTGAGACACGCTCAGCAGAGTACAAGCAGCAGTGCTTGAACATGTAACTGGAGCGTGATCTGCACTCAAAAAAGTAAAAAACAAGACTGAAGTGAACACTGAAACACAACTGTCCACAATCTGTGAAAAGCTCCTTTCTGTACTTCTATAGTGTTTGCAACCAATGTATTGTATACGGATGGAAGCACGTCACACTAATAGATTTGATTTTTTTTTCTAATATAATGGAGCTGCACCAATTCCACAAAATAAAAAAAAAAAAAAAAAAAAGAGTCAGTGACACGTGCAGATGCCTACAAACAGCGGTGGATGCAGAGCAAACTGCAGCGTCACCTGCACTGTCACACACACACCTTGCACAGAGCTGTTAAAACAACACTGGCAAAATGAAGCTTTACACAGCGGTTGGTAAACTAGCCTGCCTCAAGCACAGTAGTACACAAAATCGCAATATCTAACTGTCCCTCAGAGTGAGCAGAGTAGCGTTCTGTCCCTTACTGAGTTCACAGCACAGTGACGCTAAAATGGCGGCGGCGCCTTTTATAGTGCATTCTGACATCATTTCAGCAGCCAATCACAGCCATGCCATTAGTTAAGATGACCGCAGCATTACAGGATGTGCCCACACTTCGTAGGATTCCTCATTGGCTGACTAAAATCACATTGCCTCTCAAAGAATTATGGGAACTTCCGATTCCGGTATACGATATGGAAAAAGTATCGGAATTAAGTATCGGAATTCCGATAACGCGAATATCGGCCGATACCCGATACTTGCGGTATCGGAATGCTCAACACTAGTATTCATTTACCTTCTACCTGAGCACTCCACCTGGTGGTCACAGGCTTTTTAATTACAACAGGTTCATCACCCCTCCACAGAGATGTAGATTTTAGTCTGAAGAGAGGATTCATATGTTCCCATGCAGACAGACTTTTCTAAGCGAGGATAGGCATTAGTTAGGACCTGATATACGAGAAGAGCCTTGACGTGGCTATCAGGCTCACATAATTTGGCCATCTTATGCGCTAAGACTTCTCAATTTTTCATATTTCTAAGGTAATGATGCAATTCATTTTTCAGATTTTTCATATTTCGTGTTTGCAAGCTATAGCGCTACAGTGTGCTACCTTTTTTTCTTGTTTCTACACCAGACTCAGTCCACTGCTTCCTCAGGTCCCCCAAGGTCTGGAATCGGTCCTTCTCCACAATCTTCCTCAGGGTCCGGTCACCTCTTCTCGTTGTACAGCGTTTTCTGCCACATTGTTTCCTTCCAACAGACTTCCCATTGAGGTGCCTTGATACAGCACTCTGGGAACAGCCTATTTGTTGAGAAATTTCTTTCTGGGTCTTACCCTCTTGCTTGAGGGTGTCAATGATGGCCTTCTTGACATCAGTCAGGTCGCTAGTCTTACCCATGATGGGGGTTTTGAGTAATGAACCAGGCAGGGAGTTTTTAAAAGCCTCAGGAATCTTTTGCATGTGTTTAGAGTTAATTACTTGATTCAGAAGATTAGGGTAATAGGTCGTTTAGAGAACCTTTTCTTGATATGCTAATTTTTTGAGACAGGTTTTTTGGGTTATCAGGAGTTGTATGCCAAAATCATCAGTATTAAAACAATAAAAGACCTGACAAATTTCAGTTGGTGTGTAATGAATCTAAAATATATGAAAGTTTAATTGTAATCATTACATTATGGAAAATAATGAAATTTAGCACTATATGCTAATTTTTTGAGAAGGACCTGTAGAGCAGTCTCTGTGTCTCTTATGTAATGTATATACTGCAGACCCCCCAATGCTTGAGTTCTAGAAATGTTACATGAGCTGTGATGAATTTCCCACTCTGAGACCGGCAGTGTAATATACATTTGTGTTTACACTCACTGACAGAAGTTATGTGGCTTATCCATGTTACGTAACTAAAAGCTTATAACTTGACGTTAAATTCATCCATTGGTTGTATAAATTATTTTTTTGAAAGCTGAAACCCTCCGAAATGTGGTTTAGGCTAAGAAAATAAATTGGCATCAATGCAGAAATATTGATTATTTAATGGACACAGAATGGTCAGATTTTGGCAAGACAAAAGTTTTGTCGCCCACAGAAAGTAATGTGATATTCAAACAAATAATTAACTTAAAATACGAATATATGTTGCATAACATTGGTGAATGAAGTTGTGGTGCTATTAGAGTCATATTTAATATTTTGTGTGACTTCCATAAGCTTGAAGGACTGCATCCATGCAGTTCAACAATGATTTATACAATTTATTAGAGAAGTCATCAGGAATAGCAAAGAATGCAGTCTTACATGCCTCCCAGAGTTCATCTAGATTCTTTGGTTTTGTCTTCTAAGCTTCCTCTTTCATCCTACCACAAACATGCTCAATGATATTCATGTCTGGTGACTGAACTGGCCAGTCCTTGAGCACCTTGATCTTTTTTGCCTGATGGAACTTTGTTGTAGAGATGGATGTATGAGATGGAGCACCATCCTGCTGCAGAATTTGACCCCTTTTATGATTTGGAATATAAGAGGTAGCTAATACTTCTTGATATTTTAGGCTATTGATATTGCCTTCCACCTTGCAAATCTTTCGCACACCCCCATACTGAATGTAACCCCAGACCATGATCTTTCCACCACCAAATTTAATTGTTTTCTGAGTGTATTTTGGATCCATATAGGCTCCAGTAGGTCTCCTGCAGTATTTGCGGCGGCTGTGGTGTAATTCTACTGAAGATTCATCTGAGAAATCCACCTTCTACCACTTTTCCAGCGTCCATCTGTTTAGCAGGCTGTGGGACTTTGCAAATGCCACACGGTTTTTTAATTGCCTTTTATTTAGTGCTGGCTTCTGGGCATTGATTCGACCATGGAGGCCTTTTCGAGACAGAATCCTACAAACTGTTCTAGTTGAGACAGGGACATGAGGTGACCAGGCCTGTTGGAGCTCTGCTGCAGTGGAAGAGGGCCTGCTTTGGATTTTCTAACCAACAAACGTTCCTCCTGAGCAGTTGTCTTGCAGGGTCTGCCGGACCTAGGCTTGTCAAACACATCTCCAGTCTCTTCAAATCTTTTTTTCATTCTTTGTACTTGACGCTGAGACACATTAAAGGTGCCAGTCACCTCTGCAGTGGATCTGGTCTTCAGCCTCTTGATAATCCAGGCTTTGGTCGCAGGGTGGATTTTTGGCATGTTGTCAGAGCTCAAGTTGCAGTTCAAGTGAAGGTCTGGGGTGCTGGGTTTCTTTTTATACACACCCACTAATTAACCGATCATTTACTGAGCACAGGTGAGGATGTAAACTAGGATTGGGTGCATTATATGACCAGGCGACAAAACTTTTGTCTTGTTAAAATCTGACCATTCTGTGTCTATTAAGTGATCAATATTTCTGCATTGATGCCAATTTATTTTCTTAACCTAAACCACATTTCGGAGGGTTTCAGCTTTCAAAAGAATAATTTATACAACCAATGGATGAATTTAACGTCAGGTTATATGCTTTTATTTACATAACATGGATAAGCGACATAACTTCTGTCAGGGAGTGTAGAACTTACTGCTGCAAGTTCTTTTCAAAATTGATTGCAAAGAGTGGTCTCCAGACCGATGCAAATCTGGAAAAATCATTGCGAGTAGCAACATCATCATTACCACCTAACATCACAGCCGCACCAAAGAGAAGCAGTTCCAGCCATCACATTAGGGGTGAGTTAATTAAATGATATACAGCAGGATGAATTTCCAGTTGATAATTTTGTAAGGCCAATGAGTGATGGTATAAATATCTAAACGGCCTCTGGCAGAAAAAAGGTTACCCACCGTTGTGGTGGTAGATGGTTGGCCAACAGGTTTGGCCGCACTAGGTTTATGTTTAATCTGGTTTTTATTGAAAATAAATTTAGAACAATCGAGTAACAAAGGATTCAACAACATAATGATTACTGAGTACAAAAAGAAATCTTATTTACAATGTGTACTAGTGTATTCAGCTATTACAAAAACTATAACTCTGATCATCCCTGACAGTACCAGACCATTCGGGCATGCAGGAGTTGCAGCTTTTCAACAGCCGGTTAGCCACAGGTTGGATTTAACGACTCTAGTCAGAGATTAATAACTTTTGAGCCAAAGATGAACCAATATACCATTTCCTAATTTAACAATGCATGATTTATATATGGAAATTCTCAATAAAGGTCTTATTTTCACTGCAATGTATTAGTTCAGGACGGAATTGAGTAGATCTTACTTAAACATTCTTGCCTCCCTGTCATTAATATGTTAATAACTCAATGTAGTAAAACGAGGATTAATTGTAGAAACATAAGCACATTATGCAAGAGCCTTATATTTTTCTGCGGTCAAGTTCCATTTTTTAAAATGTTCCTTGGAGGACAATTAATCCTATTCTGTTTATACTATGAGCTGCTGGAGGCAGATCAAAGCTGGAAACCAGTGCATATGAAGCCATTATTGTGCAGACCCTTTTATTGTATGGAAAAACAGAATTTCAAATTCTTATGACTGAAGCTCATCTCCAGGCAAATGCTACAATGTGTAGTGTAGGGCTTTCAACTCTCTTGTAGCCGCTTTGATACACAAAGGCATAGGGTTTTTGTTGGAATATGTTTGGTGCAACAACTCCATTCCTGTCTATGAGCGTTTAGTTGCTAGATTTGTATCCTGTTTATAAAGTTAGAACAAAAAAAAACTCCCAGAGGCTCACACAGGGAGAACATGTGACTGTATTTCCTGTTTTCTTGTGTCTGTGTATGAGAGAAGCAGCCTGCTGTAGATGCTGCACAGATAGAGACACACAATTGATTTATTGCGCATTACAATGGCAACTCTTCGGTTGTAAATCACTAAGTGAATTGCATAACAACTGTGGTACAAGCATTACCGTAACTTGTATTGCTATAGCTAAGTATATAGTGACGGACACTATTTGAATAATCATCTGTGTCGCGTATGCGTTGCTGTTTTGAACTTACCTAATATTTTCATGAATATGGTTCCGTTATAGCCATTCATATACTATTAACATTTTGGTAGTATGCCATGTTTATTATGCCTATTTTGCCTTTTTTGGCTATGGATGATCTAAATAGCCCGATATGCTGCCATGGTTACCGCGCTAACAGCACAGGCGCACTACAATGGTAAAACCTTTTTCCTGTTCTAATGAAAGTTTTACTTCCTTCTTATCGCCTTCTACCCCGGAAGTAACCCTGGGTCTTACGTGACGTCTCAAAACTCCATGTGAGGTGGTGTTCCCGCCCTCTAACATATGCGGTGGAACAGGTAATCGCCGCAGCTGCGTTATATTCTGCTAGATTACACAATATATTTATAGGATACTTCTCAGACTTTACCCTCAGCCCCTGACGAAGCCACCTAGCGGTGGCTACACGCGTCAGGCATCTCCACAAGCTCCCTCAAATAGTAGTATGGTACTAGGCATTTGTATGTAGCACTCAAACTTTGATGCTTTGAGGATATTTGTGCCTCACTCCTCTGGGTGATATTCACTAGCGCCCAGGTGCAGTATTTGTGTGGACTTTTCTGCATGTTTTATTTTGGAGCGTTACCTTCATTTTTTTCATGGCTCATTCTTAGCATTCTATTGCTCATTTATTTACACTAGTATTGTTTATAGCTGATATACCAATGCATACTCGATCGAATAGATGTATTAAATTATCTATGTATGGGCATGGACCTTAACAGTCTATGAGGATTATTTATTCCAGTAGTTCATATATGTTGTTTTGAGTGTTATACTGTACCTATATATGTTTATTGAGCACGTAGCCACTATATTTGCCTATCCCTGCTCTATAGAGGGGAGCTCTATGGCTCTATTATAAGCCTAAAGAGGGTTCATTGTATATGTCATGTGATTGACTTTTAATTGTTTTTATGTCCTTATTTGTGTGTATCCAATAAAATTTGTATATTGAGTGGTGATCCCTGTTTTGGTCAGTAGCTTTTCTTTGCATTTGTCTAAACTTTATAACTCTGATCACAGCTGCACACTCACTCTATGTTTTGAAGTATGGGAACCACTGTTGTCTGACCGGCGGTGATGATTTTACCGCCGATCAGAAGCGCTGTTTGCCGCGCTGTCAAGCACATGACAATGTGGAAAACACTGAATGTTCGGGCCCCCCCCATTCAAGAGAATGGGGTCTGGGTTCAGGTCCGGGTACTGTTCTGGTCACCGAACCTGAAGTTTTTGTAAATGTTCTGCCAAATCCGCCGGATCCGAACATTTAGGTGTCCGCCCATCTCTAGTGGTGACAGGTGGGATAGGGCACAGCAATTCACATTTTCTTCCTCTCTAGCTCAACTCCACTTCAGTCCTGTCACTAGCTCATCCTGGATTACCCCAAAGCCCACTGATTCTGTCAGTCTCAGGCATTTCTCATCAACCTTGGTAGTGCACCCGGGACGGGCCATCACCTTCTGTCTATGCGGGTCACTGTAAATCTTCCACTGTATGCCAGAAGACATGATGTGTTTGGCAGCCCCTATGCCAGACCTTAGGCTCTGGACATGACAGGAGTGACCGCTCGGGATCCCAGTAATGCCTCCCACTGCCAGGAAAAAATGACACGTTGCCCTTATCAACCCACAGTACCTGAACTTACCTTCGATATGCAATTCACTAACTTTATCAGGAAGTGCCCCCCTTTTTTATTAACACTGGTGCCCACCCACTGGATTAGCTCTATGATTAACTATTTCCTTATCTCATGTGCTAATCCTATTATCCTTATTTTATGTCTTATGTGTTGCTAAATCACACACTGTATAAGCTTACTTATGCTATCCTAAGCTTACCCTATTATACCCTACTCACATTATGCATTAACACATCACATGCTGTACATTACCATAATACATGACATAAGAATAACACAACTTTCACTTTGCACAACAGTATTCACATGATATGTCTGCTGTATTCAGGGGCCGAAACAGGGTAAGACAGTCCACATCCCTACATTCCTCCCCTCTTTAAACATGGTCACCTTCGACCATTTTGAGAACAGCACACAGAATATAACATTCACATAAAACATCTAAAACCATTAGTCTCCTATCTCCAGGGTATAGACTGTCCATTGCCGGTGATTGCACTGACCCCGAAATCAAGGCGCATAAGTTCTTGGGCCCGTACGACAGTATTCACGTGATACGTCTGTTGTCTTCAGGGACAGGAACAGGGTAAGACAGTCCACCTCCTACACACACGCAAGGAGAGACCTGTCTGTCACTTTCAGTGGGCGAGGAGAAGCCACCAGTGACACATCTTTTTTACTAGTCTCCCATGCAAAAAAAAGTCCCCAGTGGCTCCTAAAGTATATATATTTTTTGAAACGCCACAGGATTTCGGAGTAAAACATACCTATCTGAAAATGTGTAGACAGTTTCCATTACATGCTGCCCGTGGTTCCCTTTAAGTCTATGGGGAGCCGTAAAAATGAATGAAAAATAGAAGATATCAGTTTTTAATCTCTACTTAATTGATCCATTTTTATGTGTGAATGGAAAAGAGGATTCAGACAGTTTGCTTCAGTTTTTGAAAACTAATGAGAAAAAGAAGATGTAAAATGAATGCAAAACGGATGACAGATGGGAGAAAAATGATTTTTTTAATGCAAAACCGGAAACTGATGTGTGCATGTAGCCTAAGGCCAAGTTCAGATGAACGTATAACAAATTGTCCATTTTTCTTACAGAACAAAAAACATTTTTTTAAGCATGGAGTTCCATATGTCATCCATATGTCCGTTTTTGACATCGTATCATGTAGGTTTTATATAGCGCAAATGTAAAAATTAAACTAAACCAAATACAAGATCCTTTGTTATTCATTGCAATGGATCCTTTAAAACGGATATTGTAAGTTTGTATACATATGGCATTCCTTTTTATTTTTTGCACCCATTAAATTTAATGAGCAAGCCTCATCTGAAAAATGGATCAAAGTACTGCATGCTGAATTTTTTTTTACATGCAGACAATGTGAGTGCACTACCTCATTGAGTTGCATTGGTCCCTGTGCTGTATATATGTGTCCAGTGTCTGCAAATTAAGATTTTGGTTTGGCTATTATCCTAGGTCATGTGATAAGGCTCGTTAAAGGGTCAACATTGACTTGTAGGATTGCTACCTTCCAATAGGTGGCACTAGAGTTCTAGCTCTCTTCCTCTCTGTAGAGACAATTTGCATAATTAGCATATTTCCCAGAGGAGCATTGCGGCTTTAAAGGTACTGCCACACTAAACAATCCCGCTAGCGATTCGTTAGCGTTGCATACTAATGAGATCGCTAGCGGGATTGTTTCTATATCGCTAAATGCTGCCGCATTTAGCGATATAGTTAACGACGCTATCGCCGTTAGCGATCTTCTTAACGACTTTAGCGGTACAAAAGTACCGCTAAATCGCTAAGAAAGGTGCCACACAGCGATAAGATACTTACCCAGCGGGAGCGCCAGCGATGAAATAGGGTCCGGAGCGATTCCAGCGACGAGCGAGATACAGCAGGAAGCTCGTCGCTGGAAGCTGCCGCAATGAACAATATCGCTACGGGATCGCTAAATAGTGCGTTTTTAGCGATCCGTTAGCATATGTTTAGTGTGGCATACCCTTTAGTCTCCTCATCTTGGCATGCTTAGCATATTGATCTCCGCAAGGAGTGATGATACTTCTTGGACAATGGTCTGACGCCTCTCACACAGCCAAACCAGATCTCCGTTTTGCACTGACGAGGTGCAAAGTGTCCTGGATACCTTGAGTGCTGTCTCTTGGCCTTCCGGCATCGCCACTTCGGTGGCTTAAGCCGGTTGCTGCTTTTGGGAGATAGCCAGGAGGATTCAGGGAGAAGATCCTTGGAGATGTGGACGATGGGAGTCCGACTTCAATTCTCTTGGACCGGTGAGAGCCGGGTCAAAAATGGTTCCGGATTGATATCGCTGAAGATAAGAAGTTTCATTTTTCCCTGGGATATTTGGTCAACATGGTGTTTTATGACATCCTGAAGATTCGGAAGTCCGATATAATATGCCTGCAGCAGTTCAAGAGGGAAGGCAGGTATGTGCTGGTGCTATCTTCTATGGCGGCTTGCCAGAATTTGTTTACTGCCCTGAAAAATGGAGTTGCAAATCCTTTGCTGCAAGGACTTACCTTTACTGTGCTGTACTCTAAGGGGGATATCCCACTTGTTGTTTTCATGCACAACCCTTTTGTTTCCCTGGAGGACATTACTTTATTTTTGAAAAGACATTGCATTTATGTTCAGTACTCCCACAGGGTTCTGAATGGAGAAGGGCTCTGGATCGGGAAGTACAAATTTTTTGTGAGATTTGGGATGGATCCCCAAGGCCCGGGAGGCATCCATTACCCCCCCTCTTAATTTTTCAATTGGGAAAAATAGTGTTTTTTTGTTTTTTCCAGATGCCCCGATGTATTGCAGGAGGTGTAAAAATTTCAGGCATACCCAGGATAGTTGCAAGGACATGTCAACTTGTAGGAATTGCAATGGTTCCGGCCATATAGCAAAAGACTGCAGAAATCCTGTTATGTGTAATGCTTGTGGTGAGGAGGGCCATAAGTATCGGGATTGTAAGGCCAGGATCAGTCCTAGGTCTTAGGGCCTCGTCTCACATAGCGAGATCGCTGCTAAACAGCGATCTCAGCACGATCTCGCTATGTCTGACACGAACCAGCGATCAGGCCCCTGCTGTGAATCGCTGGTCGTGTCAGAAATGGCAGGACTTTTTTTTGATCGCTGGTCTCCCGCTGGCCAGCACGCATCGCTGCGTGTGACAGGCAGGAGACCAGCGATCTCCTGGTAACCAAGGTAAACATCAGGTTTCCAGGCGCGGGGCTGTGCCTGGAAACCCGACGTGTACGTTGGATACCAGCGCGCTCTGCAGGGGAGCTGGTATCCAAGGTACACGTCGGGTTTCCAGGCACCGCGCAGCGCCTGGAAACCCGACATGTACCTTGGTTACCAGCTCCCTGCATCAGTGCGCTGGTATCCAAGGTACACTGCGGGTAACT
The DNA here is from genome assembly GCA_033576555.1 of Oophaga sylvatica. NCBI lineage: Eukaryota > Metazoa > Chordata > Amphibia > Anura > Dendrobatidae > Oophaga > Oophaga sylvatica. Next base: position 124,824,129 of record JARQOD010000003.1, read on the forward strand.
AGGCGACGTTACCCAGTGTCGCTGTCCTGATCGCTGCCTGAGCTGCCTGTTTGACAGCTCAGCAGCAATCATGTAGCGACACACCAGCGATCCTGATCGTTGTTGAGATCGCTGGTGTGTCACTATGTGAGACGGGGCCCTTACGCTGAGGTCACAGGTGGGGCAGCTGCGCCCCCTGCTGCTGTTGTTGACATTCCACAGATTACAGACCCGGGTCTTATTGAGGAACCTGAAATCATGGATGCACATGAGGAGGCCCTGCCTCAAACGGAGTCTCCCAGCCCAGAGGTGGCAGGTTTGGAACTTGCTGAGGTTGAATGTGAGCTCCCTCATCAGTCTGATGTCTGTGGGGAGGGGGAGTTGGAGGGTGCTCTTGGTAATACCCTCAGTATATCTTGGTTAGCTACTGAGGAGTTGACTAGTTGTGGAGATCAAGGTGACTTCACTCTTGCAAGGCCCTCTGAGGAGGAGGAGCCTGGAACTTCCTGTAAGAGCACAAGAACGGATTGGGCAGACGCCGATGAAGTTTGTTTAAGTCCGGTGAGTGAACGTAGTTACCCTCAGAATGTCTTCTCTCCAGACACCAATATTTTTTTAGGCATTCCCGCAGACGTAAACAGATTCGGGGAGTTGCAGTTCCAGATGGAAGACGAAAACGGCTGAAGAAGAAGTGGCTTGTTTGCCGTCATGTAAATAACACCATCATGTTATGGTTCCCCAAGCTGGTTGGGGCATTGCGCCCCTGAATGTCAGGCAAATTAGATCTAAATCCAGGAGGGCAATCGTCCTAGATTATATTAAACAGATGAATGCTCACATCTTTTGTCTTCAGGAATGTGGGATTGTGGACGCTCCAAGTGATAAGGACTGGCCTTACGGTCAGCATGTATGGTCTGGCTCATGTGTTAATAGGAATGATGGTGTAGGGATATTAATGGGTAACAGGGAGATTAGTTTAGATAGCTACACGGTAGTAGAGGTGGGTAGATGTATAATTGCACATGTTAGCTATAGGAAGTGGCGGGCTAGAATTATTAATGTGTACTGTCCATCAGGAAATGACAGGAAAAAGAAGCGTCTGGCTCTTTTGGAAAAATTAAGTTTGTTTCTTCCAGGGAAAATGCCTACAGTTTTAGTTGGAGACTTTAATTGCATCACAGAAGGAATTGTGACATAACTGGTAAGAAGTTATCCAATCTTATTTCTGATTTTTCCCTTCTAGATGCTGCTGCTCTGAAATTTGGCATCCCACCACCGCCAACATACCATGCTGATAGGGTGGTATTGCATCCAGAATAGATAAAATGTTGTTTTCCAAAAATATGTTGTGTATGAATTTTGAACAAAATGCTGTACCTTTTTCTGATCATGAGTGTTTGAGAGGTGTGTTTAGTGCGATTGATGACCGTGTGTATGGTGGTGGGGTTTGGAAGCTGAACGTTAGGTTGTTAGAAGATGAGGATGTGATGAATGAATTAAAAATAAAGTATAAAGAGTGGAGAATATGTAAGAGGGATTTTGCATGCGTGCTGGAATGGTGGGACTGGGTTAAGGTGTGTTGCAAAAAAATCTTCAAAAAATGGGGCTATAAAAAAGCTGCTATTTATCGGAACAGATTTAATGATTTAAACAGGCATATAGACTGGTTAAGGAAGTGTGGAGAAAGTGGGATGGATGTGTCTGATGTGCTGGCTGAGACAAAGAGTGAATTGAAGTGTGTTATGGATGAAAAAGGGAAGGAAATCATCTATCGCACCAAAATAGAACATCTTGAGAAAGATGAAAAGTGCATGAGGTTCTTTTTTAAGAAAATGAATGGGAGAAAGGTTGATATGGATAAAATCCTGGATAGGAACGGTTTGTGTGTGTCAGGTGAGAATGCGATAAAGGATGTGAATAGGTTCTATAGCAAGTTATATGATAAAAAATGGATTGACTCTGGTCTTGTTTCAGAAGTGCTGAATGGGTTAGAAAACAAGTTGGGTAGTGAAGATTGTGATATTTTGAATGAGGACGTGATTATGGATGAAGTAGAAAACGTGATGAAGAGTGCTAAAAAGAATAAGACACCAGGGAAAGACGGATTGCCGGTAGAATTCTATGTGAAACATGGGATTTTCTGGGGGCTCATTTGACTGAGATATGTAAGTACATGTGGGAGAATGGTAAGTTGTGTGAATCAATGAAAGAGGAGGTGGTTGTGCTTGTGTATAAGAAAGGTGAAAGTGTTTAGAGAATTGGAGACCTATAACGCTGCTGAATGCAGATTACAAAATCTATAGCAAATTGTTGGCGAATCGTATGCGTGAGGTGATTGGTAATGTTGTGGATGAGGATCAGGTGTGTGCGGTGCCTGGGAGAAGTATGAGTGATAACTTATTGTTATTAAGGAATTTGATTGGGGACTGCATGGGAAGGAAATGGAAGTGTATGGTTCTGACAATTGATTCTGAGAAAGCGTTTGATAGGGTCTCGCATGTGTTTTTGTTTAAAGTTCTGGAGAGAATGGGATTTCCTAGAAAATTTGTGAATGGGATAATGTCTTTGTATGATTGTGTGTCAAGTGAGTTTCTAGTTAATGCATGGTTGAGTGAGAAAGTGAATATTATGTCTGGTGTAAGGCAGGGGTGTCCCATGTCCCCTGTTTTATTTGTATGTGTGATTGAACATTTGTTGTGCTTGGTGAGACGTGATAAAGTGGTGCGAGGTTTGTTGGTACCTGGGAGTGGTGGAAAGCATGTGAAAGTTCTTGGATATATGGATGATGTTGTGGTTGTGAGTGAAAGTGTTGCGTCTATGAGTAGGTTAAGTTGCTTTTGGAGGTTTTCTGTGGTGCGTCTGGCTTTAGAGTGAATTGGAATGAATGTAGCTTTAAATGTTTCGGGAATGATGGGGTTAAAATGGAGGTGGTTAAGTGTGAGGAGGGTGCTCTCAAAGTGCTGGGAGTATTATTTAATAAGGACTTGGAAGGTAAGGAGAGCTGGGGGAGTGTGGATTGCGCATAGAGCGTAAGTTAAATTTTTGGCGACTGAGAGACTTGACCTTGAGTGGTAAGATTTTGGTCATAAAAGCGGTGATTCTTCCAAGTTTGCTTTTTATTGCAACAGTTTTTCCACCGTCTTATAGGAAAATAAAAAGAGTGGAAAAGTTAGTTTTTACTTTTTTCTGGAGTAGTAAAATAGAAAAACTTGAGAGAAAGTCTTTTTAAGGCATGTCACCATGGTGGCATGGCCTTTCCAAACATTGAGATTTTTCTGGGGCTTCAGTATATCAAAACGGTAGTTATTTTGTTGAATAAAGGAAATAAAGGAGCATATATGACAAGATATTCTGCTGGTTGGATGTTGTATGGCTTGTGTTGGAGAAAGAGGGATGCTAGAGTGCCTGTTGCGTTCAAGTGTCCGGTCTGGTATGAGGTGATTGAAAAGTTTGTAAGGAAGCATGATTTACTGAGTGTGCCGATGAATGATTTTAGAATGGCTAAGAATGTGATGAAGATAATACATAAGAATGATGTGAAGTGTAATATTGTGGGTTTGAGAGGGAATGAAGTCTCGGTTGCATGGAAGAGTTTGGGAACGCATGGGATGTCTAATAGACAAAGGGATATTGTATGGATGTCCTTGCTAGTGTTGAGCATTCCGATACCGCAAGTATCGGGTATCGGCCGATATTCGCGTTATCGGAATTCCGATACTTAATTCCGATACTTTTTCAATATCGTATACCGGAATCGGAAGTTCCCATAATTCTTTGAGAGGCAATGTGATGTTAGTCAGCCAATGATGAATCTTATGAAGTGTGGGCACATCCTGTAATGCTGCGGTCATCTTAACTAATGGCATGGCTGTGATTGGCTGCTGAAATGATGTCAGAATGCACTATAAAGGCGCCGCAGCCATTTTAGCGTCACTGTGCTGTGAACTCAGTTAGGGACAGAACGCTACTCTGCTCACTCTGAGGGACAGTTAGATATTGCGATTTTGTGTACTACTGTGCTTGAGGCAGGCTAGTTTACCAACAGGTCCTGCCCACATCCTTCTTCCTAGTGAGGATTCAACATCATCAGCCGGCGTTCCTGATCTGGCCACGGAGGCCAGAGATCACCGGCTTTCATCAACGGATGTAAGTTTCGTCTGCGGGCCATAGGAGGCTGAAGTCGGACTTTCTACTGCAAGTGACCCATCGGGGTTGTCAGCAGGCCAGAGGAGGCTGAAATTTGACTTTCTATTGCAAGTGACCCATCGGGGTTGTCAGGTAAAACCTGTGCAAACAGGACTATTTTCTCCACAGTGCACCACTAATACTCATTCATCTGAGCTGTCACCGGCGGGACAGTGTCAATTTCTTCTGACCTTTCTGCATAAAAGGTTTTTTAGGATTTCTGCAGCGTTTTTCTGCTCCATCGTTAAAAGAGGACCTCTTTTACTTTTTCAGGGTTTGTCCATATTAATACCCATATGAATAAATACCTTATGCGTATTATGACTATTTAGTCCTTTGGTTTGGGGTTTACTACATAATAGACTACAGGCTTTTCTCATCACCTTTTTCTCACGGGTCTTAGTGCAATATTTATTTATTACTGTATTATTACATCTGCATCTCAAACTGTTCTACAGAGTGCGTCTGAATTTATGTATTGTTTTCCATTTGACACATGCATATTCCTATTTTTCTACAGATCCTTTTGTGTCTTGTAGTTTTTATGTGCGCAAACTATTTTTATTTTCAATTATAGAGGGCCATGTTATTGACTTTGCATTGACGTGTAAAAGATTTATGTTGTGCCACTGGCTATATGTATTCTAAAGGTGTACCCAGTCTCAACAGATCATTAGTCTGATTGTTCTTTGATTCTCCTAAATGTGAATTTGTCTGATTTGGTGTCAAACTTGACTTTGTCCCTATTTTTGTTTTGCCATGTGACCCAATGATTATACAAATCTATATAGGGTTTGGCATCATCAAAAGTAACAGAATATTAGCATGCATGCATATTTAGGATATAAAAGAGAAGTATCTTGTTGTGCCAGAGTGTTCCTAACTCCTGAATGGATATAAAACAATATGGTCTACGGATCAGGTAAAATCGAGGGTCCGCATGTCTATATTTTATACAATTTGAGTGGGCAAGGGTGGGATTTAGAGATTAGCCCATTCATGAAAGTTTTGGGAGCTGAGAACCTTCAGGAGTTGTTAACCATGCTTTGAGGTCGATTGAATGCCATGTCACTCAGGCAGCCAATCACTGCTGTCAAGCGCAATGGAAAGCAACACACGGTTGGTCCTGTGGCCAGCAGCACAGGAGGGGTAAGGGTAAAACATGAATATATTAGATTATGTTTTACTATTTGGAGCAAGTTTGAAGTTTTCTTTAAGGATTGGAAAACCACCTTCAGTTAGGAATCGGATCAATCAAACAGGGCACAATATGGAATAATGTGCGTTGTTATACACAGTAACTTACAAACGTGGTTCTCTCTGGCATCTATGTACATGGGCAAGTATTACTCTAATTTGGGTCTAATGTGTAGTTTATTGGGTGCAATATAGGCTCATTGTAGGACTGCAAACACACAATTTGGTTCTTTGCAGGTAGAATATGGTACTTTATGCAAAGTATATGGCTGTGTGCAGGCACAGAATCGCACTGTCCTATGAAAACAAACTATGGGACTATTGTGGCATGGTATGGCGGTCTCTGGCCACTGTTTAGCATAATATAGTACTATATGGACATTGGACAACAACAACTTTTTAATGTGCTGGTATTGTTGTGGTTACAATTAAAGAAATATTCTCAATTTGTCTCTGGAGCAGGTCAGAGCTATGTTGCTCTTTACTTCTTTGTTTCTGATAGGATAGGCTGAGTTATAGTATTAGTAGAACTATAAAGTTCTGCTGTAACACATTCAGCTATTAGTGATTTCTTTTATAATGTACACTGCTATCACTGTATTTACGGTACATATAGAGATAATGGCACTTGAACAAGCACATAGCTCAGGATAGTCAGAGCTGTGATTAGGAGAACTGCTCTTGGAGAAGCTAGTGCTATAGATTGGTGATTTTGCAAGTAGAGATGGGCGAACCCGAACAGTAAAGTTCGGCATCCAGACCGAACACCTATGACCTATGACCCGACATGAAATGACACTTGGTGTACATAGGGTTAACCATGTCTTTTCATGTCCTTTGCTATCTAATTTGCACAAACAATTAAATCAGACTATGTGTGCAAAATTTCACACCTGTAGGGGTTAATTAAAGGTGTAAATTCGTAGCAAAAAAGTCCGTTTTTTTTACAACGAATTTACACCTTTAATTAACCCCTACAGGTGTGAAATTTTGCACACATAGACTGATTTAATTGTTTGTGCAAATCAGATAGCAAACGACATGAAAAGACATGGTTAACCCTATGTACACCAAGTGTCATTTCATGTCGGGTGCTTCTGTCTTTTCACTGAAGCCGGCTTTACCGGGCAATTGAATCAGAGGATATTTTACTATGTAGAAGTGTATAAAGTATACATATATGTATATATATATGTCACAATGACATGTATATATATATATATGTATTCTATGTGTGTATATTTAGTGTTTACAAGGAAAGAATGGGTTTTTTTTTAGTTGCGATATTTTGTTCCCATAGACTTACATGGGACTTCGGGTATCGGTATCGGGTATCGCCGATATTTTAGTGATATCGGCGATACCATTCCGATTCCGATACTTTAGGATATCGGAAAGTATCGCTCAACTCTAGTCCTTGCACAATATTTTGCCTGTGCGACAGGTTCAGAAGAGACGAGGTCTGACCAGAACGGATGTGTGCCCGAGAGAAGGATGTGGTGGATGTGAGACTGTGTGGCATACTATGTGGGACTGTGATTACGCATACAGTGTGTGGAAGTGTGTAGGTGGGTTGTGTAAGGAGTTAGCGGGGTGAGCTTTATTGACTGGCGTGTTGCGATGTTTGGAATTGGTGCATGTGGTCGTGTGAAAAATAGAATCCTATGGTTAATTATGACTTGTGTTATGCAGAGTTTGTGGGATGTGAGGAATTTAGGAATTTTCAAAGAGAAGCATGTATCTGTGAATAAGTGTGTCGGAAGGTGGTGGTGGTTCTGATGCAGAGGGCGTTTGGAAATTTAAAAAATGGCAGCACTTGATCAAATATCAGTGAATTTTAGTGATGTTTATTGATGTTTATGACGCCTTTTGTGTATGCCTTTGGTTTGTTATACTAAAATAAATATGAGCCATGATGATGAGAGTTGAAACAACGACGTTTAAGTTGATGAGCTTATATTGAGTTGTTTATAACTAACCTGAATGGTTTAAAAAAAAAAAGAAACAGTGTCTGCAAATTGAGATTTTGGTTTGGCTATTATCCTAGTCATGTGATAAGGCTTGTTAAAGGGTCAACATTGACTTGTAGGATTGCTACCTTCCAATAGGTGGCACTGGAGTTCTAGCTCTATTCCTCTCTGAAGAGACAATTTGCATAATTATCACATAAACAACACATGTACCCAATATATGCTCTTCTAAAACATGGCTGTTTATGTCACCAACAACTCAGCCATAGTCTGTGACATGGTGTTATGATCTTGCTACATCACGTATAGACCAGCTATCATACCAAAAGTAGAAAGGAGTTGTTCAGAAAAGTAAAAAAAATGGCAAAAACAGCTGGCAATGTGGAAAACTTATAGTATTTGTTTGAACATCTGCTTGTTGATATTTTCTGGTGCAGTGGTCCATGCTGATCTCTGTTAAATTCCCTGTAGCAATCATCTTGACTTATCACGAATGTCTCCATGTATGGTGCTAGGTGTGTGACTGTTGAAATAAAAAAAACTAGGATCAGCCTATAACATAAGGGTATGTTTCCAAGTTCCGGAATGGCAGCGCTTTGAATGCAGCGGATAAACCACTCCGTACAAAGCGCTGCCGGCTTTTGTATGCGCGGTGATTCTGCATGTGTTCATTGAACACATGCGGAATCACCGCATCCTATACATAGAACGGTGCTATTTATCTTGCGGAGACTGAGCGTCTCCACAAGATAAATTGACATGCTGCGGTCTAGAAAGACGCACCGCATGTGCGTATACGCAGGTCTGCCACCTGCGTGTTTGTACGCATAGAGGAGATGGGATTTCATAAAATCCCCTCCACTATGCTGTAACATCTGGCAGCGTCCAATCCGCAGCATTTCCTGAACGTGGAAACATACCCTAACTCTCTCAAATGTACAAGGTCATGCTGCAGTGTGATGTACAACTAATCGCATACTGGGCATTGCAGTGAAGAAACCTTGGTGCTCCAGTAAAGGAACTGAAATATCTGGTAAATAGTGATGAGCGAACATGCTTAGATGAGATGTTATCCGAGCATGCTCGTGTGCTAACTTGTAAGGGTATGTTTCCACTATCAGGAAACAGTCCGGAATTGCTGCGTGTTTGACGCTGTGCATTGGCGCAGCATCAAACACGCAGCGTCCAGATGTTACAGCATAGTGGAGGGGATTTCAAGAAATCCCGTCTCCGCTATACTGTAAAACACGCAGGCGGAAGACCTGCGTTTCCGGACATGCGGCGCGTCTTTTCAGACCGCAGCATGTCCTAGTCCATTGCGGCGACGCTGCGTCGCTGCAAGGGAAATAACACAGGGCTATGCAGCCCTGCGATCATTCCGCATGTGTTCCGGAGGTGTCCGGAACACATCCGGAATGAGCGCGCGTAGAAAAGGGGGCGGGGCTTTGGGCGGAGCGGAATTTCCGCTCCGTCCAAAGCGCTGTGGTTCCGGACCGTGGAACCACAGCCTTACGGGCTGGGTGGTAGAACTACTGTGCCAAAGCCCAAGGAAGATCTGGAGGGGCGTGACTAGGAGCCTCACCCAATCCGACCACGGAAACACAGTAGCTAACGACACCGAGGTCCTTGGAGAGACAATGGAGGTGATCCAGGTGCTACTCCAGGACTGACCTTGGGTAGATGGCGGCTGACCACTAGGAGAGGATAGCTGGAATGGCCCAGGGGAATGTCCAACAGATGCAGGCAGGAAGAGAAGATGACAGGAAGCGCAGGTGCAAACAGGACAGTCTGACGGAGAGATGAGCATTGGTGGGTGCAGCTGGCTCGACTGCCATTGAGGTGAGCATTGGTGGGTGCAGCTGGCTTGGCTGCCGTTGATGTGAGCACTGGCGAGTGCAGCTGGCTCTGCTGCTGTTGAGGTGAGCACTGGCGGGTGCAGCTGGCTCTGCTGACGTTGAGGTGAGCACTGACGGGTGCAGCAGGCTCAGCTGCCGTTGAGGTGAGCACTGGCGGGTGCAGCTGACTCTGCTGCTGTTGAGCTGAGCACTGGCAGGTGCAGCAGGTGATATGGAAATTTAATTAGGATAAAAATATCCTTCAGTGTTTGCTGCTTGCCATGTCCAAATCTCTATATAATGTCTTTTTGAGCGCTCAGAACGAAATGAGGACTGTCCACAACGCAAGTGTCAGTATAACAGTTCGTCAAAGACATACATTTATTATTCATTCAAGGTTTTATACATTTACAAAAAGGGGCTGGTTAGTCAATTAACATACAATTAAAAGCTGCTAGATTATTGGCTGTTCTAGTGTAAATATGATAATTATGATAATCATGATTAAAAGAGCTGAAGTTGCAGAATTATTGTTTATATTCTTGTGACCTAATTGTCTTGCATAACTATAATGTAAACAACAGATATCTAATAGGACTTTTTGTACTTCATGCATTTGTTCCTTTACGAAGGCCTTATGAAGGCCAGATTTCTTTAAAACGACTGATTATAGCTGGCCTAGAAATATGTGAGCACAGGGTTTTTTTAGCAAGTGAGATTTATCTAACTGTGAACTGTGAATACATATATGTGAATATACTTTGAATATATGGAATACATATATATTTCCATGACAGTCCCCCCTTAGATACCACTTGCCCTAAAAACCTGCTCCTGGCCCAAAGCGCTGCAACTCTTTTGTGCTGCCGGCGGGTTGAGAATATGCCTAGCGCATGTCTCCCCCACCGAATACAGACTTTTCGCAAATGGGCGGTCAGGAGGACTGTCCCTGTTGGGGGTTTATGTGTTTGCAATCATAATCTCATAGTTGATATGATGTTTCATCAAGGATGTGTATTCTCAGTCTGGAGGTAGTTCGGAGATCTGGTCAAGCCAGGCAGTTCCATCCGGACTGGTGCGAGGTCCAAGATGGTGAGTGGCATCAAATTGGTTGTCTCCTGAACAGTTTTTTTCCATTATCCTGCGGATACAAGGAATAACACAGCAACCAGTAATTAATGCAAAAATGAGAACCCCCATAATGGCTGTCCCAACCTGTGCCAACATTTTCTGCCACCCATCATCACCCAAAGTATCGATCCCATGGGTCAGTGACACCTGAGTTCGTTTCAGTTCCTCTGATAACTCAGTAAGTTTCTGTATTGCCATTGTGACTTTACCATTGGGCCAGTGTTGATGGGATGTAGGGCAAAGGTGTCTTTGATCATTTTTGCAAAACCTCCTTTTCGCGCTAGAATCATAATCCAAAGCCATTTCTATTTGGAATGCCATAATGGAAGGGGGCCTAACTGTGCTGCCAAACCTTTTACAGCATCTATGGTGAATGTTAAACAAATCTCTGCTGGTTATAATAGATGTAATTTATCCAATCAACATTTTGTTTATAGTTACTAGTGGCAATAGTGATCAAATCCTGCTTTAACTTGGTCTCTGGCCTTGAACTCATCAAGTAGGTCATCTGTCTGATCAGTCAAGCATCCACGACATCCTTCATGGCTTAGGTGTCTCTCCTGGTACGGGAGCTTCCTTGCAATGCGATACGTGGATCCAAACAGGCTTTCCCTCTAGTTACACAGAGGTTATGTCATCTGGGGCTCTTGGACAGGATCATCAAATCTGGCAGTGAAGAGAAAAACTCGAGAATGGACATTAGTTTTTTTGACCAATTCAATTACATAAGGTTATGATTTGGTAGCTGAGGAGAGCAGGCAAAAAAGGCAATACACCAGAGAGGTTGGAATCTATGGGATTGCAGTACCCTGATAACCACCACAACTAAAGGCAGCCGTGGAGCGTTCCTACGTTGGTCCTAGACGCCTCGTCACAGCCTGGAAGCTAACTACACCTAAAGATAGAAAAAGGAAAGCTATCTGCCCGGAGGCAGATCCCCAAAGAAATAGGAAGCCCCCAAACATGTAATGGCGGTTAGACAAGAGGAAATACAGAACAGACAGAAAATAGTATGAGCAAACGTTGGGGCCCAAACTTCCTAATAGAAAAGGACAGGAAGGGCACTTACTGAAACCCCCAAAAAAAACCCTGAAAAGTACCAACTCTACTAATTACAAAAACACCTGAGATCACACGACCTCTACCACCTAAAATTAGTTCTCTGGTGTAACAAAACTAAACAGCAACCACTGAAAAAACTGGAAAAGGCAAATGAACAAACAGTGGCTGAACTAAACTGAGAGGAGCAATAAGCTCCCGAAGGGGACCCGGCAGACCCCCACAGAAGTGCAGGACAAAATGCAGGCACCAAAAAACTAAAAGAAGAAATGTCTTATCTGTTAGCAGAAGATGCAGGCACGAAACAGCTTTTCTGGGTCTCTGGGAGTGTGCTTATGCTAAACAGTGCAATAGGGAGTGTGTCATGCCATGGTTTGGGTCTCTTGGGCAATTTTTCAGCATTTATTCTTAAGTGTTTCGTTCAGTTTTTCACTTCCTGCTGCTCTGGGGTGGTAGGAGTGTGTAGGCCTAAATCTGACCCTACTGCTAATCGGTCTTGTGTGTAAGATTTGTGTGAATGCGGGTCCCTGATCACTTTCTTCATTTCTGGAACCCCGTATCTGCACACTATTTTCCGAAGTAGCTTCGTTGCAGTAGTCTTTGCTGACTTGGAAGGCTTCTGTTCATCTTGAAAATTCTTCTTTTGACCACAATGGGTATTTGAATCCTTCACTTGGCGATATCTGGATGTGGTTACTGGATCCTTTGAAGCTGGTAGAGTGGTCTTTCCAGATGAGGTGAGGGGGACTTTCTTCCATACGTCCAGGCTTGCATTTGCCGCAGGTCAGACAGCTGCTGGTGAATTTGGCTGTTAGGGTGGAGATCCCTGAAGCGAAACAGTAAGCACCATCAGATCATTCATCTGTGTCTTTGATATGTGGATGTGGTCCATGTACCCATTGGACCACCATAGGGTGCCATACTTTGTGGTAGGCAGAGTTTGAAGTCTATTATTGTTAGCCTTCCTTCTTCACGTGTTGCTTTTTCGCATTCAGCTCTTCTTCTCCTTTTGGGCTTGGTCTTGTAACTTTTTGACGATCCCGGACGTCTTTTTGTCAGGTTTCTTGTCTTAGTCGTCATGTGTGCCCCCGGCTCTACGCCTTCCCACTTCCCCCATGTTGTCTTCCTTTGGCTGCTTCTTTGGCTGCCATGTCCCCATGTTATTGCCTCACGCCTTTCTGTTTTCATTTTCCATGCACTTTTATTTTTCAAATTGCCACCATTTTGGAAGTTGGAGTCCCCCAGGTCCCTGAAGGCTCCATATGCTTCACGGTTTGTCCCGTTTGCTGTAATGAAGTCCCTTGTAGCCCGAAGGTCTAAAGTCTTGCATGCGTAAATGTAGTCCGTTAGTTTTTGCAGTCTTGCCTTCTGCCATCTGACGGCCTTCGCAGCGCTATCAATTCTGCTTCCTGGGTGGCAGGCAGGTACAGACTTCGGCCCACGGATTTCTTGATTCTGGTCAAGCACTTCCTGTGTTAAACTTCTTCAACATCTGCAAATTGGAGCCATCCTGATCCCCCCTTGGGGTGGGAGTGAGGGCCGGGTGGGGGATGTAGGTCTGGAGACGGTGACATTTAGACAAAGGCAATAGAGGCGCCACAAAGATTCCTGGCTGGGGGAGATTACTGTTGGTTGAGCTTGATGAAATTGCCAAGAGTCATGCGGAGTGAGAGTTTTTCCTGCTGTCCAAATGATGTCAGCAACCTTGTCCAGGGGGGTGTGTGCTGGGATACTGCCATCAGGCAGGGGGTGCTCTTCTTGCAACTGGATCCAAGGGGCTGAGAGGCACCTAAAAGTCTTGTTTTCCCCGTGAATCCGGGCCAGGATCCAGTAGCTGACTTCTTTCTTCCACAGGTAGGCGGAAAGACTTTTCATATCGGTAGGCTGGTATTGGGCTGAGATGTGGAGTTCTTCCAATCTCCTGAATGGGGAAGGCGCGTCTGATAGAAGGAGCGGGGTTCGTTGATGCAAGCGCACAGAGGCTGCATTAGGATGAGGCTCAGGGATCCAGGGTTTTGCCTATGACACTAGACCAGGGAAAGCCTGCACATTTTTGGTTGTTGGGGGACCATCTTCTCCACAGTGGTTTCCAGTCTTTTGAATGTGTTTCGTTGGTGGGGGAATACAGTGTCCCCGGATGTAATTGCTTGGCACAGGATTTGTTTTCCAACCTTGTGTTGCGTTCTTTCCAGGTAGATAGGAAGGGCAAGGAATAGATGGAGGTGTCGTTCAACCACACAAAAGAGAAGCATCCCCCGTGTTGTAGAGAGTGACTCTTGATATTCGGAATCCAGTGACGAGGTGGAGGACATTGCTTGGTGAAATTTTAAGGGCTTGTTTTGAGCACCTTGAACAACACTGTACAATGCATGCCTGGTGCGTGAAAGCAAAGGGCCCCCAGGTGGAGGGGAAACATGAAGAAGGTACTGGCCAGTTGATCACCGTGAATACCGTGCGGTGACGGGAACTTTGAGAGCAAGTGTGAGGTTCACACTTTGGGGTTTCAAATACCGACCTTTCCGGCCTCCGGGCCCTTTCACCATCTGAATCAGTGGGGTTTACATCTTTTTCTTCATGTGGAAAGCTGGGATGATTCCGATGGGCAGGCAGCCCAGTTTGCCTTGTCTTCATATGCGGCAGGGGACCCCATCTGCTGGTGCAGAGCTGGCGGGAAACAAGCCTCTACTAGGATCCACAATCATGGAGTGCGACCCTGGCTTTCTTGTTCTCCACCCGCAGTCACTGTGTTAGCACCCGCTCTGGTCAAGGGGGGCTTTTTGTTGGGAGTTCCCTTTAAAAAGGGCCCTTTTTTTCAGCACGGGCCATCATAGTTCTTTTTTTCCCGCTCGGCTCAGTCAAAATTTTTGGGACAAGTTTTAAGAGCGAGTGGGCCTTTTTCCCGGGCTAGGGGCCTGGGTGAACGGTTGATTGCAGGGGGGACCCCTGGGCTTGCAAAAGATGAACCCCTGGCTTGGAGTGGATGAGGGGTTTTCCATTCCATAAAACGGTGGTCCTTCTTATTAAAATCCTGGCCAATGTCAAAGTTCTCAGGCCCCTTTTAGGCGAGCTCACTTAGACCTTCATGGTCCAGGGAAAACTTTTACTTGGGTGAGGGTGGGTTTTCTGGGACATGTCCACACCTCCTGTGATAGGTCTGCATGTGGTTGTTTAAGGTTCCCTTTTTTTCTTTGGGGCAGGGGTGAAGAAAGGTCATGGCCCATCTTCCTGGAAAACCTTTGGCGCTTTTTAGCTTCTGCAGTAGGTCACTCCCAAAGGGTTTAGGGGGCAGGTT